>CM056947.1:19340511-19712585 GCA_029856935.1 Cyclocarya paliurus | reverse complement strand
AGTCACTAGCGTGACCTTACAACAGGACTAGATTAGGGACCAGATCTAGGATTCTAGTGTATAGATCTGGGCTATACGAGGGTGACCGACATGGTAGGGAGTCCGTGGCTGGTGGCTAAGGCCATGTATAGTGGCGGTTGGCCATGTACAATGGCTATCCACCATGTACAGTGGCTGTCCACCGTATATGGTGGCTATTTGGGCAGTTAGATAGCTAGGTGTGGTCTTGGAAAGGCTCATCGTGGCCTTGTGGTGGTGGTGGGGGGGGGGGGGGAACATGCAGATCTAGCTGTGTACAGTGCATCCGAAAGGGTGAGGGTGCGTGTGAGGCTAGGGGCGGCTGGGGACTATGGCTAGGCATGTAGGGGTTGAGGGAGGTGCAGTGGAGCTAGTGATGGCATTAGGGTGGCGCCACGGTGGCTGGAGATAGCGGATCTAATCATGCATGGGAGGGAGCCCATGAGAGAGGGAGAGAGCGTACAGGAGCTAGGTGGCTTGGCTGGGCATGGGGTTGGTTAGGGGAGGCCGCTGGTGGGGGAGGAGGCTCTTGGTGGTGGTGCAGTGGCCTTGGGAGGCAACGTACTACGGCGAGAGGGAGAAACCCGTGGGTTTTGTATGTGGCCTAGGGAGAAGCTATGGCTTTGGGTTAAGGGGATGAGGAAGGGGAAGGTCAGGGGAGCTTCGTGGTGGTGCTTAGTGGTGGCAGTGGCTGGTGACGGCGACGCTAGAAGGGAGAAATTGTGCAGTAAACCCATTTCGGGTTGCTCACATGCAGTTGAGGGAGCGCTATCGGAGGGATAGGGTTCGATGGGATGGTGCTCGCCTGCGTGAGGGGGAGCTATTGTGGTGGCCGGTGACGTTGTTGGTGGTGCATGGTAGCGCTGGGTTGGGGAGGGCAAATCTGTGAGAGAGGGAAGCTATTTCCAGTGGAGGAGAGAGAGACTCGTGAGCTGGATTCGGCGGAGGAGGAGGTCGATGAGGTGGAGTTGATGTAGGTGATGGCACAGCAGATGATGGTGCGGTCAAAAGTGAGGGAGGTAGGGTTTTAATCCCAACCCTTCATCTTGAGATTTTCAAAATGATCTAACGGTGGGCTTTAAATACTGATTTGAAAATGTGTAAATATTAACTTAACTAAAAGCACTCAGAGGAATTAAGATAAAATATTATTTAAACTAAACTCTAGTTTAAAAAATAATATCTTTCATCATTAATAAAATGATGAAGTCTTGTTAAATATCTTTAAGAGAAAAAAAACATCTAATTAATTAGAGTTTTTAATATAATTTAAATCCCATAATATTTTAAATAACTGAAATCATTTTAATAAAATGATTTTCTACAATTATAATAATTTTAGAGTGCTTCAAAAATATTATAATTGTCTTACTTAAAATCAGGCTTGGTTCAATAACACTGGAAATACCCCATATAAATATTTTCAGGATATTTAAAATATAGAGAGCTTTAAAACACTGGGCTTGCTTTAAAATCAATCGCTATATTTAAAAAAAATGGCTTCAGTATTTAAAATGCGTAGATGAGACTCATGACCAATCAAGAGAGAAAGGAGTGGGTTGTTACAGTACGAGCTTTCAAAGTCTACACATAAATTCTCAAGAGGTGGCAATGTCGTACATAGAAGCCCACACTCCATCTGAAGAGTCACATCTAGATTAGGTCTGCTGAAAGATTTTGGCTCCGCAAATCATGTCGTTTGAGCACAACAGTATGTTCTAATGCCATGTGGAAGACCCTTAGTTGGATAGAGACTAAGGATTGGACATAGGGCAACCCATAAGGACGTGCAGACCATGCCCTATCAGTCTGCCTCTATCATCCTACACTGGGACGATCGAGACTAAGGAGCTTCTATTCAGTCACATATGGAGTCAGAAGAACACTTGGCACACCTGTGCTATGAAAGGCTTAATTCAAAAATTAAAATATCACTTTTGAGATTGCAAACAAGTGACTTTTAAATGATAAAGAAATGAGCAACGTACCACCGTCGTAATTCTAAGAAAGTAAGGTAGGTTAGCTTTTAAGATAGTGCTGAGAAATGGGGGGTAAATATTGTGTGAGGATGTTATGGAATTTGGAACATGCATACTCTATAATCTTCCCCTTTTTGATCATGAACTAATAAATTTTTAGGCCATTATGTATATGAATATTTTTATTTTGTGTTTTCGAGATTTTGAATGCGGTTATTTTGGGTGTGGGTCAGTATTGTGTTGGTCTCACTGGATAGATGGGAAGGAGGATCTCGAGCATATCACGTGTGTTGTCTTCGAGTTGTTTGCCCGAGTACACATTCTCTGGTGCAACATGATATCTTTGTGTGAGTGTCGACCTATTTGGGGACAAGCGAGTCGTCTTGCACGTTGGTCAGGTGGGAGCAATTTCCCTATTTCAAAGGTGGAGCGGCTTCCCTTGTTGACCCTTCAGGCGATGGGTGCCTGTATGACGAACATCCATGTGATGAATATGATAAGTTTTATGTGCCATAGAAGAGGGTGATTCCGCGCCTCGGTGATATATATATATATATATACTGAGTTTTGTACATAGGGAAACTCCTCAGAATATGTGTTTATGAATAAATATGTTTTTGGCTAAAAGGGTAATTCCTTGCAATGTACTAATATATGTGTTCACTAGTTTCGTTACATGAGACTATTCATTGCATATTCACTAGCATTGTCTCTCATTAATGTTCTTGTCATAGCTTCCTAACCTACCTATGGTTTTGATGTTAGAACAAAAAACTTTACTGCAAATGTAGATCTAGGAGTGATACCCATGGAGGAAGTTCCAACCCAGCCTGAGCATAGGTGCATAGGCCCGTTTCTGTTGTAAATCCTATTCACTTATGGGAGTTGTATTTATATTTATCGGTCAAGCGACCACATGTTTTCAGCCAGCCTTATTTGGGTGTATAAATAGTTGGATATGTGTATAATTATTTAAGGAATAAAATGACTTGTGGATATTGTAAGAAATATATATATATATATATATATATATATATATATATATATATATAGGGTTTTTAGGTTATGCTTTGATAGTAAGATGAGAATTTTTAGTTTTAGATGAAAGTTTAAAATATTATGTTTTAATAGTATTATTGTTTTGGGATCTGAAAAAGTTGAATTGTAATTTGAAAAAGTTAAATTGTTTATTATATTTTATGTGAAAATTTGAAAAAGTTGTAATGATGAAATGAAATAAGTTGAGAATTTTGTGTCTCATCTTAGTTCCCAAACATAACCTTAGACTTTTGGTACTATAACATTTAGCATTCAAACTAAACCATTACTTTTTCGCTGCAACCTTGACATCTATTTCTTACATGTGCACTTTCTAATGAACATTGCATGCCTAACCTGATTGAATCATGAGTGTTTCCGACTGGTTGGCACCCTTGGCACCATAGATCCTCGCCAAATCCTCTATCGAGGAATGGGGCATGACAACTTGGTATCTAAACTTTTATATGCCTCTGGGTAAATCCACATTGGCATATAGGAAAAGTACTAGAGATATAGAAGTTGATCTTTAGCATCATAAGCTTGAATCTTAGAGAATGATAGGCTTAAACTGTGTTTAGTGAGTGTAAGTTAAGATAAAAGTGATAGGTTTGGGTTCTATGGTGGGGTCTGAGCATGGTGCTACTGAGAGTTCCATGAGGCGAGCAGCTGATAGGTAGTCACAAGGGAGAGTCTTCGGGGGGTAGGGAGAGATAGCGAATTAACAAGGGTGCTTAATCGTATTTTAGACTTACTGCAGCAACAACATGAACTTTATGCACGACATATGGAGATTCAGCAAGTTAATTCCCCTAGGGAGGAGCAACGAGGGTGCTCATATAAAGAGGGTCCAATGAAGGAAAAGAGGTGGACCTCGAATATTGAAAGGACTTTTGATGTGTGTGGATCCAGTGAAAGTCAGAAAGTCTTGTACGCAAGCTATTTGCTCCAAGGATAAGTGCACTATGGTGGGGTGCCAAAAGAAAACTTCTTATCGTGGAACTGGGAGCCATGGAAAGGATCTCGTGCAAAAGATTTAAGAAGGAATCGATGATCGTTACTTTTCTGCTATTGTGAAACAATAGAAATCAAAGGACTTCATGTAATAGCCTGCCAGAAATTCAGTAGATAAATTTCTTTAGATTTTTGGAATGTCATAAAAATCTTGAAAGGTTTCACGATTCGAGCAAATCGCTTAGATTTTATTCTGTTAGCATAGTCAGTTTCTTACCCGTTATGGTGACAAAAATGTTTTTTTATTTATTTGAGATACTTATGAGTATTAGATTGAAAAACAATTAATGATATTGGTCTTAGATGAATATTTAAGATTTTACAGTACAATAATATGTTTTTCAATTTTTGCATGGAACATGTTCAAAAATACCTTTTGACTTAATCGAGGCACTTAAGAGTCAGACTTTGGGAACAAATTGCACCACTAGGTTCGTATGATTATTTAGAATTTTAGTGTAATGATTAATTTTCACTTTTTTCAAAGTAAATAGTACATCCGTGATAACGCCATGTGGCACCCAATTTAGTCAATTTTCAAATGACTGTGTAAATTTTCCAAATCAGTCTAGAGGAGTTTTACTTGGATGATTGACGAGATTTTAGCCACGCTTGGTGAATAGTGTAGGACACTTGGCACTAAGAAGACCATGACATGGATATGTGAAGAAATGGAAGATTATATGTCATGACATGGAAAGCTAGTAGAGGATCATCTAGATGAGGTTGATTAGGCCACGAAGCGACAATGAGGAGCTTGTTACTTCAATCCTCCAGTTTCTAGATAGGATCATGGCTATCTTAGCCAAGTTGTGCGAGTGGCTCAACGAGCTAGCTTAGTAGTTATGCTTTTATTTTTTTTTTGAAAACAGAAAATCTCGTTCCATTAATAAGGTAGGACAAACAAATTGACTTAAAAATAAGTCATTACAAGCGTTAGTAGAATCCCAGTACACCCCAGTGACTGGCATGGTCTAGTCCAAACAAAGCATCTCTACAGACCTAGTCTAAGAGATAGCACTCCTCTGTACAGTACAAAGGTACTAAAACCCACAAAACAAAGCCTCCATACCCGATTAAACGGGAAATGGAGGAGGAACGCCCACCAATTCCGCCTACGCGGAGGGGGAGGAAACACCATTCGGACCCAGTCCGAATGGGCACTACATTTATGAATTTTTTTTTTCTAGACCTAAAGACAAACAAAAGAAAATACACTAAAACACTGAAAACAGAAACCAATGCACAAAATATAGGAGAAACCAGCGCACAAAAAATAGAAATGGAAAAGCCAAAACCAAAACGCAGGTGAACAGTACACTGGATTCGTCTATAATGCGTGCGGATACTGTTCACACTGGGGGGAAAACCGTCGAGCCGACTTTGAAGTCCCGGAGTCAGAGGTTCCTCGAAGCTGAGCATGGCATCGGCAATAGTCTCCTGGGTGGTGCGTGATGGCCACGCGCCATCTGGGTCCGGAACTTCGTCCCGCGCGTGCGGGCTACGCGCCACTCCGATGGACACTGGATTTGGTAGACTTGGAGATCGGCGGTTGGGCGTCCTACTAGTGAGACGCGTGTAGATGGTCGACGGCTGGATCGACTCGAACCGGCGATCCTCCCTTCCTCGGCTTGACAAAATCAAAAACCTAAACAAAAACCAAAAAACAGAGAACAAAACACAGGTAAACTAAACACAGGAGAGGGGGGAGGAGCCGAAACTCCCTCCCCCTCACGTTTGATCTGTTTTTTGTGAAGTTTTAGGGAGAGGGGCGAGGGTTTTTCCTGAGGAGTCCCAGCTGAGGATTTTAGGGAGAAGGGCGAGGGTTTTTCCTGAGGGTCGGACGTGCAGTCAACCCAGTATTGATTTCAGTAGTTATGCTTTTAGTACTATACATAAGGAGCACTATCTCCAGTACTTAGTTATGATGCAATTATGACAGACTAGTTTTATATCATTACAATTATCATTTTGTTATGAAGTTATGAATTGTATGATGTTTTGGGATATAGTATCTAGTACAGTAAATGTTAACCAAAGAAAAGTATTCTTCACTGCATATATTGCATATTGTTATATGTATGCTAGGTGCATTGCATTTTTGTATGTCATGAACGAGAGTAGGTAATCTTGTGTTGCGTTTCTCGACGCTCCAAAGTTTGTTTGATCCCAAGCAGAATCTGAGGGGTGTCACACTTCACTAACGCGGTTCAAGGCAGCATGTTGCTAAGTTTATGGAGTTAGGGAGGTTTGCCCCACACCTCATTTCTATTGAGAGCATGAGAGCTAAGCATTTTTAGGATGGATTGCAGACACGAATTAGGACTCAAGTAGCGTGTCTAGAGATTAAGGATGTTCATAAATTGGTACATGTGGCCTTCATAGCTAAGAGAGAATAACGCAATTCGTTGGTCGCACTCACGAGCTTTAAGAGGAGAATGTTTACTGGCAAGGGAAGAAGGAAGGAAGGGGAAACGATTTTGGGCATGGCAAGAGTCTCACACGCCACCACTTGCCACATGGCATCCATCCATGAGCCCTAGGGATTATAGAAGGATCTAATCATGATAAGGAACATCTAGGGTTTAGGTAATGAGGCTCCACACGCCCCCTCCTTGTCCAAAAACATAGGTTCATTGAACTTAGACCAAAAAAAGGTGGAAGAAGGCTTTACGGTTTCAGCTAGGGCAAGAAATTGTCATTTTTCATCCATTCAAGAAGTGTCTCTTAACATTTCCAAGAGGAGCAATGATGAGGGAAAAAGAAGGGGTGGATTTCGGCCAAGGTAAGAAGCAAGATGCCACATAGCACCCATGCACAAAGGGACCCTTCAATTTCCACATCAGAAATGATTATGGGCGAGAGAAAGAGTTGGAATTGGGGAAGGTATTAATGGAATCGGCGCCCTACCCACACCGAAGGCACACCAATGATCATTTTGTCCTATTTTCAGATTTTTCTCTCCTCTCCTCTCTCTATCTCGCCTACCTTAGGGAAAGAAGAAAGCCAAGCATTATTTTCCTTCCAACCAAACACCTTCTATGCACAAGCATAGGAAGAAAGATTCAGAAATCACGTTGGAGAGGTTAGAACATTGAGAATTGTCATGTTTCTATCTCTTCTCTTGAACACACATGCACTTGTAAGGGCTTTCGAGTTGAAGAAGGTTCGGCTTGAGAGGAAGTAAGGGCTGTGTGTTATGGCCTTGTTGAGGATGTTATGAAATTTATGGGGTATTTGGTTCAACCATGCTTAATCTTATTGAGTGTGGGATTGTCTAGGGTTTTCTCAAAGAACTTGAATCATCAATGGCAAAATAGAAATGAAGGAACCCTTGTAGGGTTAGGTCACTTTCAGCCCCCACTAGGGTTTCCATGAAAGCCTTCCTTATAGTAAGACACAAGTTAGAAATCCTTGCACATCTTCAAGGAACCTTCGGCCATAGAAGTTATGTATACACACTAGTATACTCCTTTCACACACCGCACACTAACGACTCTTAGGGTTACAAGGACCAACTAGCACTAAACTATTATGGGTTTTACCAAGTAAAGGGAGTACAAACACCATTCAACCTAGGGTTTTTCCTCAAGGCATGAGTCTATGAGGCTCAAGGCAAGGGAAGGGTCATGAAGTGGGAAAAGAAACCCTAGAACCATTTACGGTTAAACCCTAGAACATGACACACAAGTTTGGTTTGAAGTGTTATTATTTTTGTAGTCTAATGATTGAAATATACACTTTCAGCTTGCTTGATCGTTGGAATAATACTTTTGAAGTTTTGTAAGTTACGCCTGGATAATGTATTCATGTCATGTGTAAACTTTGCATTTTGTCGTTCGAATTGGATTATGGAATTGTTGCTTGTCACATGCTAGTTTGTGTCTCATACGTGCATGCTATGCTCAAATGTTGCTTATTGATTCAAACGACATGTTTGGAGTTTTGAAAAATGGTATATGCTTTGTTGAACTTTTACATGTTGTACATAAGTGTATGTTTCGGCATATTCTAATTCTTTCAAGCTATACACGTGATGCACTCTTGATATATGACATAATTACATGACATTGTTGCATGAAAGTTACATGGTCACATGATTTTTGGGTTGTACAGTAAAAAAAATAATTTTTTCTTGACCCCAAATGCTAGGATAGGTGAATAGTCTGATGGAACTCCTCTGTCCACTCTAGAGTGCTTTAATTGGAATGGTAAACCTTGGGTTGACGAAGTACAGTCAATGAATTTTAAATGAGTTCTTTTTAAAAGATTTCAGAGAGAAGTAGCACCAACGCTAGTGGGTACAACACATTGAAAATGCGGTGAAGACGAATTGTGAATTGTCATATTATATGATCTCAGACGTACTTACACCCATTTGTGAAGAGGGTTGGCAATGTGATGTGGTAACTAGCAGGGAGCCCGCGGTGCATAAGGGAACCGTGAGGTGTCCACCCACATTCTTATATGGACTAATGGTTATAAGTGATTAACATGAATTGAAAAATGATATTTGCACATGGTTATTTTGCACTTTGTCACATGACTACACGATCAATGTTTTGAAAATAACACGTACAAGAACGAGATAAGTTTTTGGTCAAGTTCATGTCCATGCATTCATACTCATAGTTTGCCGATATGTGTTCATATTATTTCCTTGTATGTTATTGGTTTAACTTGCTGAGATTTATAGAAATCTTATTATTGTAGTTTCCACTACCATTATTTTCGGAATGATAGAAGTTGTGACAGGTTTAGGAGAAAACGATGGGGAAATACAAGAGAGAAGATCCCCCATAAACTAAGGAGCTCCTAAGAGTCTAGAATGCTTTGTAGAGCCAACATTAGTAGAGAGACTAGAGTTAGCCAAGAACTTTATATGTGAAGTACTAAAGCTTTTTAAGGACTTGCAAAATATCATAGAGAAGGATAAGGGAAAATAGGACATTTTCTCAGTTATGTAAACACAGTACAATGATATTTGATGGAAAGGGTTGTGGTTTAAACTCTCATTTTATATTTTGGGATTAATAGTTTTCTTTATTTGGTACCATACTTTAATTGCTTAATCTTACTTAGATTTGAACTTTTTCCGTTGCTACTATTGCATATTGTTAGAAACATGTTAGGTGCGTTGCATGTTAATTGTCATGAATGGGAGGTGTGTAACCTTGAATTGCATGTCCCAACACTTCAATCTCCGCCCAATCCCAAGCAAGGTCTAGGAGCGATGGTGATATTAGAGCAATTACGTCTCTAGGTAAACACACAATTGTCCTAGGGAATATGCTACAAAGTTAGGCTTGGATCCTTCAGTTTGTAGGCTTGAATCCTAGTAGCTTTTAGGCTGAAGGTACATGTGCTTATTGACCCAAGATCATAACCAATGTTATCCTGTTTTACGAATAGGACTGATGTGCGTTAACTTTGGATATTTCAAAAAAGAAGGAGCTCATGGCACGTGGGAGATGTTATGAGAATTCTCCAAGATGTAGAGAATGGGAGGAAGGAAATCCTTCACTGGAAGGAGGTCAAGCTATAGCGGAAGCCATTCGCCAGATGACGAAAGTGGTGAGGGAGTAGATGGCCCAAGGCAAAATAATAGACAAGAGCCACCAAGAGGAGAAGGTCGTGGCTATCCATTTAAGAAGAATAACCCATTTGAAGTCCGATGACTATTCTTCATCAACCTAAGGGACTCCACACCATTATTAATTACTCTAGAGTGGATAGAGAGTTTCGATAGGATAATCCCCCATCCTAGCATAGGTGTAGTGGGCTGCGTTGATGTAGAAAAATAAAACAAAAATTCACAAAGAAATCAAACCATGGCCAACGGTTTTGGGTTCCTTCAAAGGTGTCTAGATTTTTTATACTCTTTTGTCTCCTTCTCTTGGTCTGATTTGGGGGTATTAAGACCATCATTTGAAGGATTTTTTAGGTGAGGAAGAGAAACATGAGTGGATGCTAAGCGATCATGCTTGAGCAGAAAATGAAAGAGGTGAAAAGAGAGGTGGTTTAGCTGAGTGGTTCGAGGATGTGCCTCTTTGACTGCCAATTTGTTTAAGTTCCATAAAAGGGGATTAGCCAAGCATAAAAATTATACAATTTGACGCACTCCCAAGGACAAAATGAAAAAGGGGGTGGCATGTGGAGGTGAGGTAAAATGGTGCAGAAAATTCTTGAAGAACCAAGGGTACTAAGGTTTGAAGCTAAACTCAATTCCTAGGTGAATAGTTGGGTCTTTTGCTTTTGTTTCTTGGAAACATTTTTCCCCTTACTAGGTCTGATTCTTAGGTGATATGATGAGGTATGACTATGCAGAAAACCATTTGAAAACATGAGGAAGATGTATGGGTTTGGAGCTGGTTTGTTGAAGGGTCACTTGGTTTGCTCAAAGAAGTCGATTGGTGGTTGTGTTGGCATTGTCATGGCTTGGTTCTAATTGACATGGGTTGGGTTAAGCCTAACCATCTAGGGTTGTCTAATAGTGATGCAAAACAAGTGCATAAAACAAAAATTATAGATTTGAAATTATGAAGAAAAGGGTTTCAAGAAAACTAGGAAAAATCTTGATGTTTGGGTTACTTTCATGAGTGAGACGAATACTGATCTTAACTCAAGTTAAAAACTTAACCAAGGTTGAATTATAACCTTAGGGGCATTTGTGGTAAGCCTGGGGAGAAAGGAAACTAATGGTACGATGTGGCCCCATTTGGAAGAATGAAATGATAAACAAAGCTTTGGGCTTCCAGGGTTGGGCTTTTGTTGGGCCAAATGTGCAAGTCTTGGTTGTGAGTTTTGGAGTGGGTTATTATATAAATTAGAGCATGGAGGCTATGAGCTCCACATCATGCCTTTGTTGTCTAATTGATTATCTCCAGTCGATCAACCTCAGGTGCATTTCCTGGTCCTGACACATGATCTACCATTTCGGAGGGAATGGTAGTTGAGACTATCATGGTGAGATTTGATTACAAATCTTAGCAAGTTAGCAAACAACTTAAACTGTTAGTTTAAAGATGCATGCATGACAGTAAAAGCATGAATGCATATCGTGATCTTCAATAAACTTGACGTGACTTGATTGGACGCTCCCAATTCCTCGCTTGGGTTATAATGGAGTCTTGGAGTATCGGGACATACAACACAAGATTACATATCTCGTACATCACAGTTAAAATGCAATGCATTCTAAAAATGTAGCTAGCAGTATACAATAATCGTAGCAGAAAATAAGGGTGAAAATGAACTTATGCTAGAATAACTAAAATCATCCAAGTAATATTGATTAAACCATAAGTTCAAATCATTAGGTAGATTAATCTTAGTACAAAATACCAAGTTTCCAAAAAATCTAAACTAGCTACTTCATGTGCTCTATGGCATGAAGGCCTAGAAATATGAAGATAAGATCAAGTCTCCTGTCGACGTCTGGGTTTTCCTCAATCCTCTTGATCTACTGATCCATTGGGTCCATCTGCATCTTCAACTTCTATAATTTAGAGTGAAATGATAGTGGGTCCACAAAAGGTGAGATTTACTTAAAATCTTAATAATTTAGACAACCAACATGCACAAAGATAGACCATGCATGAAGAATGATAAACATGAAATGCATGCAATGCAAAAAAAAAAAAAATTTGTACTTCTCTCCCATTCAAATTTCTTAAGAAGATAGCTTTCTGATGCACATTTTCTCATAGAGAACATAATTTCACTTCTGTCGTAAAAACTTAGTCTTTCATAAGAATCACATAAAAATATGGAATTAACGTAACATATGGCATCATCATAGTTCTCCATATGCACTGTGAGTACAAGCCGATAACCTTAGTACAACTCACGTTGAAACTATATTATCTATAGACTCATTCTCAATGCATTGGTAATATAATATAACATAACATCCTAAAAATCATAACATGTACACCTACAGGCATTAGGTGTTGCAACATATGACTTTGCTCCATCGTTCTTTAAAAAGAACCCATTCAAAGTCTATTGACTGTTCTTCTTCAACCTAGGGGTTACCACTCCTTATTTAATCACTCCAGCGTGGACAGAGGAGTTCCACCAGGATACTTCTCTTTCCTAGCCTTGATATGCATGAATGTGGTACATTTCAAAAAATGATAGTTGTATGCAAAATGAATAAAATGGAACATAAGATATGATATTTCATACTCAAAATGACAATTATAAAATGAATGAAGCATTTATCAATAAATCATAAATAATCATCAAAGTGTAAGTTAGAGGCCAACTTACAGACTGTTGAAGTTGGAAGTGAGGTAGTGACTATGATAAAAATTGCACGAAGTTAGAATCTATACTATCTTAGGAAAAAAAAAATTCTAGATAAAGGGAAATTATGAAAATACCCCAAACTTCCAAATACTGCTACTAATACAAATGCTTTCCAAACTTAACTAGAATCCATAGTCCACATATCTTGCACGATCTAAGACCGTCTATACCTTAAAAATCAAAAGGATCTTAGCCTATTCATCCTCAATTCATGGCATGCTCTCTAGTTGATGCCTATATGAAATTTTGACTATTGATCCTCATAAATGCATGCATGAAAAATGTGGCACCCCCAGCCCCAGCTTGGGATTGGACGGTGACTGAAACTCCAGGACATACAACACAAGGTACATACCTCTCATACATGACAGATAGGATGCAATGCACCTATATACTAGCAATATGCAATAAATATCGCAGCTAAAAATGTAAAGTTCATGAACTAAGTAATGCCTAAAGCAGTTGCGTTGGCAGATGGTACCATAAGACTAAACATAACCCAAACATTGTCTTAATATAACATGATTTTCAAAAGTACCAGATAACAAATATTCATTGTTTCCCAAAATATAAGTACTGAAACTTTTTCCCAAAATAAAGGGATCAACCTCAAAAGGGCTTAAATTATGAGACAAGGAACTTCACTACCACTAAGGTCCCTTTGCTAGTGAGATTCAAGAAAATACCCCTAGTCCTCAAGTGCTCGGGTTCGAGAAGTCCAAAACTAGAGGCAACTTATTTGGCCTCCACAGAGGAATCCTTTACTTGATTTAGGTATTCGGTTACAAAATCCTAATGATCCTTAATCATAAAAGCTCTTTCAGCCTTGGTTTCATCTCTGTCTCTATTTAGTGCTTCCAAAAGGTCCCTAAGTCTTTGGGTTGTGAGTTTCAAAAGAGCAGCCATAAAGTCATAGCGGGCCTTTACGTTGAATTCATCTTCCATTAACTCATTTATCATGTCCATGATCTTGGGTACTTATCACAGCTTCTACCATTCCATGCGAGGAATGGTAGTGAAAACTACTACAATGAGATTTCAAGACATCTCAGCAAGTAAACATAGAACATACAACAGTTGACATAAGCATACAAATGGCCAATCATGGAATGCGTGCATGAACATGTACTTGACATATGACTTGACCAAAAACTTGACTTATGCACTTGACCTTTTGCAAAAGACATGTAACAGAGATACTCAGACTTTTCAGAAAAATATCTTTGACATTATTTTCATGTGGGTTTCGTATCATTTCATGTGAGCTCATAGCCTTGTTCATTTTATAAAACATATGGTGGACACAACATGGCTCCCCTATGCACTGTGTGTTCATTTTATATAACATTACTTTGTTGAGTTATTTGCCTTAACATGGTACCCACTAGTGTTAGGTGCTACCTCGCTCTAGCATTGATTACTGAAACATTTTTTTTTATTTAATTGTTGAATTGGTTGGATTAATGGTCAAAATTGCATCACTAAGGGGGTGAGATAACATAACAATTTGAAAGATGGACTTAGTTTCAAGGCTACATTATTTGACTTCAAAATGGGCTTGTTAATGCAAAGAAAAGACTCTACAAATTAAACTAATGCAAGCTATTTTGCAAGGAACCCAAAGCCATGAAGGCCCATTTCAGCCCAAGACTCAAAAAGACTTGCCTTACTCTGCTTTACTTCATTTCGACAGATCCCATTCAAGAGGCATACAGGAAGGCTAAGGAGGAGTGGAACCCTACGAGGGCAGATTCATGAAAGTGGAAGGAAATTGGTCAGAGGAGAGAGAAAAGGGTGTGAGAGAGTGAAGTATAAAAAGGGAGAAGGCACGATGAAGAAGGGGTCTCAATTTGGTGATTTTTCTAGGGTTTGTTTAGTTTTCTGTTTGTTTGGGTTATCCATTCCCGTGAGGGTTTCTATGGAGCTTGGTAATCATCATCTTCTTTATGATGATTCTGGGCTAGTTTTACAACTTGGGTTGCAGGTTAAGGATAATGTTCAACCCCGTTCTGTGTTTAATTTATGTGATTCCTTGTTTATGCTTTCATCGTATTATTATTTGTGGTACGCTTGTAAGGTTTGCGAGAATATCTTGCTCTTGTCCTATTGTAGACTACAGCACAACAGGATCTTAAAATAATCAAGGATCCTTTAACTCAAGAGCCTTAAAATGAAACCAATGTAATACAATGAGGGGTTTTATTCCTGTGGTCTTTTAATCTTAAGCATGCATATTAGTTTATTGAAATATTAAGTTCTTGACAGAATTAATATTGGCAGATGCATCCAGAAACCAACTCCATTGACGGGTTGAGCAAACCCTAATCCTGCAGCCCAAGTGCTTGTTTAAACTATTATTCAATTCATTGTTGATCTAGATTCTGATTTTCAAACTGTGAGTAAGATCTTTGTTAAAGCTTTGAGAAATTGAATATGCATTTTAGGGTTTTAGTTTCCTATTTAGTCAAATACTGATTCCAAAGCAACTCCCAGTCCTCATCATTTTTCTGTCAACCTGAGTCTTACACCCGACATTTTTGTCTATTATCACTGCATATATCCCATCTGCATCCCTGCAAACCCTTATATAACAGCTATTGTTCATAAACCCACTTGCCTTTTTGTTACCCTGTCTCCTCATACTTGCATGATTAACCATGTTGAACCTGTTTTCCCTGAAGAAATGACCTTGGAATCTCTCTTTGTGTATTAATCCTACTTTTATATTTGGAAGCATAATTTGCTGAGTATCAGACATCCTTTCCAAAAAGATCCATTCGAGGTATGCCGACAGTTCTTTGTCGACCCACTGGTGACCACTCAAGAGTGGATAAGGGGGTTCCACTAGGACATTCCCTCGTCCTAGCATTTGGGGTGTAATAAAACATGTACTTGATTTTTTGAAAATACCATTCACCAAATGCATGTGGCATGGGACTTAAGACGTGTTTTTCCTTGCCTAAGACATGTGACGTATGAAATGTCGTGTATGCATGAACAAGCATGTAACATACAAGTCCCAGACTAAGATTTAGACTAAGATTTAAAATTTAAAATTTTTATTAATTTTACTATTATTATTAGTATTAGTAAGGTTATTATTTTTAGGATGTAATTGGAGATAGTGTTTGTTTCCTTGTGGGATTCTTCCACCCTTCAAGCTCGTATGCCTTTCAGTGTTTTAGTTCTTAGTTTGAATAAGTGTCCTAATGGGAGACAAACTCTCTCGTCAAAACCCTACTATAAATCCTCTCTTCCTCACAATATTTCCATCAACAAATCTATGATACCTCTCGACCAGAACCCCCAACAAAATCAAAATTTCCCCCCACACTTCAAACGTGCGTCGACGCCTCTAAGTTTCTTTTCCATCGTTCTCTCTCCATCGCGAATACTAAAAGCATCAGTATTTTCTACTTAGTCCTTCGTTGACCACTAGAAGAGTCGGATCACCTCACTGTAGCCACAGAACCCGCCGACCAGGCACCCCCCTTCGCCTCGCACTATTTTGCTAAGCCATGACCATCCACCACTCTTTTCTCTCTCTGTTGCTTTCGGCTTAAAAGTAAACTCTCTCTCTCTCTCCCTGTGTCGCACCACCGTATTCAGAGGATGCTCTAGCTGCTTTACTGTGACTCCCAGCCACCTGCCTAGACCTCACTGCCAAAGCTAGTCGTGAACCCACGTCAGAAAACAACATCCTCAACCTCACTGAAGGGCCCTTGTTCTTGCATCTGAAAATAGAGCACGACTCATCCCTTCGCAAGCTGCCCAGTCATGAACCACCCTCCACCACCATAACAATCAACATCTCAAAGCATGGCAACACCTCCCCAAAACGCACGGTGAAAATACCACCGCCCTCTCTCTCGGTAACCTGCCTCCTCTCCCTCATGCCGTGTCCTCTCCTTCTCATTCATCTCATCTCTCTCACTCCGCATTCTCTCTCTCTCTCGCTCATCTCTTTCTCTTTCTTTTTTCTCAATAAGCCAGCTTGTCGAAGTTGCCACTGTGCTTGCCACCGTGGAGTGCAACCCAGCCTCATGTTGCGCTACCTCGCTCATGGTAAGCCATTGCTTCTCACATAAATCAATTCTAGAATCTCACCTAAGTCAATTCTAGAATGCATGAAACCAACAGAACAAATTTTAGGTGGGTTAGTTAAATTACAAAAATGCCCTGCCTTTAGGATTTACAGTTGAGAATAATTTAGTGTTAGGAAGATTTTAGCTTTAGGAAATATAGGTTATTTTAGTAGTTTAGATTTTAAATAAAATCACATGTTTAATTAGAAATTTAGGCAAATTACATGCCGAAAATAGTAGATTAAAGCTTCAGGGTAAGTAGTATGATCATACCCTTACACGTATATACGGTAAATGTCATGTCCTTTATAAAAATATTATGCATGTACGCCCTCCATTGGAAGTCCCTTTTTACATACCCAAATCATGATAAAATTAAGAAAATCCATGATTTTTCATAAAGAGTTATGCATTAAATTATTTATGAAAATTCATGATTTTATGAAAGGAGTTATGCATCAAAAGATTTATGAAAAGACATGATTGTATGTGAGAGTTACGCATTAAAATATTTATGAAAAGTTATACATGATTTTATGTGAAGATTTATATATCAAAATATTTATGAAAAATCATGATTTTATGTGAGGAAACATGTATCACGGAAATTTATGAAAGAAGGTTATTTCATTTGAAATCTATGATATGATATGACAAGTACGCATGCGATTTCTTTTGAAATCTATGAGATGACAAGTATGCAAGTATGATTATGATAAAGTATGAATGATAAGATATGTAATGGTCTATGTTATGATATGAAGACGATACCTATGTTATGGGCATATTGCATTGCCAGGTTTTACATATTAGTAGTGCACCTAGTATGTGACGCCCCGACTCCCACGTGTAAAAAGTCTCGCAAAATATTGGCCCAAAAACATAATCCGTCATTTTCCCAGAAAATGATTTACACAAAATATTTATTGGACACTGTAGATGGGAATCACAGGCGAGACTCTACCACCATCCCTGCTTACCACCATCCCTACCGCGTGCACCGTAGGCGGGAATCGCAGGCAGGACTCTACCACCATCCCTATGCATTCACCGTAGGCGGGAATCGCAGGCGGGACTATACCACCATCACTGCTTACCACCATCCCTACAGTTCCTTTCCACATAACACAAAAACCCAAAGGAGCACTGTAGGCGGGAATCACAGGCGGGACAACACCACCATCCCTGCTTACCACTATCTCTACAGTCTCCTTTCCTTTTTACCACAAATGAAAACTCAGTTTTCAATAAACACATAAACATGCGTGCACATGCAATGTACCAACCCAACAACAATTTCCAACAACCAATCCAAAATCACAATAGCAATTTCCAGCAACCAACCAGATCACAATATAACCAATCACAGTAATATTAAACGAGTCAGCGCAAAAATATATTAAAATCTTAAAAGATATTTGGAAAAATACTTACAGCGCTTTAAAATATTTTTCGGAGGATCACGGAATAGCTGGAAGTGCCAAAACAGCAACTCCACAGTGTAAAAACACTGTGGCTGAAATACACAGTGAACCCAAATTTTCACAAGGTCAAACGAAGACTTGGGAACGGTAGGGTAGGGCCTATGGAGGTCGGTGAATCTAATGGTGGTGGTCTTTGGCCGTGGGTGGCGGCCGAAATGGTGGTTTAAGGCCGAAAAGTTCAAATCGGAGTTTGAGTTCGTTGGGGCAGCTCCGACGACGGATCGGGGCCTGGGTTGGGTCTAAAGGATTGCTAGAGGGCCGGTGAAGAGGTGGTTAAGAGATAGTGGCCAATGGTAGCCGGACGGCGGTGGAACGGCGAAATGAAGCTCACGGCTTCGCATGGCTCGCGGCGGCTAACGGTGGTGCTAGTCGGCTTGAGAATGGAGGGGTAGGGTCGCCGGCGCACGGGGAGTCGAACGGTGCCGACGGTGTTGACCAAGGACGATCGGAGGCGATATCGACGGGGTGAGATGCGAACGGCGTGGGAGAGGAGAGAGAGAGGGTATCGGGCTGAGGAGAGAGAATCGGAGGGAAAGAAAGGAGAAAAAGGAAAGAAAAAAGAAAGAGAAAAGAAAAAGCGAAGGAAAAAAGAGAGATCCAGTCTTTTCATCTTGGGGTCTCAAAATGATCCAACGAAGAGGATTTTAAAACTGAAAGTTAAATAAAATAATTCAAACGCAGTGAAATGCTTAATTAAAACAATAATTATTTTAAAACCCCAAAACAAACCAATTTAAATTAAAGATCAATTTAAATGCAAAACAATAAATACTATTAAGAAAATCCATTAAAAATGATTTTCACAACTTAAAAATATTATAAAATAATATATCAAAACTCCCTTAATTTTAAAACAAGAGAATAAATTTTTAAATAAATTAAAATAATCATTCTTTAAAAATACACTAAAATACGGGGTGTTACATAGTATGTCTTCCTTATGTATGGATTTCACAACCTGCGGCCAGGGGCGGAATCGGAATCTACTTAGATTCACTAACGCTAACTCATGGGGGTCAACAGTGGGTATCGGCCTATAATAAGTGAAAGATAAATTCATATTCATGTTATTTACGTATGTAATTATGAGTATGCACGTTTTTCAAGAAACCATATATTTATTATGTTTACTATATGATGTGTTGTTTATTGAGTATTCGACTCATTTTTGTATATTTTTCTGTTTCAAACCAACCTAGGTGATGACATTTATGAGGATGTGATTGTAGGACAGGACTTGACCCCGGGAGGCGAGGCAAAAGCTTAGACAGATTATGCTATGATTAATTTTATAGTTTAAGGTTTAAATAAATTATTTTGATAAGCACATGAGACTTTCGTATTTTTTTTTAAATATGTGCTTCCACAGACTCTATTTTGGATTTTAAGCATTTATTAAAGTTTGTTTTATTTATGGAATCTTTTGCATCTGGCCCGTTGTTAAAAAGAAAAGTTTTTAAGTTCAAGTTTAGTAGCACATTGGCTCTTTGAAAATTCTAAAAATATTTTTATTGGGGAGCAGGGTGTTACAAAGCATATCACATTCGGTTTCATGGTATGGTAACATATGAGCATAACATGATACATAAGTAATATCCAAAACATATTACAATTAAAACATCAAAATGCTTAAACCAAACATGCACAAACATGCTTGGCTGAAACTTATAGGGTTCATTAGCATGTGAAATTCATTTTAATCATGGACCAGATCCAAAGTACAATGGACTATAGATCATGGCAAGGATAATCACATAATACGCATCATGAAAACATGGCAAATCATCACATAAGCTGAAATCCTAATCTCTAGCCGAAACCCTAATCACTTCAAATCATGGTGTATCATCATGCAAACCAGAACATATAATCATGATATATTCTTGTACAACTCACAACAAGATATTTATTCACGAAATAACAAACATACATAGTACCAAACAAGGTGAAAGATTCACACAAGTATATATATACGTTAACCGAAAATAAGTTGAGGGTTTACTTACAAAAGTCCTTCAAAGAAAATGCTGGCAATTGTGAAATTTTTCCTAAAGCTGGCCTTCCCTTGAATGTAGAGAGAGGGTATCGTTGTTGTTCGGTTGGAAGGAAAGTGTGGGAAAATGATGTGTGGACTTGGAGAATCCTCTAAGTGGTGTGAGAGAGATGGAGTAGAGAGAATGCCTTAGGAATCTGAAAATGAACCAAAAGAAAAGGGGTGGTCGTATGGCATGTGGTCTTTATATAGCCTACCTCCTTGAAGCCAATTAGTCAATCAAGAGCCAATGCATGTTGGACAAGTGGCGTGGCTCTTTTTTTTTTTCTTCCCTTGGCCGAAACCCTAATGCCCTCTAAGCTCCCCTCCAACGTCTAGGTTCAATGAATCCTATTTGCAATTGTGTAATTTATCTCAAAGCCTCTTCATCTTCCCAAGAAAGTGGGTGTTGCATGCATGCCAAGTGACATTGGCGTGTGGAGTCCCTCAAAGTGCTACCCCCTCTCTCTTTTCCCTATGAGGATCTTTCCTCTTCCCCATGGTGTCTTTTCCCCTTCCCCATGCGTGGCCCTTACTCTTCCCCAAGTAAGAACCTTCTTCTTCCTATGCTTATTCCCTAGGTGACTCTCTCAATTCTTTATGCCTATTAGAAACTCTAAACATGACATCTGACAAGTGATTGGATGTGGTGGTTGAAACCCTAGGGTTACAATAGTAATTTTTGTGTGATATTTCTTCTAGAATTTTTCCTTCACTAATGCATGAATGAAAAATGACACAATGTCTGAAAATACCCTTGAGTGGGCATGTGGCTTAGGGATCCGAAACTCTATTGGTGTTCCCCATGCTAATCCTTATGAAAATTAACTCTTGGTCTTCCTAAAGTGCCATTCCGCATGTAAGATCTCTTGGAACTCTATACAATAGACAAGTTGCGTGAGATGGGGTTCTTGGTGAGGTGGGGCGTGTTGGCCGAGTGGCCCTTAGCCTCCCCTAGCTGAATCTCATGGTTTTCCTTCTAGAAGCTTCCATACATGAGTAACATGTGGCAAGTCCAATGGCTTGTCAGTAGGGTAGGCGTGCAAGCCTCCCTTGGCTTCTCAAACACTCTTCTCTCTCTCCCCTAAGCCCACTATCACGTCTAGATTCATGACGCTTACATACAAGATAAGTGGCGCAAGCCTCATGGTGTGGGGCGTGACCTATGGTCCTTTAGGGTTTTTTGGGCTTAAGCCTACCTAGTTGGCCGAAAATGCAAGGGTTTAAGTGGCCCTTTTCTTGGGCTTTGGATGCCTAATCCTAAGGCCCAAGGTCTTAATCAATCTATGCCTAATTCATGGCCTTTACTACAATAAAAACTTAGGTAACAAAAATACAGGTAAAAGTCTAGCTAAGTCCGAGTTATCACAACCAATTCCTCCATGATTTATCATAAATTATCAAGGCATGCCATAACTAATATCTTTCATGTGGGATCTCCTCACCGTCATCGTTGTTGTGGTGTGGCCTTCTCAAGTTACATCCTTGTGTCACGTTGATGAGTGCAGCTACCTTTTACACATTTTGTTGGGAACAGGGGTAGTGTCGTCGTACACATTGTCAAGGGCAGGGCATTGCACTGCGATCCCTATCCGCATTTTGTGTCAATACATAAGGGCAATGCGGCCCTATCATTACGTGTGTGTGCAGGGCGTTGTTAGAAATATCAGCGTCCTGTCACCTTATATCTGCTTCCCTCTCACGTAGGCCTTGGGCCTCTTTCTTAGGCCTGTGGGCCAACTAGACTTTGGTCATTGGTTCCCTCTAAGATAGGCTAGGCCTAGTCTAGAGCTAGGTCCAGCCCAGTACAGGTTGTAAACATATTCCTTTCAGGTAGTTTTGGACCGATATATTTATCAAAAAAAGAAAAGTTTTGGGCCTATAGAAAAATGTTTCAACGTAGTTTGTTTTGGGTGCAAGGTTTTCAAGATGAATAAGGAACTGCGCAAATAAAATTAGGAGAATGAGCTCTGTTCGAAAATGGAAGAAGAGACCTTTAAATACAGCTGAACCGAGCTCAAGTTTACGATTCGGTAGAAAATTTTGTCAGCAATACAGAGAACTGAGAACATGAACTATGCAATTTTATTGTTTAAAATTTTCCCTTGGCCACGTCAGCCCCTAAAACATTTCCCATCCGTGAGAAACTAGCGGCTAGCCCATAGCATTTTCTTAATAACAATGCAATTTTAATTATAAAATGATATGTGAACAGTGTATACGTCTGCACGCAAGGGCATCTGTAGGTACCACGTAGATGGTATATGATGTAATGACTTTTAAATTAAATTATTCATTCAAAATAATATTGAACGGTAATTTTATTGAAATAAAAGGGTTATATTAATAGACAAAGTAGGCCATTACAGTTCCAATAAATTTGAAATTCCTATTCATATTCCAATACTAACTCAAAATCCTAACATGTAACCAAACATTTGAATTTTAATAAAACCCAATATTTAACTATATCTAACCAACTGACTCCTAGATGAAATAAAACTTACATCAATAACCTGGGTTAGGATTGTAACAGAATGCCTAATATTCATTCATATCAGATCAAACATTTTATCCTAACTTTTCACTTTTAATTCTGTAAAATAGCCCAAATGAAGCTGATATCTACTGCAATACTTTTTCATTCGCTTTCCTCTTCGTCATAATGATTCCCTCCATTCTCTTGCTTCTGACAATAATGGCGGTAAGCGAGCCCATGCCCATGAATGAATCTTGCACTTTCTTCAGTGTAGATATGAGTTTCATTCAACAACCTGAAATGACATAAAAATCTCAAATCGTATGGGCCCGGCCGCGGGGCTTTCATTGCTAACGAAGAACGAACAAAAAAGAGTAGTAAACTTAGATATTAGTTTAGAACGTGCAAATTGATGCCTTTTTGACAAAAAAGAGTTTTTTTTTTTTTTGTCGGCACCGAGCTTGCATTTTCAAAATAATCTCAAAAGAATTTATCGTTCTCTTGCAGTGGATTTCAAACTTAAGAAGAAGGCATACTTGTTAGATGTGGCCTAATTGGCATAACCCCAGCGTTTAAAATGGAAGTCTGGAATTCGAAACTCTCCTCCTCTAAATGTAATAAAAAAAAAAATGAAGAAAAAAGAAAAGAAAAAGAAAGTGAGGCATACTTACGATGAAGCAAGAGTCTTATTCATGGTGGTAGAGGAGAAGAAGGAAGCACCATTCAAATAGAGTAATTCGCCATCAATTCTTGCGTCGATCCTTCTATCAAAATCGGTAGCATTAACAGAGAAAGGTTGATCTGAGGCCTGGATTAAGCAAAACTCAAAACAAGTGAATACAAAGCAATAAATTAAAAAGAAATCGAAAAATGGCATCAATTAGAATAATGTGACATACCATTACCCATCCCCATGTATCTGCAAAAGATGGCACGTGAGCTGTGTATGCCATAACATCTGCAATGCATGCAGAGAGATTCGAGAATTTTAATTATAAATTCTTGAGTTCCATACTGAGTGAACTATATATGTGTTTTGGATTTAATGAGAGACTTACACTTGAAGACCTGCTTGATTGTATTGTATATAGAGGTGAAGACCTCCTTGTGGGTGAAAATGCCTGCTGGTCCAGCCTATACAATACAAGATATATCCCAAATTTTGGTCATATTATATATTGGGCAAGCAAGAGAACATGACCTCGATCTACGAGTATTGAGATCATCCTCTCCAATTTTTTTGACCGAATGAGAAAGTCTAGTACAAAGAAATTAAGATAGGTACGTGGCATTAAATGCGCTAAAATCCTAGATGGTCACTACTATTAAATGTTGTACGATATGATATATTTATCATACTCAAAAATTGGATAATTTAATTTAATTAAATAATTAGAGAGAATTTCTATATTAGACCTATTAATTCCTATATATATATATATATATATATATTGACCTACGTACCTGGGTCACAAAGATACCATTGGCATTGAGCTTGGGTTTGAGAATTTTCTCGTAGAAAGATTTTGTGTAGAGCTGATAGCAAGGCCCTCCTTCAACTGGATCCGCCAAGTCTCCAACTATGACATCGAATTTCTCGTTGCTCTCCTCTAATTCAGCCCTTTATTAAATAAATAGCAGCATGCTTCTAATATATAAGCCATTGTGTTTTCTAATACTTCTAATAATAATAATAATAATAATAAAGCCGTACAACAAGAAAAACACTTACTTCGCATCATTAATGACAAGATCAAGCTTCTTGTGGCGGAAGGTATCCCCATTTACAGTCAAGTATCTACGACAGAAATCTACTACCTCCTGCAATAAGCCATCCAAACAATATTATAAAACTTCTATATATAAATATATATATATATATAGTAAAAAAGATAAATTCTTATATTTTTCTTTTATCCTTAATTTTGTACATTAATTAATATGCCATATATTAAATAATTTTTTTTATTAAAGTAGTTAATTGTTGGAGCCACCTAAAATGGATCATATCAATTCATGCGGTGAATAGAATGATAAAATCAAGGATGGATAATAGTTTTCATCATTGTATTTTCAGGTAAGAGTTCTCAATTTGTACAATATAAGGTAAGATTTTAAGAAATAATGATTAATTTATTCAAGAAAATTTCCATGTAGTGAACGTAATTCCAAGTCGGCCTGGAACAACTTAAATATAGTATGAAAAATGTTACAAAGAAGTCTTACAGTACACACATCTACTGATCTAATATGTGATTTGTTATTTTTGTCCTTTTATTTAAATATACACATATTTAAGCATTAAAATAGAAAGAAGAAAAAGACAAATCACATGTTGATTAGATGAAGATGTATAATGTAAGGCTTCCATATAAAATTTCTCATGCATATAGATCAATATGTTAACTAATAAGTTACCTGGTCGATATCACACATAACCACTTTCTCCGTTGATTTGTGCTTGAGTGCTTCCCTTGCAGCGGACCCCTCGCCCCCACCCATTATAAATATGGTTTTGGGACTAATTCACATTATTAAAAAAAATTAATTAAATTATTATTAATCAAGTTTATAAGTTTAATCCGCATAACCCTACCAACAAGAGAAAGGTACTAATTAATTAAAGACGAACTTATGCAATTAAAGCTCGACAAAAAAAAAAAAAAAGAAGAAACATCATAGTTTGTTTGTGTTTTGTTTTTTTTTTTTTATAAAGTTCGTCACATTGCAACTTTTTGATAGACTGGGGACTAATAATAATCACTAAAATAGATACTCTGAGGGTGATTGCAAAGTAGAACTTAATTTGTCACGCAGATAATTGAAAAACATATATAAGAGTTCCAAGAGTGTACATATTAATCTAAAAGCAAAAAAACAAAAACAGAGGGAGAGAGAAACAAGAACACTCATTAATCCAAGATGAATATTATTAAACAATGAATCATGAATGAGGTACATGGATAATAGACTCACTTAGGGTGACATAAAAGAGCAGGATGAATCAAGCATTCATGATAAATAAACTCATCCACCTCTGCACTCTGCATCTTCCCATCAATCACCAAAACCTATTATCCAATCCAAACGCACTGATCATGAATATGATTATCATAGGAGAACATCGATCTGCCTTTGCCAAAACCAAACAATACTTTTAAGTTCTGTTTCGTGAATATACCTTCCCAAAACGCTTGGTGTCTAGTAGAGCTATGTCCTGGTACTCGCTCGTTCCTTTATACAATATCCTGAGTAGAGAGAGAGAGAGAGAGAGATTAGACATCGACAAGAACAGTTAAATAATTCAGAGGGAAAAGCAGCCAAGATCTTAAAGTACTGTGATTAATTTGTGGCTCTTTCTTTTGCAGAAACAACTTGTATTTATGTTAATTTATCGCCTCAGAAGTTCTTTTCAGATTACGACATTAATCAGATACCTACATATAAAAGTTGAAGAGATCGTACGAACCTATTCAAAGCAAAGGACCATTTAAGATCAACGTCAATCAGTTCTTCATACCAGCAGTCGTTATTATGAATACCATTGATCAGTGTTTGATTAACACAATTCTTTGGGAACCCATTGGTATGGAAGAACTCCACAGCCTCACCCATCTTTTAAAAACCCAAAGCAGAAACAGGAAAAGAGTCGAAGACGAAGAAGAAAGAAAGAAAGAAAGAAAGAAGGGAGGAAGGAAGGAAGGAAGAGTGAGTGGTAGTGAAAGGGCTTGCGGTGCTTTTATAGCAACGTTGAAATCCAAAATGGCATGTGATCAAAGCCAGAGGGACTGATATTTCCACTGCAGACAGACCAATATCGCCGATTATGGTGAATTTAATTGAAATTTGATGAAATAAGATGAGAGTTGAAAGTAGAATATAATTTTTAAATTTTTCTTAAAATTTAAAAAAATTAAATTATTTATTATATTTTATTTAAAAATTTAAAAAAATTATGATATTAGATAAAATACGATGGAATGAATTGAAATCAACCAATTATCCAAACAAGTCCAAGTCGTTTCAAGTAATTATGTAACATGAGCCTTTGACTTACCTACCCAGTTGTTTTTAATGTCAAATACTTTTTGAAGATTTCGTATAATAATATAAATATTTTAATTATAAAATTTTTAATATTTAACTCGATGTGATATTAGATTATAAAATAATTTTTATTATAAATTAAATCTAATGTATTATATAAAATTATATTAATTTATAAATTTATTTTTATAGTTGTATCACTTTTCTAATAATAAATATTATCCACATGCAAATAACGTGGATTTATTTAAACCTTAATAATGGTAGGATTACATTTAATTGAATTATAAAAGTTATTTGGAGACAAAAAATTGTAAATCTATTGATCCTGCCGAAAAACAAAATTGTCTGTACCATCTTTTTCACTTAAGAATTAAATCAACATCCCTATTGACAAACGGCCATAATTTCATCAAGTTTAAACTTAATCAATATTTAGTAAGCTATTTATTAAAGATATTAGTCTCCATAATTAAATGATATAAATTTACATGATACTCGCTTTGCTCGATTAATGTTTGTGAATAAGTTTATATAAAAATAGGTGTAAGTGCTTGTCAGCTTCTCAATATTTATATATAGTCTCGGCTGCCTAGAGTTTATCGTTGAGCATACCGTTAGTGCAAATTATTTTATTTATTTTTTTAAACATTTTTTTAACAACTTTAATCATTTAAAAAAAAACAAAAAAAAACAATACAACTTCATTAATAGTTACTTCTTTGACCATTAAAAAAAATAAGTTTCACGGGCCAAGTAGCATTTTCCATATATGTATAAATATATAATTAGATATATATATATTCATTATATGTATATATCTAGTTTATCAAAACACCAAAAAGCCAAACACATCTATATTATATTGTAGTTTTTGTTGGAGGTTCTTCGGTGTTTCAGATTTTCTTCTCAATTTTGCGCTCTAATCTGGGCTTGTATCTCGGCTCTTTGCTATTCAATTATGATGAATGAGACCACAAAAGTTTTTTCGGTTGTGCTAGGGTGATCCTCTCTCCCTTTATCTTTTTATTATTTTACAAGAGGTACTATCTAGACTTCTCAAGCATAGTGTGATGGAAAAGAGATTTGGACAGTTCTCACAAGCTAGAGGTACGACTCTCATTTCTCATCTTATGTATGTTGATGATGTGATAATTTTTACTAATGACAGCACGAGGTCAATCTGGAAACTCTTAGCCGCGTTGAATAAGTATGAGAATTGGTCAGGACAGCAGATCAACAAAGACAAAACAACCATGTTTTTTTCTCAAAAAATTCCTATGATTCGCAAGAGAGCTCTCAAATGGATGACTGGATTTTTAGAAGGATTTTTTCCTTTCAAATATTTAGGGGCTCCTATTATCTTGGGCAGACTAAAGTATGAGCGTTTGGAGGAGATGGTGACTAAAGTTTGTAATAAAATAAGTGGATGGAAGATGAAGCTCCTTTCGTTGGGAGGAAGACTTATTTTAGTTAGGCATGTTCTTTCGAGCATGTCTTACATTTATTTGCTATTTTATAGGTTCCTTAATCCATCATCAAATCTTTACACCGTATGATGAGTATGTTTTTTTGGGGAGAGGCTAAGGCAAAGGGAAGAAAAAAGGTGGCATGGCATAACATTTGTACACCAATTGAGGAAGGAGGCTTGGGTTTGCAAAACCTTGATGATATGCAAAAGGCTCTACACATGAGGTTTGCTTGGAATTTAATTCAAGGTAATTCTTTATGGGCAAAATTTTTTAAGGAGAAATATTTGGGTTCTAAGCCTTGAACTCTCATTGATATGAATAAGGGGTACAAGGTTTTGGAAAACGCTTGTAAAAAGTTTTCCTATTGTTCTTAATAATTCAGAGTGGCGTGTTAAGGAGGGGAATATTTTCTTTTGGTATGATAAGTGGAGGGATTGTGGGCCATTAATTGATGATTTTCAACTCGTGGGTCGACCTTTGCTTAGAGTAAAGGACTGCAAGTTTTCTAACAGTTGGGATGTAGATATGTTGGTTAGTTTGGTGGGACAGGATAATGTGAATGACATTTTGGAGGCTTTAGCAGTTTGTAAGGGGGGGTCGGATGTGTTGATTTGGACAGAAAATGAGAATGGATGCTTCTCCACAAAATCAACTTGGGATTGTATTCGCATAAGGGGCTCTAGTCTTGAATGGCATTCATGATTTTGGCATAAGCTGCTTCCTCTGAAAATTTCTATCTCAATGTGGAAGGCAGAGAATATGGCTTTGAGTGTGGATGATCGTCTTCGTCGCATTGGTGTCCCTATTGTTTCTCATTGTAACTGTTGTGATGAGGGTAATTATGAAGATCAAAACCACATTCTCTTTGCAGAGGCTTTTGTTGCTAAGGTATGGCGATTTTGTGGCGCAATAGTTGGTTTTCCTCTTGGTCAAACTTGGAAGGAGACAGTAACTACATGGTTTCGCTGTGCATCCAATTGCTCTCAAGTGGGGTTACTTGTGGGGATTTTACCTGTGATACTTACTTGGCAACTTTGGAGTAGAAGATGTGTTGCCGGTATGGAGGGTCGTGTTGAATCAATCAATATTGTTTGGCATTCTATTCAGCATTGGATGGGGCAATTGAGTCATGATATTCATAAGGTTTCAAAATTATCTAAATTTGATATGTAGGTTCTTCAGTTGCTGCAGCTTAGGCCTGTGATCCCTACAACTCGCCTATGCAAAATTGTAGCCTGGAAACAACCAGCGAACAGATGGAGTAAATTAAACATAGATGGTAGCAATCTCAGCAATCTAGGTTCCTCCAGTGTCGGTGGTATCATTAGAGATGATCATGGAAAATTGTTACATGCTTTTGCTTGTCCCATAAGCATTGGATCAAATAACAAAGCGGAATTGCTACCTCTTTTGCAGGGTCTTAAGGCCTGTCAAAGTCTGGGGATTGGTTTTGTGGAGATTGAACAAGACTCTTTGGTGGTGGTATCGTGGTGGAGGAGTAGGCACTGTGAGGTGTGGTACTTGGAGTATTTTGGGAGGAAATCATGGTTATATCATGGATACTATTGTTTGTTTTGTGCAGCATATTTTTAGAGAGGGAAATAAGGTGGCAGATTGGCTGGCTAAGAGTGGTGCGGCTGGTCTTGATATGACATGGCATAGATGCGAAGATGTACCTTGGGTGCTGAGGGGCTTAATTCGAATGGATAAGTTGGGTATGTCTTCATTGCGTATTAAATAGAGTTTGATCTTGCTGCTTTGTTTTATTTTGTTTGGCCTTGCATTTTATTTGGTTTCTAGTCTTATATTTATTCTCTGTTTTCATTCCAAATGAAAAAAAAAAAATAGAGTGAGGGTGGGAATTTTTTGGATGCCTGGGTTTGGTTTTTTTTTTTTATTTGTATCCCTTAGGTCGTTTTGTAACTACGATTTTCTTCCGCTACAAGTGAGGGATTTTTAATAAAATTAGGGTTTCATCTTCTTCTATAAAAAAACATAAATATTAATATATTATATAGGTATAATAAGATTGTGATGTATAAGTATGGACAAACTAACTATCCAATTTATATACTAATATACTAAATATGGTGGATCCTATTATATTAATGCTAGTAACATAAAGTGAGTAATCACTAAGTAGTGATTACAATTACTAATAATGGGGGGGGGGGTATTTCCCACCTGGCCCCATCACAATTGGGCCTAAGTCAAACGCTAGGCATTCAGTGTTGGTCTCATTATCCCGAGGCCCCAGATTCGTCTAAAGGGCCCAAGCCCTCAAAAGTCGCACATGAGAAAGAGGGGTATGGAATGCGGGAAACCATCCATAGGGGACAGATGGGACCCACCGACTCTGACATCCCCTGTTACACCTAACTTTAAAGACTTACGTCGGTAGAATAAACGGGAGATGTAGACGACCCTCCCTTCTCTAACGGAGAGGACTAGAACTGACAGTGCCGTTCACCCATTATTGAGACTCACCCTAGAAGCCATGTCTCATTAAAAGCGCCATGCCAGAAGCCAAGCCGCATTGAAGGCTCTAATCCAAGCTGCCACATCACATTAAATGGTTAAGCTAAGACATACACAGGCGAGACAACTGAACCCTAACACCATGAACAAAATGTTCCTCGGGGACTTAGTATAAAAGCTCCCCACTCAGGTACAAAGGACTCTCTTTGAACTCTAAACTCTGAATACTAAAACTATCACAACACGTACAAGGAGACTAACTTAGGCATCAAAGGCTCCTCAAACAACCCCGAAGCCACTTTCCTCTCTGTGTTTGCAGGGGAAGATCCTGGCCCTAGTTGCTAGAATATTTCCCAGGCGTATGAAATACGACGTTAACATTGGCGCAGTCTGTGGGGTTATTTCTATAGACATAATGTGTCCTTTGTATGCCAATGACAACTCGTTCTCAAACAACTCAAGGACCAGAAACCTTATCAGACAACATGGAAGCACGCTTAGCAGAGATGGAGCAGTTGGTAAAGACACTGGCGACACAAATGGAGAGACACTCTAGAGGGAAAATGAAGCCCTGTGGGTAGACACTACCAAGCTATTTGAAGACACTGAGCCCAGTCACGATAGATAGACCGAGTGACGGGCTGTAGGAGGGATGGATGCCAAGAACGAAGACAAAGAAGATGCAGCATGAGCTTCATGAGCTCATAGACAAATATGAAATGATGGCCAAAAGGGAGGGAGCCTCATCCTCGGTAGACCAAATGCTCAACAACATGAACTTACCTTACAGTGCGGAGGTGATGGCAATGTCACTGCCACCAAACTTCAGGGTCCCTCAGATAGACTTGTGTACAACGGATCCAAGGACCCCTTGGAGCATCTAGACACCTTCAAAACTCATATGACCCTACATGGATTCCATTGGAGATTGCGTGTAGGGCCTTCTCGTTGACCCTAAAAGGTGCGGCGTGGGCATGGTTCGCCTCGCCCATGACCACTAAACAGTTAGAGGATGAGAGCTTGAAGGCTTATCTATCCAGATTAAACAAAAAGCACATGACCACTTATGATCAAGATGAGAAGATTACTCTCGCTGCTCACTTGGGCGGCATATGGCCTCGAAACCCTTGTTTGGTTGAGTTGGCCAAGAAGACCCCCACCACACTATGAGAATTCATGGACCAAGCAGATGGGTTCATAAATGCTAAAGACACGCTTCGGGCATTGAAAGTGCCAAGAAAGATAGAGCTAGAGCAGGCTGACAAAAGAGCCAAGATGTCAGTTCAATCCAAAACTACGGTCAAGGCAAAAGGAGGACATTGCAGTAAAGGGCGGGATGATTCCCGCCCATCAAAGGGGGTGAGCACACAACGCAACCAAGCAATGCTAAAAATAGAGGAGGGGAACAGGTTGTCTCCTCAGGCCCGTTATTGCACAATCCACCATTCCCTAACTCACAACACAGTGGATTGCAAGTCCCGAGAGGGAGAAAGGGGGAGAGCAGCGTACCCTAACCTTGGCGCCATGTCGACCAACTGGAGGAAAGGGAGTGGAGTCGAGAAAGGTTTGCCAAGCCAAGAAGAAGTGAGAGTCCAAGGAGGCGTACAAAATGAAAGTCCCCAAGAAACCGCCCTCGATCGCTGTCCCTAGAAAGTTATCCCTTTGGCAAGACCTAAACCATAGCTGGTGGATTCACTTGGGGCAGGTCCATTTCCTCTAGCAAAAAGGCCCATGCCAGTCAAGGAAGTGTATTCAGCTGAACACACCCGATGACGTAGAGGAGGGTCGAGCCCGCACTAACCATCACTTTCAAGGAGGGCGATGAAGATGGGGTCCTCTACCCCCACGATGCCACCCTAGTAGTGACGATTCATGTGGCCAACTTCACCACCAAGAGAATCCTCATCGACAAAGGCAGCTCTGTCGATATCCTCTTTTGGGATGCCTTCTCTCAGATAGGGATTGATCCTAACTGCTTGTGATTAGCACCCATGCCATTGAAAGAGTTCACTGAAGACATGGTTCAGCCAGTGGGAACCATCACACTCTCCATCTTGGTGGGAAAAGCCCATCACACCTCTTCCACGATGGCTGATTCCATAGTGGTGAAAGCCCCCCTCGTCATACAATGCCATACTTGGGTGACTCACACTCAACAATGTGAAGGCAGTAACATCGACTCACCACCTAATAATGAAGTTCTCAACTCCCACGGGAGTGTTACGTGCAAGAATTGAGGCCGAGGAACGACGAGGCAACGTGATAGAACCCTTGAAAGACAACTGCATCCTACCTCCCCCTAGGCTCATGACAGGAGAGGAGAGGAAGTCTGGGATGACCAAGCCCTCCAACAAGTAAAGCTGAATGTACCACTTGAATTGGCTCCCTTGGACCCAAACTGCCCCAAGGCCATGGTCAGGCTTGGTAGAAGGATGGCTCCCAGCATGCAACAAGCCATGATACAAATCCTAACAAAGCATCCATAAGTGTTTGCTTGGAGCCACAAGGATATGCTTGGGATTGACCCAGACATTATTCAACACCATCTTTGTGTGAATCCTAAGCAAGGAAAGTCAACCAGAAGAGACAGAGTTTAAGTGTGAGAAGTGCACCACCATGGTCAACTAGAAAAAATGTCTAGTCTCAAAATTGGGGATAGAGGCCAACCAGAAAAAGGTGGAGGCCATAATCAACATATCCCCACCTCGAAGCATCAGTACTGTGGAAGTGTCTAAATCGACAGACAAGTGCTTGTCGTTTTTCAAAGTACTACAAAAGGCCCAAGCTTGGAATGATGAGTGCGACCGGGCATTTGAGAACCTTAAGCAATACCTTATTAGTCCCCCACTGCTTAGTCAAGCTGACCCAGCTGACCCAGGAGAGGTCCTAAGCCTATACCTTTTCATGTCTCTGTATGCTGTCTCTGCAGCTTTGGTACGAGACTTGAAGGGCTCCCAGAAACCGATGTACTACATTAGCCGTGCTATCTGGGGTGCCGAAGTGAGATACCCCCGTCTGGACCAGCTCGCGTTCACCTTTGTGATGACTACTTGTTGAATTAGACCATACTTCTAGGCACACTCGATACGAGTCTTGATTGAAGGCTCATTGAAGAAGATTTTAGAGGGACCAAATGTCTCGGGCTGGCTGATGAATACTGTGATAGCGATGAGTGAGTTCGACATTGACCGCAGGAGCTCCATCTAGGGATAGGTACTGGCTGACTTCATCGCAGAACACATCGGTTTCCCGGAAGAGATCTAGAATGCACCTACTACAATGCCCTAGCTAATATTCATCGATACCTCATCCTGTCAGGCTAGAGGGGGGTGTAGGGGTGCATATTGTTACGAATGCTTGAAAAGAGCATAATTACACCATCAGATTGGCATTCAAAACTACTAATAATGAAGCGAAATATGAAGCACTGTTGGCCAGCTTGGAAGTTGCTAAGTTGCTAGGTGCAAATGAGATAGAGGTGAAAGCCAACTCCCAGGTAGTCGTCAACCAGGTCAGGGGGGAGTTCATTGTGAAGAGCTAAAAGTTAAAAAAAGTACTTGATGCTATTGGGAAACAAGCGTGGCCACTTCAGATACTTCCAGATTTAAAGAATGCCAAGAACCAAGAACTGAAAGGCAGACAAACTGGCACAAGCAGCATCTGGGCAGGAAGACTTGCCTCTACCATAGCAGTGGTCGGTATAGTAAAGATGCTTGCAATAGGGGTCGAGATCTCAAAAGTGAGACCAAGGGCCCCAGAAGGGACTACAGACATAATCAAGTACCACAATTCCAACAGTTACCTGAAGATAAGTAGGAAGCAAGGAAAATCAAGAATAGGGCAGCTTGCTTCATCCTGACTTATGAGACTCTATACAAGAGGGGCTATTCCATCAGTAGGCTTGTGCAAAATATCTGCTGGGCTACACAACCCACACAATCTGTTTGGGTCGAACCCGCTAAAGTCAGGTTGAGTAAATTTCAGTTTCGACATCCATTCAATCCGACTAATATTGGATGTCATTTGAACCCGAAAGTTGAAATTCATTGCAATGAAAAAGAGGTATTCTCCCCACTGCGGAATCTGAGTTTGAAAGCTAGGAGGGATCCGATCAAATGTGAGGCTTATTACCGAAAGAAAATATAGAAAAGGAAGTTATTACCAGAAGAAAGGCTCAATCCCTGACCAACACAAACAACACGAAGAAGACGAGGACCACGACGTCGTTGAGGAGGAAGGATAGGGAGGAGAGCCTAGAGGTCCATGTGTCCCATTCCTTCGTTCAACCTTCTCTCATGATGCTGATCTCTTGGGCCACTAGGATAGCCGAGGCTCCCAAGACCCATTTTGAGTTCTGCAACTTCACCTGCAAGTGCCTTCAAGCTTGGAACTCAATCTAACACTAGAACCTCGGTTTTGTTTTGTTGGTAGAAAGTAGAGTGGTTTTGCATTTGATCTTTTAAGTTTTTTTTAGAAATCATGCATATATTTGTTTGAATTATGAAAAGTTAGAAAACTGCCCTTTTGTTTGGCTGCTCAGAAATTTAAGAAAAAAGAAAGTGATGTTTTGGTTATGGTGGTTTTTCGGTTGCAATCATCCTTGAAGCCATCATTTTTTTAGTTTTTAATGGTAATTTGATGGGATTCAATGAGATGAATGTTTGAACTTTTCATTTGGTATTTTTTAATGGATTATCAAATTATGCTGATGCTGATTGTGATGATGATGAAATTTTTTAGTGTAATGTTGAATCTTTGATCTTTTCTTAAAGGATATTTCTCTCTCTTTTTTTATTTGCTTAAAAAAAAAAAACCCACTGACACTTTTTAACTCGACCCAAATGGACCGAGTCGGGTTAGGTTGCTTTTAGGCTAGCTAGTCACCAATTTGGGTCGGGTCGAGCCCAAATAGTCTTGGGCGGGCCGGGTTGCAAGCCTAATTTCATGCCCATCCTAAGGTGTATCTCCTTTGAGCAAGAATAGTACGTCTTGGCAGAAGTGCACGAAGGAGTATACGATAACCACTCAGGAGGAAAAGCACTGGCAGGCAAAGTGATGAGAGCAGGATACTACTGGCCATGCACCCTCAAAGATGCGAAAGAGTTTGTTTGGAAATGTCGGACATGCCAGGAGTTCTCCCCTTTGCCCCATTGCCCGCCATAGGAGTTGACATCAATCACATCACCATTACCCTTCGTACAATGGGGCGTCGACGTGGTCGGCCCCCTTCCCCCAGTAAAGGTGGGTTACAATTTGTAGTAGTGATTGTGGACTATTTCACTAAGTTGGTTGAATATGAGGCTTTGGCAACATTAATAACAAGCAATGACCCGATTCCTATGGAAGACGGTCATGTGCTGATTTAGCATCCCACGTTTTATCATATCAGAAAATGGGAGGCAGTTCTTCTCAAGATCCTTAAGAAAAAACTCAATGACAAGGAGTGAACATGGCAGAAGAACTCCTAGGGGTATTGTGGGCTTACTGAATAACGGTCACGACCCCAATAGGTGAGATCCCTTTCACCCTCACCTATGGGCATGAGGCAATAGCACTAGTTGAACTGCTTGGCCCCCCTCGCGACGGTGAGGGCCAACTTGGTGAGTCTAGTCTAAACGCACTGCTTGAACTCCTTTAAAGTTTACAAGAATTAGGGTAAGTCCAGTCAAAATGAACTGATCGGCCCCTTCGCGAAAGCGAGGGCCAACAAGACTAGTCTAGCCTAACATGCTGCAAGACGTCGTATTGCGAGGGTTAATGAGGCTAGTCCAGTCTGACATATTGCTTGACCTCCGAAAATTTTACGAGTCCTTAAAGGGCGAGTACATTTTAAAACTCTGTAAGGTAGGGCCGTCATGTAAGTCCTACAAACGGCTCGAGTCTTGCAAACATAAACATCAAGATCACGAGTTTACAAAGTCTCAAGTTCATGGGTTTTACGAAGGGCACAATCTCACATCTAAGGTTATTTATAATGGTTAATCCAAGTTGGTTGCATGATAAGAGAGTAAAGAATATGAAACAAGAAAAGGCTCAAATATTATTAAAGTACATGGCGTAAGGAGCGCAAATGAATACAAAGTATGAAGGAAAAAAATCTAGGTACAGAAGGGGTACGAAATTAGCTGGCAGGATCATCTGGAATGGCATCTAGCATCCTTTCGGGGCCTATGGAGGTGCCATGCTTCAATGCATGTGGGTTCGGTGCTAGAGTCACCAAATAAAGAGACCTTAAGTCACTCTGCAAATTCTATAGCACATGATCACGCATCCTCTTCAAGCCCTCTATGTAGCTATGCGAGTAGGCCTTATCCCAAACTAGCGATGCCTACTTCAGTTGGGCATTCAAATGGGGGACCAAGCCATACAAGTCATCCACTTCGCTTTGCAGCTCCCTGATGATGACCTGGCTGGCGGCTTGTTGGCACTCCATCTCGGCCAGTTTGGTTGCTGCCTCATCTACTCGGGTCCTCTCTTGTACTTCCATGGCTTAGGACTTGAGCGACTCCATCTTCCTCTTTAGGGAGTCAGAGAGGGAGTCAAACTCTTTTCGAAACAAGTTGCACAACCAGATTGTAGAATTACTTTCCTCCTAGAGTTCCTCCAGCTCTGCCCTCCGTGCATCCAGCAACTCCTGCAGATTGGCCCATGCTACACTTGAAGCGCAACATCGAGCCTACTGCTCGGCCTCCTCCCATGACTTGGAAAGTTCAGCTTTGAGGTTGGCCATTTCCCGATGAAGCTGAGCCATCCCCTTTCACCTCTGTCGATGGACTAACTCGGCCTTGGTAAGGGCCACCTCCGACTTCTCCTTCTCCTCCCTCTCATGCCTAGCGTAGCGCATGGCTACACTCGCCATAGAAGGAATCGCCCAATTTTCTTCTTCCAGAGCTCCCTGGCCATCTACTATGAAATCCGTTAGCTGCTCTGCCACCCAAATGGACTCCTCATGCATCCTCCCCGACCCTAATTGACTGGGAAGTGGAGGGAAACTCGAGACAAGATCTGCCTACTCTTCGAGATAGGGGTTGGCCTCGTCTCTACACCTAGGTTCCAACCTGGGCTCATTGGACTAGTCCATGACCTCCACAGACTCCAGCATCTCACTGGCATGCCTTCCCTAAGGCCAATGGACGGGTCTGCTCTGGCGCCCGCCCTATACCTTCGTTGGCGGTGGACAGGGCCTGCTCTGGATCTTCAATCGTGTCGCTTCTACCAGAGTCTCCTTTGGCTTTACTTCTTTGTCTGTGGGCACAACCCCCTATATAGCCCACAAGGGATACTCCCTCTGTATGGTATGCCCGACAGGGAACAAAATGAATTGTTGAGTCCACTCTTTGACTTGTTGTTATTATGACTCCAAGCGAACCACTACCTACCCGGGGTGTGACTAGAAGCTACAAGTGTTCTCCTTGTACTTCAGAATGTTGTGCGCCAAGAGGAACAGATGTACGGTGAGGTCTGGATGCTCGAGACCGACCTCCAATGCAACAACATACCAAGATCCTCCATGTGTTGTAGTGAAGCTGCGCAGGGATAAGGCTGAGGAAGTTTAGAACCTCTCGAACTGCTATGCAGAAAGGGAGCTGCAACCTGCTGGTGAACATATCAGAGTATAGCGCCACCTCTGTAGCAAAACCCTCAGAATCCACATCCACTTCATGGGCCCTGAGAACGTCAGTATAACGGTATCAAGGAGATTGTAGGAGGCCTTCAATGACCTCAGAGTTGTGGAGGAAACCTCTTACCTCCAGTTGACACCCTTGAATGACTAGATGCCTCACGAGCTAGTGATGGGTTGTCATCACCAAGGCGATGCACAACAGGGCATGGAGTATTCTTAGCAGCCATCGAAATGGGAGAGAGGGACTAGTTAAACTCACACGAGAAGGAGAGCAAGGAATGAGGAAGAAGGAAACCAAGCAAGAAAAGAAGCACCCAGAGAGAATGGAGGCAAACATACTAGAAATGGGGGAAAAGGTGGGGCCTTAAATTGCTCCCCCACGTTGGTTGGACTGACCCAGGCGACTTGCAAGAAATGCGCAACATGGAGGAAAGTGGATGGACATAAATCCATTGTGCATGCAGCACTAAGTGACATGGGAGAAGAATCGTCTCTCAATTCTCCCACACAAGGAGAATTCGACGGGTGCAATCGAGTGCACGCAGAATTTGTCAAAACGTGACGTCAAGAAAAAATGGAAAGGAGAAGGGGAAGGCAACGATGGAATTCCTGCCAAACCAGTTTAGCAAGAATTGGCAAGGTAACTGGGAGGCGTATTTCCCACCCAACCCTATCACAATTGGGCCTAAGTCCAACATTGGGCATTCAGTGTTGGTCTCATTATCCTGAGCCCTCAAATTCGTCCAAAAGGCCCAAGCTCTCCAAAGTCGCATTGAAGAAAGAGGGGTCTGGAGCGTGAGAAACCATCCATAAGGGACAGATGGGATCCGCTGACTTTGATGTCCCCTATTACATCTAGCTTTAAAGACTTACAACGGTAGAATAAATGGGAGACGCGAACGACCCTCCATTCTCCGACTAAGGGGGACTAGAGTGACCATGCCATTCACCCATTGCCGGGACTCCCCCTGGATGCCATGCCACATTAAAAGCGCCATGCCAAAAGCCACGCCGCATTGAAGGCCATGACCCAAGCTACCACGTCGCATTAAATGGTTAAGCTAAGACACACGGGTGAGACGACTAGCTTGACCTTGACACCAGGGAAAAATGTTCATAGGGACATAGTATAAAAGCTCCCCACCCAGGTTCAAAGGACTCTCTCTGAACTCTGAATACAAAAGCCATCACAATATGCATAAAGAGACTAACTTAGTCATTAGAGGCTCCTCGGACAATCACGAGCCCACTTTCTTCTTTTTGTTTGCTGGTGAAGATCTCGGTCTGAGTTGCTAGAACCTTGTCCAGGCGTACAAAACACGATGTTAACAAATAACATATATTTTGATGATGTCTGCAATATGCAACTATAATTGATGATATCATGCTACAAGCCACGTTCTTGTCATTTAGTTTTTTAAGGAATAAATATAAAGATTGGACGACAATGCCATTTCATTATAGTGAGGATGGGATGCGGTTTGTTGAATTTTTCTAATTAATATAACTCCATTATTTTAAATTGTTGTAATTGTGTTATAAAAATCAACTAGATTTATAAATAGGTACATTTAGTGAGACTAGTATACATAATATCCAATTCCAATTCCTGCAACTTCCTTTTTGTAGGTTGGCTCACTCACAACTCCACCCCAACGTGTGGAGGATTCTGGTGTGTTGTTGCATTGTTTGGTGTCGGGCACTGGAGGAGATCCAGACAGAGTATCTAGACCTTACTGCCCTAGAGTTCCTCTTCACCCACAGCCTCATCAGGAAGAAAGGGAACACCTGCAGTTTTCATTCACGTTAGGGGTTAACAGTTGCTTGTCTGAAGCCACGGTATTCCCGGGTCAAAGACTAGAATCAGTGGTTCTTCTTTGTGTCTGGTAAAGGTTGGGAGTACCTGACCATACATACCACTCGACCAGACTTCCTCGTATGTGCTATCTAGGGGGTCGTGCTAGAGGATAAGGAGGTTCGGTCGAGACCGACTAATGAGGAGGAGACTAGGTTGGAGGTTTTTCAATCCTGGGTGAAATCGCACCAGCTGGACGTTTACATCGAGGCTCTATTGGAGAAAGCTAGTGTAAGATGGTACCTAGTTCCCCCGATGAACACTCACTACGATGATCGTCGCATCTCTATGTGACCCATAGCTCGCCAGAACCATAAGAGGCCCCCTAAGCCAGCCTCTGGAGAGGAAGGGGAAAAAGCCTAAGGGTCGAGGAGTCTGGGGGCAATAGTTTTGATTCTACTTTGCCAACCCCTCCTTAACAATCATCCAGTGTTCCTGTTGTCGTTCGTCGACCGAGACCATCTTTAGCTGCTATGGGGACTGCCACATCCGTCCCACCCCAAGTTTTCACGACTCTCCACCTTGCCAAGTAATATTGGAGTCACGAGCGTGTCCTAGGGGGTTAGGGTCACGTTTAAGATGGCTGAAGTTCCCCTACCGGTGATCCCCCTTTTGGTCTTTCAGGCCATGTCTTCTCCAACCCCGCCAGGCCATATAGGGAAAACTAAGACCCTTACCAGGGTTGAGAAGGAGCTCGAGCTACAGTTCTATTGGGCTCTTTTGGACCCCAGGAAGTCCCATATCATTGTTCCTTTATCTAAAATTAACATAGGGATGGTTCCCTCCTCGAAGGTTTGCTAGCATGCTATAGAGGGTGAGGGGTTCTTAGCTTCCAAGGAGCAAGTATAGGCAGGTGAGGGCGAGGATGTCGGCCATTCTTCCATCTTCAATCTCGAAGAGGACAGAGTCTCCATCCCTGAGTCTCGCATTGATTACTTCCCGGAGCACGAGGGCACTTTGATGCATGTGCCCTTGAAGGTGGTTCCAGATGCAGGTGAGGTTCCCTTTACCATGCCCGAGATAGGGGTCATGGTGGTGGCAATAGAGGCTAAGGAGGTCTCAGCAGTCTCGCCTGAAATTGAGGCCATGATGGCATCAGTGACGGCCAAGGAGGTCTCGATAGTCCCGCCCAAGATAGCCCATGTTGGCATCAGCAATGGCCAAGGAGGTTTTGGTAGTCCCGCCCAAAACTGAGGCCATGAAGGCGTTAGTGAAGGCATGGAGGTCTAAGTGGTCCTCGCTCGAGACTGAGGTCGTGGTTACAGTAGTGGAGGTCAGGGTCCTACCCGAGACTAAGGTCGAGGTGGTTGTGACACTAGTGGAGGATAGGGAGGTCCCTGAGGAGCCTATGGTGGAAGAGGAAATTGAGGTTGTCATTGTCTCAATAGAGGCCGAGGTCAGACTAAGTCTTGAGGATGATGTTGGGGAGGAGGTTGCTGAGGTGCCCAAGGATGACATAGCAGGTGGTGTTGGGACCTCTTCTAGTCCCCTGCCAGAGGTAGCAAGTGGCTCCCCTCCCTGTGAGGTCTTCTCTTCTTCTCTACAATTGGGGCGTGCGGCTGAAGAAAGGCCCCATGGGCTAAGTCTGGGTTCGAGAGAGCTCGTGCCAAGTCTATCTGGGGATGGTTGACAAACGCAGGGCCTTCTTTTCCAGGGTAAGTTTTGGCGTACCTTTTTCTCCCTTCTATCTCTTTTCCTTGTTGTTGACTCGGCTTGTTTCTTTGACAAGGGGTGGAGTAGTTGGTGACTCTCATCGTGGATGACCGAGGAGCATTGGAGGAGGAAAACTAGGCACTCTTTGGCCAACCTGGTTTGGCGGCATGCATGGTAGGTGATTAAGGAAAAAGAGGAGCTGGAGCAGACCATTGCCAAGATGGACTTCAGCAGTCGGCAAAGGCAGAAAATCATCATCTGTCTGCGTAAGCAAAGGGTCCAACTTAAGTCCAACCTTGCCAAGTCACGGGAGGAGGTCGACTAGCACCGCCTTGAGGTCATTCTCTATGGGGAAGCGTGAGAAAACCTACCATACCTATTTGATCGCAAGGTAGAGGAATTTGAAGAGCTAAAGGAGGTAGCCCTGGAGTTTCAGGAGGAGAATTCAAAGTTGAAAAGTAGCATGACTCGGAAACTCGGTCATATGATTGGCTTTAGAACAATTACCTGACTCTTTCCAACTCCTTGAAGAACAAGTTGACATTCGTCGAGTTCCGAACAAAAAAGGTGAGGGACCTAGAAGTCGAGGTTACCCTTGCCCAGGCCACTACCAAACAAAGGAGCAATAGGTAGAGGAGTTGGAGGCTAAGCTATATGCAGCCAAGAGTCAGTTTGTTGCCCATGATGTCATTATCGCGGACCTGAGGTCAGACTTGGTCGAGGTACAAGATGTTTTCCCTCGCCTAAACAACCAAATGTTGCTGGCCATGCTTGTTCTCAACCAAGCCTGGTCTTATGGCTATATGGAGGGCTTGGTGAGGATGCGGGACCTCATGTTGATGAACTCGCAGCATGATGTGAGGTCCCTCAGACCCGGTGTTATGACTCCAGCCCCCGCTTGGGATTGGATGGTGACTGAATCATTAGGGCAGTAACTCAAGGCTACATACTCTCGTACATGACCATTAAGATGCAATGTACCTAGTGTATTTCTAGTAGTATGCAAATAAATCGTAACAAAAATTCATATGAATCTAAGTAAGATTGAAAGCAATTTTTCAAAATCATGGTACCATTAAACTAAAGATCCCAAAATACGAGAGGGTACAAAATCAATAACCCTATCCCTCTTTTAACATTTTTATGTTTCTTCTGAAAGAAAAAAACTTACAAGGCCTTCTCTATTTTACCTTATCCTTATTGATAATTTTCTACAAGTCCTCGAACAACGTTAATACTTCATAGATGAACTGATCAGCTGCTTCTAGCCTATCCTCCAAAGACGGCTCAACCGGGCACTCAAGGCTCCTCGGGGCCTCTTTGACTATTCGGGGAGCCAGCATATTTCATTTTCCCAAAGCTAGTCTTTTGTCTTGTAACAACTTTTACCATTTCGGTTGGGGAATGATAATGGAAACTAATAAGAGTTATTTTTAAGTGATTTTTATCACTATTTTATTTATGAAAGTGTCAGTTTTCCTGTAATTCTATTGATTTTATTTTATTTTTATATATTTTTCTTTATTTTCTTGGATTTGATGGAATGAGAAGATTTAGTACAAAAGAGAGCATTTTGGTACAAAAGAAGAGACTATGGAGCCAGACCGATGAGAGGACGACATCGTGGGCAACAACTAGAAAAGGCGAGCAACTTTACCGCTCGGTAGGTTGGCGAGAGGGTTCTATCATCCCGATCGGGAGTATTTCCTCTAAGTAGGTGGGGAGACCAGTTATATTCAGCGCACACAGGTATCTACCCGGTGGGACCCTTCCAAGTTTCACAATCAATCTGTTGGCGACCAAATCCTCTCATGTTTCACAATTCAAGCCGCATATCACTGAATCTTCCATTTTAGATAATCTTGTTATTCTTGGGATAATCTTCTTTTATGTTAACATTTATCTTTAGAAACTATTTTCCAAATCTTTAGGGTAGATTGTAGCCACATTTATCTTATTTCGAGATTTGAATTTTGACATCTATTTAATCCCGTCTTGTGGGATGAATAGAGGATGAGAGTCTAAGTTTTAGAGAGTCTGAGTTTAGAGTAAAAATACTCCAAAGTTTATTCTTTGAGTTCCTTTCGAGGAGGCAGATCTGGAGGGCAGAGGCGAGAGCTGCATGCTTCATCAACCGACTCCAATGAAGAACATTAGTTTTATTATTTTTCTTTTCAATTTCATTATGACTAATTTTATTTTCTAAAACTTTGATATAGTCTAGTATTGAACACAATTTATATTCTAAGTTATTTTATTTTCGATATTTCCGTGTTTGAGTGTTTATTCCTTATTCTTAATGCTTTCAATTTTTTAGCTAATTATTGTTTGATTTATTGAATCGCAATGAGACCGAGAGATGATTTGTAATTAGAACTCTAGGATTAAACACTATTAGTTGAGTGAAAGTAGAGATACTTTACCACGATTAGTGTGATTTTCAAGAAGAATTCAAAGAACTTAATGAGTCTCCAATTAGTTAAATTCACATAGATATATGGAGTTATTAGTTGGAGATATTTTTGGTATTGTTCGAGAGAAAATATTGAATAGTTAAGGGATTTTTATCATCAATTTGGGATAATTGGAATTCTATAACAATGAAGAATAAATTGTGTGAGATTTGCTAGGTGAAATCAAATGCTGTAGATCTATTTTTATTATCTTTAAAATCTTAATTTTAATACTATTTTCTTTAGTTTAATTTAGATAATCTATTATTCAAATTTTGATTTTTCAAATAGTAATTAATTTAGTAAATTTCAATACTCAATAGCATAATTATTTCCTGTGGGTTCGACATCCGTTTTCTTTAAAACACTTTACTACTTTTTACGATTATGTGCATTTACAGATATTTTCAGCACAATAGAAACTACTACAATGAGATTTTAGAAAATCTCAGTAAGTTTACACGTAACATTCAAGCAGATAAAATAAGCATAGAAAGGCAAACCATGAGAATGTATGCATGGACATGTACTTGACTTGAGACTTGGACTTATGCATATACGTTACAGAAATTTGATAGAAAATCATGGTTGACCTTTCCTTTTCAAAAAGCTCTTATCATCTTTTCTTAACACATATTACTCATAACATATAGTCCTTGTAACATATAGGTGGACACCTCATGACTCTCCTATGCACCGTGGGCTTTCTACTAGTTACCGCATCACTTCCTAGCCCACTTGACCAGTGGTGACTATGTCAGAGTTATTATCATTATAGGCAGTTTGCATTTCGCCTTCACCGCATCCATCTTATGGCAACCATTAGCTTTAGGTGCTGCCTCGCAACAAAGTCCTTTGAAAAGAACTCATTCGAGGTCCGTCAACTATGCTTCGTTAACCTAGGGGTTACCACTTTCAATTTTATGTACTCCAAAGTGGACAAAGGAGTTCCATTCGGACATTCCCCTATCCTAGCATTTGGGATCGTGACAAAAGATGTAACAAACTTTTCTTTAGAAAAAAATGCACAACCCGAAATGCATGTGACTTGAGACTCTTTACTTTCATGAGCAACTTGAACATGTAGATGCCATGTACTATGTAATCATGACATGTTATCAAACAACACACCAAAGCATTTTCCATTACGGCTTGAAAATATTAGAACATGCAATTCACTTATCATGAAACATGGGCAAATAATAATCGATGCTCAACATGGCAAGAGATAATTTCTTCATCATGCAAGTACACATGGCCGAAACATTACAAGCATGTAAGCATGGCAAACATCACTTAAAACCGAATACAAAACATGTCATATCATAGATGAAATTTATTCAATCGATATAACAAACATTGCAAGGAGCACATGATATCAACAATAATGCAAAGTTCACACCTCATATACAAACATTATCCGAAGGTAGGTTAAGAGTCAACATAAAACCCTAGTTTGAGTATGTGAGTGTGTGTGGCGTGTGGCGTGTTTAGGGTTTACTCCCTTACAGTTGTGAAACTTAGAATATAGTTTTATACTGTTATTTTTGTTTTGAAATTTGAAAAAGTTGAATTATTTTTTTATTTTTTGTTTGAAAGTTAGGAAAACTTGTAATGATTAGTTTGAAAATTCTGTATTTAAATTATGTTTGAGAATGAGAGGAGATGAGATTGAGAATTTTGGGATCATATTATTTCCAGACAAGCCCACAGTGGTGGGTGCACATGCATTGACACATGGATAACACTAGAGCACAGGTGGCAGTTTTTTATTGCACCAAAGATACTTTGTGGGGGGAGAATACAGTAGTTAGGGGTGCACCAAGAGTGGAACTTTTTTTGTTTTGTTTTTTATGTTTTTTATAGAAATTGAAATATGTAATTGCCTTGTTCTGTACGTACAGCATCTTCAAGCTCATCCAGATGAGATAATGCCCGCAAACAAACGAGAGCTTTTATTGTGCTGGAAGTGGAGATTACCATATGATCCCACTCACAATAAATGCGAGCCAAAGAAAGAAGACGAAGAAGAGGAGCAGGAAAGGATCCCCCTTTGTTGTGGTAGTTGTGCGTGGGGAGACTCCACTTAGAATATTTGTGGAGAGTCCACTCTTTCATCTTCATCATATCCCACTTTTGTCTTTGCATGCGTGCATATATTTTTGTCTCATATTCCTACCAAATTACAATACTGCCTAATTTGTCGGTCTTTATTAACATAAAAAATTAAGTGATACATATACTTATAATTTTATAAATAAAACTCATTTTATCAATTTTTTATTTAAAATTTAAATTCTGAGTTTCAAATTTCATAATTTTCAGCACATCAATAACTGTCACGTGGAGAAATAAATCTTTTATAATTTTTTTTAAATACAATTAGCATTTTTCTAAAATAAAAATGACAACATTCACACTAGCATTTTTTTTAGATAGTGAAAGTGATGCATGTTTCGGAAAAATAATATGAATTATATATTCTCGTAATTAGCTGCCTGCCCTCCACTTTGTTCTCATTTGTTCTGTCAAAAGAATAAGAATATATTATGCTTCGGCAATATTTATTATTTTGAGGCTATTAGAAGAGACGTGTTGGCTTGAAAGGGGCATAATAGTCAAGAAACATATAAAAGCAGAGCACCAAAAAGGAAGTGCTCTTATAATTGGGATTGGGTATTGCAACCTTTCCTGGTAATGGGGAGACAAGAAGAATACAATGGTTTTATTTATAAGACCATGCGCAAATTGTTTTGGGTCTCTATCCAATAATCCATTGCTTGGACGGTTCGCAATCATTTTCGGAGCCTTTGTGATGCTTAATTAAATTAAAGACACCTTGATCGAAATTTCCTAATATACAAAGTCAATTGCATTATTAACACAAAGAGATGGGGCCACTAAGCAAGTCAAAACCGTTTCTTAATTTCGTTTTCCATGACAATGTCAAGAATAACGTCCATATTTTAGAAAATTCAAAGAGCTGGGTAATTAGGATTTAGGTCGTCTTATTCATCATTTTCTTCGGTCTAAACTTACAGCTTAGTCTTTTCATCCACAAAACAAAGTGTAGAAAATCAAGTATCGTTTTCACGCCTAGCTTGGCACTTCCATATGATACCATGCATTTCTCCTCCTCCCTTCATTTTCTAAGGGCTTACAAAGCCATTAGTTTCAAGTTTTCTTTTGTTTTTTCATTCTTAGGGTGGAAGAAGAAGATGATCTATCTGAGTTCTATTCATTTCCAAACGATAAATGTCACCCACATCGGGTTCTAGACACTTATTTATGAAATGAGATAAGAGGAAGATTACTGATTTTAGAAATACTAACACGCGAGTCTTACTACTATAAAGTTTTACGATGAAAAATGCTACGACTATACAACCTCACTAAAAAAAAAAAGAAGTTAAAATGTCGAACATACTTTTTCAAAAATTAAAATAATTATTAATTAATAGATGACGTATTTACACGTCAGTGTTGTAATTTGCCTTTTATAGATGTTGTGGGTAGGAATCTAAAAATTATTTTCTCTTAACATCAAATCTTTCAAATCTAACCATCCACACTATACCTCTGTCCAATGGACCCCACACACCAGTGCAAGATTTCACATGTTTCACTTAACAAAGTTGACAAATTATAGTCATCACAAAACTTATTAATATTTATTTGTCGACATATTCAAATTATGATGTATGTTGTGGACCAATCAGCAGGGAAACCCAAAATAAGTATCCTTTGTAAATGTTTTAAAATGTCAGGACAAGAATAACATCATGTAGTTGCTAGTTCGATGATGGACGTACTTACTGTTTATCTAATTATTATCGTACTAAACACATACAATCAAACTTAATTTTATATTTCACAGCACTTAGTGCTGATTAAACTATACCAATATAATATATTCACAAGTCTTCATACATATCATTTCCTTTCTTTTTTTTTTATTCTAAATTCTTGGATAATGGGGTGTGCAGTGTCATTCAAGAGTACAAAAGACATCAGGCGTGCTTGGTGGCTGCTGCTCTCCACTACAACCAGTATGCTTCAGCAGACATGATACCAAAGATTTTTTCTAAGATTTCGATAAATATATATAATATATATTTATAGGTGGCTGGGGACATGATCATGTTCTTTTTGTATGTTGAGCTGCTCCGTGTTCAAATCCTTGTTTTCTCATCAAGTTGTATGCTAAAAAGAGTGAGGCACTTTGGGTGTTTTGCCGTCAGATTGTCTTGCACACGTGCACGATGTTTTAGTAGTGCTTGAATTGAATGTGATGAAAAAAAAGTAACATCAATGTTTGGTAGATGTGGTGGAAGCATTTTCAACATCTATCACTACAAATAAATAAGTGATCATGACGGGGACGAGAAGAGAATCCCCCAATACATACATACATACATACATACATACCTCCATGATATGGACAAATGCATTGCATCCAAGGGGTTTTTTAGTGCGACTAGTTAGGGCAAAAGAGAATAAGATGCATATCATGTAGATGCATGCTTAGCTATATTGCCTAGAAATGTATAGATGTCACGAATCCAATAAGAAAAACTTAATATTATCCTAAATTAAGTTTCCATACTTCAAATCTGAAACCTAGACCACAATATATATATACACAGATATATACTCGGTCGGAGAGAGAGAGAGAGTCATACCTGGCTCATGGTCACTATCGAGCCTTGGTCCGTGTCCATATGTATGTCTATTGCAGTAAATAGAAAATAAATACTGTAAATATAAATAGAGAATGAGACACCCAAATTTATATGGTTCAGCACAGGGATTACGTCCACCGGGTCATTTGAAGGGAAAATTTATTGTAAATGAACGTATTCCTCTCATGGCTCACTATACAATGGGGTCGATGACCCTTACTACATGGAGAAAACAAAACTCGAGTTTCCATCCAAAGGTTGAAGAAGCTCTAGCATTAAGTCACCTAGAAACCCCTAATATCTTATCTAAGATCCCTTTTATTAACCTCTTGTCAGTGGTTGGTGAAGATTTTGGCCTTATGTCATCGTCGTCTGCTTTTTGTGCCTAGCCTCCCTTCTCTCTCTTTTTCTCGTAACTTTCCTATTTCCCCCTAACATCCCCCTATCTCTTGTCCCATCCTTGTCCCCTTGTCTTCCACTCACACTTCCTTTCTAATGAAAACCCCTCATTTGGGCTGGGCCTATGATGCCACACGGGTCAGGGACATTTTACCCCTTCCAGTTACCGCGGGATTCTTAAGGTCATCTTGCTCAACAATAGGGTCTTGAGAATCTTCAAATCAAACTATTTGTAGAAAAATAGACTTCAAAAATTGGTCCTCCGTTTGCCAAAATGATGATGATCCACGAGCGCAGGGCTCATCCTGTAGAGCTAGATAGGAGACGACTTGACTGAGCTAAAAGAGAGCATGGAGCTCAGCTTGTAGAGTTAGGCGGGAGATAACTCGATCACACTAGGAGTAAGCGCGGAGCTTAGCTTGTAGAACTAGGCCGGAGATGACTCGATTGTGCTAGGTGGTGAGTGCGGAGCTTGCCTTGTTAGACTAGGTGGGAGATGACTCCACCGCACTAGGTGATGATCACATAGCTCGACTTGTCAGGGCGAAAGATGACTTGACCACACTAGGTGGCAAGCACGGAGCTCGACTTTTTGGGCTAGGCGGGAGATGACTCAATCGCACAAGGAGGCGAGCGTGGAGCTCGACTTGTCAGGCTAGGTGGGAGATGACTCTACTGCACTAGGTGGCGAGCGCAGCTCAGCTTGTTGTGCATGACCATTTGTTAGCAGAGAGTGTGTATTCTCTTGATCGCTTTTGTCTTTGATAGTGTTAGTGAATTTTTGCCCCTCGATGCGAGTTGTTGTTTGATGTTTTCGTTTTGGTGTTGATGTTAGAGTCATTTATTGAAATTTATGCTTAAGTGGTCAGGGAGCCTGTCGACCCCCTTAGTCCATCTTAGGTGGTTGCTAAACCCATCAACTTGTTCTCAAAGGAGACCCACATTAGGATGTTGTGGAGCCCGGAGGTTCTTTCCCAGAGGTAATCTGCTAGCAGCAGTTGTGGCACAAGTGTAAATACTTGGCAATTTTTGAAGAAGATGCTGCTATCCAGATGCATGCGCGGAGCTCAACTTTGAACCAAGTGGGAGGCTTTCTCGACCACACTGGGTGGCGAGGAGGGACTACGACACTTGGGAGAGGTGTTCTCTCCTATGATTGTCAGGAGTGCGAGCGCGGAGCATCAGCTTATGGCAAGGAGGGAGTGGGACACTTGGGAGAGGTGTTCCCTCAGTTGATTACTAGGGTGTGAGCACAAAGCATTGACTTTGCCAAGAGATGGACACGACCACATTGGGATGAGGAGACACTAGGATACTTGGGAGAGGTATTCCCTTTTATGATCACCAGGGTGTGAGCGCGGAGCATCAGATTATGGAAGGGAGGGAGTGGGACACTTGGGAGAGGTGTTCCCATCTTTGATTGATGGGGTGCGACAGGAGACAAGGATGGGGTGTTCCAACCATTGATTCAATGGGTGTTCCCACCGTTGATTGACTAGGTGTGACTAGGCTGCTCAGGCAGGAGGCGAGACTCAACCACGCTACTACGACTGGAGAGGGAGATAGAGCTCCACCACACTACTAGGATAGGAGATGAGGCTAGATTGTTTAGCTGGGATGGGAGATAGAGCTAGACCATGTTGTTACCACAGGAGATAAAGATCCACCACGATGTTGGGTTGGGAGACGGAGCCCAACCGTGCTGCTTGGGTGGGAGACGGGGCTCAAACACGCTGCTGGGTAGGAGAAGAAGCTCTACCGCACTGCTTGGGAGGGAATAGAGCTCCACTCCACTGCTGGGGCAGGAGATAAAGCTCTACCACGCTAGTGGGATAGGAGATAGATCTTGACTGTGCTGCAACGACGGAAGATAGAGCTCCACCACGCTGCTACAATAGGAGACAAAGTTCGACCGTGCTACTGCAACAGGAGATAGAGCTTGACCGTGATGTTGGGGCGAGAGACGAAGCTCCACCACGCTTCTTCGACATGAGATAGAGTTAGGGGTAAATTCGGTCTGGTCTGATCGGTCCGTAGGAGTTGTTTGGGACCAAATCGGAGAATATCATATTTTGGATTTTATTGCATGTACACTTGATCATATATATATATGGCATTGAAGAATATCATAAAATATTAAACTCCAATATTCCAAACATACTCCAATAGAATCGAATACTCCAATATGTATGGCATGGAAGAATATCATAAACTCCAATTTTCATTTTAGTATATTCTTCAGCAAATTAATTCAACAAATTATTGGGTGCAGACATTGGAGTAATAGATTTTCTAACTGATAGATTTTCAGCAACTACAGTCTACTATGCAAGGTAAAATTTGAAATGATGTAAATATAAGTTTCGGCCCTAGTCCTTATATATAGTAAGTTAGTAACAACATTTTATAAAACATTAATAAACATGTTAGTGGATATCTATCATTCTAGTCAGCAACTACATTTTATCCAATTTTTGGCACTAGTCCTTATATATAGTAACATCAAAGGACATGAACTTTTAAATGACATGAATTTCAGCTTGTTTTTCTAGGCCCATCCTTAAAATTTCAACTATTCAGCATGTGATTACCCGAACCTAGTTAGATTTCATCTGTATTTATTTTTTGTTGCCTTAATATTATTTTAGGGCCATAAGATTAGGTCTAGTTGGTAGAGGCCTTTGACTTGTAGTTTAGCATCCAAAGTCCAAGAGAAAGCTCAAACCCCTAGCACTGGGCCAACTAAGTAGGCTTGAGCCCAAAAACCCTTGAAGAGACATAGGGACACGCCTAAGCCATGAGGCTTGTGCCATTTGTCACGCATGTAAAGCCCATGACTATGGATGTGTAAGTGGACTAAGGGGGAGTGAGAAGAGTGTTTGGGAAGCCAAGGCAAGCATGCATGTCAACCCTAGTGAGAAGCCATTTGGTTTGTCACTTGTCTTTCATGCAAGAAGGCTTCTAGAAAAAGGAAATGATGGGATGACTTAGAGAAGGCCAAAGGCCACTTGGCCAACTCACCCACACGTACACCCCATGCCACTTGGGAATTGTTTGAGTTCCAAGAGGCTTTTCATGGGAAGTGGTGCCTGGGGAAGACAAAAAGGGATCTTTTCAAGAAATTTGCATAGGGAAGCCCAAGAGAGACAAAAGGGATTTTTAGATTCCCTGACCCACACACCCACTCAAGTGACTTTCCTGACATTTCGTCACTTGTCAACCATGCACTAGTAAAGGAGTTTTTCTAGAAGGAAAAGGAAAGTACATGTGCATAAAATGACTATCTTAACCCTAGACTTTTGGCCATTACACTAAAGGACACACTCATACGCCACTTGTCACTTTAGGATTACAAAGGAGAGAGCCTTAGGTATTTGAAAAGGCCACCTAGGGAAGGAGCACTAGAAGATGAAAGATCTTCATGGGAAACTAAAAGGAAGTGGACGGCAAGGAGGCACACACACATGCCTATGCCATGTCACACATGCAAGCATCACTTTTTGGAAAATGCAAAGACTTTGTGTTTGTTTTACTCTTTTGCCCTAAGATATATTGCACCTAGACAAGAGAAGAATGCATTTGGAAGACTAAGGGGTTTGGCTAAAGGGGGGTTACATGCCACATCCATGTGCCTTTTAGCCTTCCCAAAGCAATCCAATGATGAAGAAGATGAAGAGACATTCGGCCAAGGAGATAAGTCACACGTCACTTGTCCTTCATGCAATGGATCACTAGGAACCAATGGGATTTTGTGGAGAGATCTATATAAAGAGGGAGGAGCCACACACCCAAGCGCTTTTCTCTTTTGCCATTTTTGGATTTCAGGTGCTCTCATCCTCTCCACACTTTCTTACACAACCACTTGGAGATTTCTTCACTTTATCACAATTTTTTCCAAACAAACACGAAAATCATTCTTCTCTACATACAAGGAAGAGCCACAACACCAAGCAAGAAGGAGTCCAAGGTGAGGACCTCGTTTTCTTATCTATTCTTCATACTACTCACACCTCACTCGAGGAGATGATAGAATCTCCAAAGAGCTTGGGATTTTCGAAGGACACAAACACAATTTGAAGGTTATTTCATCTTGGAATAACCTGAAGTTTTCCAAGGAGGGGAGAAGCCAAAAATTTGAGGACTTATATCCTCTAGAAAATCAGCCAAACACACACACACACACACACACTACTCATATGTTCATAACCTAGCCATGGTTACGTGAACTTGAAGGGTTTTCATGTTCAAAAATCCTAAAGCCGAAAAGTTGAGGTATTTTCAACAAGAAGTGACAAACCCTAGAAACCTCACACACTCATGCACATGGATTAGAGTTCAAAACCCTTGTTCTAACAAGTTGTACTTCCATTTACAGCTTGCTAGTGCCTTCTTGAAGGATTTTTGGCAAACTTAGTTTGGTTAACATGTATATATTTGTGTAAATCTTTTCATTGTTATGGTTACTTTTGATTGCTATTCTATGTTTTACTTAGTTCAATATTCTATTGTGATTTTGTATAAGATCATGAAAAAGGTCATATGTTTCGGATCTATGGTTAAAATGTCATGATTCACATGCACATGATTTGGTTTTTCTTGAGATTATGTTGATATTTTACGTGTCATGAAGATTCGGTTATTGCAAGGTTAAGTGTTTCATACTCCTGTGATGTTGTCATGATTTTATGCTTTGATTCACCTATGTCATGATTGTTATCTATTATGCTTCAAGTTTGGAACATGTTAAGGTGAAATTTCTCCTTGTTAATATGCCTTTGATGTTTAGGCAAGCCAAGTTCTTCTATGTTCATGAAGTTGTTTTGATATTTCATGTGTTCTATGTTATCATGCCATGATTTGAATATGTTATGCTTGATTATTTCATGCACGGCAATTCATGTGTCATATATTTCAAGGGTAAGAAGGAGTATGTCTTAAGTCTCATGTCATATGTGTTTTGGTAAATAGTCTTTTAAAAAAAAGTGTCTAAAAATATTTTATCACGACCCCAAATGCTAGGACGGGGGAATGTTTTGGTGAAACTCTTATGTCCACTTTGGAGTGCTTAAAAATGGAGTGGTAACTCCTGGGTCGACAAAGAATCTTGTCTTAAATAGATCTTTTTGAAAAGGATGCCGGAGCGAGATAGCACTTAACGCTAATGGGTGCCAAAACTAAGGCAAATAACTCGATAAAGTACTATCATGTTATAATGATTATGAATAAGACGTATTCACCACGATGTACAGACCATTGGTGATATGATAACTAGTAGGAACAAGCGATGCTTAGGGGAGCTGTGTTGTGTCCACCATGAGCTATAAGAACAAAGCAATGAACTCACATGATACAGATCACGTGATATGAATCATGTGATATGATATGATATGAATCACATGATAAGATACGATATGAAATGACCAACACGAAAATGATGTCAAAGATGTTTTTCAAAAAAGTCTACAAGATTTTGTTACATGTTTTTTGAAAAAGGCCAAGTGCATAAGTCAAGTTTTTGTCACGTTATGTGTCAAGTACATGTTCATGCATGCATTCCACAGTTTGCCACTTGTATGTTTATGTTATCTATTATATGTTGTATGTTTACTTGCTTAGATTTTTCATAATCTCATTGTGGTAGTTTCCACTACCATTCCCCACCTGGAATGGTAGAAGTTGTGACAAGTCTAAAAGATTACCCCATGGTGAAACGCAAGAGGACTACGGTACCCCTAACCAGCGAGGGGGTATTGAAGAACAATGAGAGCTTGTCGAAGCCCTCCTTGTTGGATAGGATACCAAACGCTGACCTACTCATTTCTAAGGTACTCTAGCTCATTGACAAGCAGAAGAGATTAAGGAATCGGGACAAGTTTGGAGAAAAGGAAGAAGCCTGACTAGTTGTGAGAAAACAAAAAGGGGACCGTTTTCCTGTGACAAGAAATATGTTTTGGATGAACTAACTCCTTTTGTGATCGGTCCCTTTGTTTAAAAAGGTTTTATTTTTTTATACTGTGACATCCCTAACTTTGCCAAGTCCCTGTTCATATTTTTATTTAGATATTATTTTAGTTATAGGATCGTGCTAGGTGTTAGAGGAATGTCATGAGATATGTTCTATGTATTTGGACTTTAGAATCTTAAGCATAAGAGCCCACAAGAGAAAGAAGAGGGAAAAGCCAACAAAGGCCAATGTGGATTTCAGTCAACCAAGCTAGGATTAGGGTTTGGAAGCCAAATGTTGATCAGTAAGGATAGAGAAAGTGCCACATGGCATGAGAAAATCTTTTTATTTTTCTAGAAGTTCATGATTTGAAACCTAGGAAATTAGCAAACTGTGATACTTGTCCAACATGCAAAGAGATTCTAGAAGGAAGTGAGTGGATGAGACAAAGAGAGAGGATTCGGCTACCTAGGGTCATTTTCGGCCAAGGAGCCAAGTGGCATCCATGCTTTTGTCCTTTGGTTTTCCAAGGAAGGGAAAGGCATCTACAAAAGGGGCAGCCGACTGTGAAGGGTCCTTTTTGTACAAATTTCCAGATTTGATTCTTGCACCCATTCGGCCACACCATAGCTCTCTCTCTAGTTTTCATTTTCTCAAGTTTTCTCGCAAACCAAACACCACCATTACTCTTCAAGCACTATTTCGAAAATCACCAAGGATTTCTCCTACACCATTAGAGAAGAAAGGAAGCACATGGAGGTAAGAACCATTCCACTATTTCTTGCACATACATGCGTGGTCAAGAGGAAAAACAACACCAACAAAGTTTTGGTTCTAGGGTTTTCCACACAAATACACACGTTCACTTGGTAAACTAGGGTTTTTCTTCAAGGGAAAGAAGTGACCCAAAGCATTTTCTTGCCTTGAGCAAGTGAGCATGAAATTTTGGCGAGGAGGAAAGCCACAACCATAACATGTAGAAAAGCTAGGGTTTTATCTTTAAGAGGTTTCAGTTTTTGGAGTTTTATTCTCATATAAGATGATTTCATAAAACCTTAAACACAACACTCACACTCACCTTTGAGATTAGGGTTTTTCTCCTAATCTTTTCTAATGATTCTTAATATGCTTTTTCATCTTGTTGCTATAGTATTCATTGGATTTTTGTAAGTAGACCTTCAACCTACTCATGATAACACTTGTATATATATTGTGAACTCATGTTTGATTATTCTTGTTTGAATCTAGTTTCTCCTATGTTGTATGTACTCAGTTTTCATTGGGAAGATATGATGCCAATGTTGTGGGGATTATTGGTTGAATCTTATCTTCTAATATGCTATGTTTTGGCTTCGGTTTCTACATGTAAAGGTGCTTTGTTTGCTAATATGAACAACCAAATGTGTAGAAGAATGAAATCTTGTGTTGTGATGATGAAAATTTATGTTTTGAGGACCTATATGAATTGACCAAGGCTAGATTTAGGGTTTTCAAATCTGTTTTAGGCTTCGTTGATCATGAATCGGCTATGTTTATGTGTATTCATCATGTGATTCCATGTTTTGATTATTTCAAGTCTTATCACGAGATGCATCTTGCTACTTAGTATTATATGTCTTGATTTTTGCATGTTTCATGAGTATAGGAGGGTGTAGCATTATAAGTTCATGTCTCATGCATTTGGGTATGTGTTTTTGAAAGAAGAGTCAAGGCATGTTTTGTCAATAGCTCATATCCTAGGATGGGAAAATGTCCTAGTGGAACTCCTTGTCCACTCTAAAGTGCTTAAAATTGAGTGGAGACCCTTAATAGGCCTTGAATGGTTCCTTATGTAAAGGATTTCAAAGCAGGATTGCACCTAAAGCTATTGGGTGCCATATGGTGTAGGCAAAATAAGTGAACTTCCGTAATGAATATGTTTAAGAATATGACTTAGTCACCTTGATCAAAGTGGATCGTTGGATGATCTGGTAATTAGCAGGGAATACATGGTGCTTAAGGGAGCCGTAAGGTGTCCAACCATGTGTTTAACAAATGATTAATGTGTTTAAGCTCTATGAAATGATATGATACGACATGTTATGATATGCTATTATATGTTATGATATGATATGATACGATCATGATATGGCATGATACGTTATGATAAGAAATGACATAATATGTTATGAAAAGAACAAGAACCCGAGCTCAAACGATATGAACATGTGTTAAGAGATTAAAAGATGAAAAGATGTTTTAAGGTCTATGTTGCGTATGTTAAGCTTTATGTCAAAGTACATCTACATGTATTCATTTGTGGTTTGCTCTTATATGCTTGTAATATTTGGTATATGTTGCTTGTTTACTTATTGAGATTTCTTGAAATCTTACTATGGTAGTTTCCACTACCATTCCCCACCCAAAATGGTAGAAGCTGTTACAAATATCCCATATACTATAGAACCATGAACCTAGAGGGCACCATGATAGAGGATGAGTTCACTGTGAAGGCTCGTCATGACTTTACTATCGATTTTTTGAAGTACACGGCACCGCTTCTCCGAGAAATATTTGCTAGTCTTAGCAAGGCCGAGTTCAATACTATGCTTACCGACCCAGTAAATAACTCAACATTTTGGTGGAATATGGACCAAGTATCAAGTTTCCTTATGCGAGCTTGTGAGACCACTGTTGAGGCAAAGGAGATTCCAAGGGATTTAAGACTTCAAGTACTCAAGCCCCAGAAGTCACATGGAATCTTTTTGTGTTTAACTCAAGATGGAGCTGTAGTAGTGGGGAGATTGAGAACCTAAGAATGTTTTATGGTAAAATATATGTCTTAAAATGGTCCCGTGTTTTGGGAGACTTTTGAAAACAATATCTATTTTGGAAGTACTTTAATGAAGTTTAAATTTTTGGGATGCTTACACTTCGATACCATGATTATTACATTACCATCAGTCCTATGTACTTAAAAGAATTTTTTCGCTTCGAATTAAGGCATACTCCTAGATTTGTAGTGCATTGCATCTTATCTGTCATATACGAGGGGTATGTAACCTTGAGTTACATGTCCCAACGCTTCAATGACCATGGGGGCTGGGGGCGTCACAAAAACTCATGTTTTGGGAGACAATGAACATATCTTTCATTTGTATTTTTTATATGAATGTTATGTTGAGGCAATGTTTAGTCTTACGGTACCATCTATTAAGGCAATAGCTTTACACGTTGCCTAGTTTCATACGAACTTTATATTTTTTGCCGCATTATTTATTGCATATTACTAGTATACATAGGTTCATTGCATCTTATCTATCATGTACAAGAGATATGTAGCCTTGTGCTGTATGTTCCGGTGTTTCAGTCACCATCCAATCCCAACGGGGGCTGGGGGTGCCACATAGCAAATTAATTCAAGTATTCAGCAAATTAATTCAAGCCTTTGTAGTATATTCTTCTCACCTCATTAATCTGCATAAGGTGTAGACATTGTATTTGATGCCTCCATATTCTTTTCAACCTCCCCAACAAGTTCTATACATAAAAGATAAAACAAAATAAATTATATAAATTTACATAACATATAGATCATAAAAGATATAAAAGGAAGTAAATTTGATACATAAACATATCCAGCTGCTTCTCAAAATCCTCCATCTCATCCATTAAAGTCCTAAAGCTGATTGGAGTAGAAGAAAAATGAAGCCAATTATGTGCACAACATCGAACATGCAAAAATTCATCTTCCAAAACAGTGTCCCTCCTATACTTTATTTTTTTTTTCAAATAAGAAAATATTCCATTATTAGAACTTGCATTATCAAGAGTGATTGCAAGTACTTTCGGTCGCCCCCAATCATGCAAGCACATCTCTATGGACCTACCAAGTGCATCACCCTTGTGATTTTCAACCAAAGAAAAAGAAAAAATCCTCTTGTGTGGATTCCAATCATCATCAATAAAGTATGCAGTGAAACACATATAATTAAGGTTTTGCATGGATGTCCATGTATCCATGGTGAGAGAAATTCATTGCCCTCAAAGAGCACTTCTCAACTTATTTTTTCCCTCATATACACACTAAAATAATTCTTCGCAACCGTAACATGAGATGGAATCCCTACCCACTTAGAGCAAACAAAAAGCATAAACTTCTTGAAACCCTTCACTTCAACGAACCTAAAGGGAAACTCATCAAGAATAATTATCTCTACTAAGGCTTGTCTGCAAGCCTCAACACTAAATGTTATGCGCATAAATCCCCCACTACCACTTTCTCCATTCGCCTTCCAACCTAGAGTAGTTTGGGACTTATCCATCTTATCAAACGAACACTTCTTACATTTTTTTTCAATGTGATACTTCATGGACTTTGTACCGTTGGTCTTCATATCACATGCATATGAAGCACCACAGAAATTACATGCAGCCCTAGGTTTAGTTGGATCACCTTTTGGTATTCTTGTAAAGTGATTCCAAACTATTGACCTAACTCTACCACTAAGTGGTCTACTAACACTCGATTTAGTACTTACATTGGGTGAGAGTGGAGGAATGCCTTGTGTTGACTCATTCACATCATCTATAGTAGAGTCTTTCGAAATCGTTTCTTTTGTAGGGTGAGGGCAGTCCATCTAAAAAAATGATCAAACAAAAATTGATTAAATATAAAGTCAAGATTCAAGAAAAAAAATGAGAAACCTCAGCCTAAGATCTGTGCTGGTGTGCATTTTGCGTGTGTTGGTATTGTTGTTCCTAGAAATGTCCCAAAACTAGATTATGGGCCATTTTGGGCCCAGAAATCATAACATTCGCTCGAATTAGGAGTCGAGTGCCTATTGAGAGGACGTTTAGGGCAGGCACTCGGTCGAGTTGACTGTCAAGCAAGTGTCGAGCGAACTCATGGGTTGGCCTCCCGCTCGAGCTGATTGTCAAGTGGGTGTTGAGCGAACTCATGTGTTGGCTTCTCACTTGTGAGAAGGTCGAGCAAATGTCATTATGTTATATAAAACTTTAACAAAGAAAGAGGAAAAGTCATGGAACTTATGTTATTAGTTAACTCAATAAGATACCTATGAGACATGTTTCACATAAATGAGAAAAAAGGATTGAATATCAAATTTAACTAGTTCAAAAAAATAAGAATTATAACTGGGATGATGAAGAGCCCCAAAATGTGCATATTTAGCCAAGAGCCTATTACTTCTATCATTCCCAGTACAATACTCAAAACTATCGCATCCAAAGAAAGAAAGAAGGGCGGAGAAAGCTTCACAAAGACAGAATTCACAGAAAATGAGGCTCACCCAGATACTCTATGCCAAAGAGCCCTATTCAAATATTAACTATAATCACTACACTGTAAAATATGTAAACCTATTCAAAGAGAAATTTCACTACATTAGGATAAATCCGAGAAAAGAAAATGAAAGAATCAAGACTGTACCCTAGGTCCTTAGGGGGTAGGGGCTATGACAGTTTCGAAAATGGGAGAGGATGCAATGGAGGGGCTAGAAAGGTGAGGGAATGCGATGGAGGGGCTAGGGTCTGCTTTGCTAGGGTTTTGCCATCTGCATGAGAACTGAGAACTGAAAAGGAGTGTGAGAGAATGGGAGGGAATCAGGATTCAGGGGGGATTTCCAATTCTAAATTATGTTGAAACGGCACTGTTTGGATTGAAAATAACTCAGTTTAAATTTTGGTTCCCACTGGACCTAAACGACACCGTTTAGGTCCAAGTTTACACTAAAGGTGCCATTTCTTTAATGAGTAAAAGCCATATTTTTAATTCTTTTATCTTTTTGGCACATAAATTAATAAAAAAATTATTTAAATTAGTAAAATAAAAATTAAGTAAACTATTTAATGTGGATTGATTAATTAACTCATTAAAAAAATAATTATACTTCTATTTATGATGTTGATTGGCAATTTGTTACTAACTTAGAGTATTTCAGTGTAATATGATAGTTAATGCAAAAAGAGCTATATTAAAATTTTTATATTTTGTATATGATTAATAAATAATTTTCATTGACCATAGGTCCATATATGCTTTCGAGCAAACCCCCGCGCTTGGAGAGGTGATCGATCATACCATAGGGGCAAGAAGGTGATTGAGCATACCACTTTACCCTGTAAGGTGATTGAGCATATTGAGTGATGGTGGCGACGATGTTACACCCACCCTTTGAGTGCTCTACCCAGGGTGGGGACTGGCATTGAAGAACATCTTGTCAGCAACAAAAATACCAGCAGTCCAGGTGAAGGCTGGTGGTGGCCCCACCAACTTAGGGGCACCACTGGAGGAGGGACTCCATGCGTGCACTCACCGAGCACGTCCTGCATGGCCCTCGTGGGCAAGAACCACCCCAATAGAGACAAAAGACATCGGCAGTCCATATGGTGGTCGCCGGCCCGATTGCCGGTCCCATGGTTGGTGGGCAAGGAAGCATCAACCACTTGCATGTCCCTTGCATGCAACTTGAGTGGTGTGCTGTAACAACCTGATCCTAACATTAGGCCATAAAATAAGTAGTATGTATTTTTTTTCTTATAAACTATAAATATTCTATTGTTGTTGTTATTGTCATTATTATTATTATTATCATCATCATCATCATCATCATCATCATCATCATCATCAGATTTTATAGAATTATTATTTTAGAGTTCTATCTCCATTAAGATTCCTAAACCATACCAAATATTGTAAGTCTTTACCCACAATTCCACTCTCATGCACGTACATCTCTTCTTCTTCTTCACTAAGGTTTTCATTTGGTCAATATAAGGAGCTAGGCTCATTACGTCCAACCCGAGCCAATTTTTCCAGCATGATCAACCACCAACCTCCCTCCACCGTGAACCTTCACTCAGTCGTCCCCTCCATGACTGCATGCCACCGAGAACCCACTGCACAAAACCAGTCTGAAGGAAACTTCACCTCACAGTAGCAAGTCCAACCCCTTCTTGTACCCATGCCGCAGGAAGCTCCTCCACGTCTCCTCCCTCAACCAGAGCACCACGAAGAACCACCTAGACCCGCCATAGTCCACCGTAAACCATGGACAACCCCATACGGCAAGCCCCTGTTTTTAGCTCCCAAAAACAGAGCACCTCCATGCAACAGAAAGCGGCCAACCGTGAGCCTTGTTCTCTAGCAGCTACCACAGCCTCCCTCCCAGCAACCACCACTTTCAGATCAAACCAATGCAAGCTCATGGACCACCACTGCTAGAGAACCCAGCTCAACCACGCTGCGGCCTCTTGCACCCGTAGACGACCACCTCGACGCAGCCAGTCCAAGTGGTTTCGCCAGCCACCTTAAGGACATCAGAGCACCTCTCGGGCACCACAGAAACTGTCGATGAAGAATTTTCATCACCCAGGTTCGCCTCATGCCACCTCAGCCTTGACTGCCTCACGATGATCTCCTCTCCCTCTATTATTCTCAGCTAGGCAGTCCTCTCTCTCTCTCTCTCTCTCTCTATCACGGCATCGCACCACCCTACCTAGAGACCCAGTTACATCACCAAACACTTCCAGCTGCCCAAAATCACCGAACCGTGCCGCTGCCCTCTATGAGCACTCTATTTTCTTTCGCACGGCTTCTCCTTCTGGTTCTTTGTCCGTGTGTTTTGTTTTCCAAAGAAAACCATGAGTTTTGATGGGGCCTTAGGCCCTAAGCCCTTATGTGCATGTGCTGGGATTATTTAGATGGACTTATGTAGTAATATATTATTATGGGCCAGATTACTACTTTTACATACTCTAGTGATTTTTAAATGGACTTATATTTTAAATTGGGTTTGATCTTATATTATTTCAAGAACTGTTTTAGTAATTTTATTGGGCTTAATATTTTAAAGGTGAGTTTTTACTTAAATAAATATATTAGTCATAAGCTTATTTTTATAAGAAAGTGTTTAAAGAATTTGAAATGTATTTTAAAGTATACTTTTGAGCCTAATATTTTAGTTAATATTCCTTTGTCTTTTTAGCCAGATTTTTAATAAAATTATTAAGTTATATTTTAAATAGAAATTAAGAAATATGTTAAGAATATTTGAATGATATTAATATTTATTAGACTTCTTATAAGATTGACTAATTATGTTAAGAAAGGAAACCTATTTCAAGAATTGAAGCTTTATGACTTATTTAAAATAGCCCAAGTATTCTACTAAGTTATAATATGTTATTAGTATTTAAGTAATTTTAAAATATCACAATATTTATTTGATTATGTTCTACGATGTGAATTTAATTAAGTAGGAAATTAGTACTTGTTGTTCCTAGACAGATTTAGTGATAGTTAATTCTGCATATAGGTGACGAGCTACGAAGTGAGATTCAAGAAGAAGCGCAGCAAGGTAAGTAATTTGATCACAAATTAGGATCATCACAGTTCAGCTTATATATAAGTGTTATTCAAGCCAATTCATTGACAACCATTATTTATGCACCACTCATGTTATATGCAAACATGTCATCCAGCACAACATATGATCATGTCATTTCGCATCATGTTTAAATTCAGAAATTATAATTATGTATGTATTATGTCATGCATCTCATGTATATAAGACACATAAGCTATCTTAAGTTCAAGTGCAAGATAAAATCAAATCAGTTAATCAGATAGTCATTCAGATGCATGGTACCAATGCAGTTCAAATCAGGGTGGATGTGCAAGCTACGGACTCAAGCGTAATCCACCATAGTATGCAAGAATACTATCAGCGGCTCCCCTTGTTGCAGCGAGACGTGGGGCCAATGCACAACCTCGCACACAGGGTTAAGTGTGTTGGCCAATCAGAACAGTCAGTTAAATCAGATCAGTCATTTAAGTCAGATCAGTTAGTTAATTCAGATAAATCAGTCATGCATAGCATAAACATCAGTATGAACAGTCATGAATTTTAAGCTCTCAGCATGAAAACTTTTATGAAAACCTTATGTTTAGTATGTTAACGTTGTGATGGATTTCGTACTGAGTATTCGATTCATTTTAGTTTGTTTTCATATTTTTAACCACCCAGGTGTGGATGATGATTACGAGCAGACAGGCCAGGATTAGAAGGAGCAGTTGTTTTAGTTTATGAACTTCTAGAATAAATTGCTTTTATGACATAACTTTTTTAGTTTATTCATTTAATATTTTTGGAAGAAATTTTTATCAGACAAGATTTTTATGAAATAAATCTTAATTTCATTTATTAAATATGAGATCTCTTGACGGGTTTATTTTATAAAAAACACGTAACACTCCTAGCTTACGGGAATGGGGTGTTACATGGGCACCGCCTGAATGGTCAGGGACCACTTTAGCGGTGATTGAAGTTACCGATGGTCCATAGTGGGTGATAAGTTTTCCATACGTACGTCCATTGCAGCAAATAGAAAATAAATACTATAAATATAAATGGAGAATGAGGCACACAGATTTACGTGGTTCGGCACAAGGCCTACATCCATGAGTTGTTTGGAGGGAAAATCCATTATAAATTAGAGTATTCTACAGTCTCTCATAGCTCACTGTACAAATGAGGTTGATTACCCCTACTGCCTGGAGAAAATAAAACTGGAGTTTTCGTCTAGAGGTTGAAGAAGCTCTTGCTTTAAGTCGCCCATAAATCCCAAAATCTGATCTCATATCCCTTTTATTAACCCTCTGTCACTAGTAGATGAAGAATGCAATCTTATGTCGCTTTGTCATCCACTTTGTCTGTCTAACCTCCCTTCTCTCTCTCTTACATTCCTTTTTCCCATCACTTTCCTCTTTCCCCATACATCCCTCTGTCTTTTGTCCCATCATTGTCCCCTTATCTTTCTCTCACTTCCTTTTTTATGAAACCCCGTCATTTGGACTAGGCCTAGGATGCTACACATGTTAGGGACATTTTACCTATTCCATATATATTACCATATTAGTTCTGACCCCAAGAGTGATGCATTGTGAATCCAAGTGGAGACTAAACCCACCATCACATCCCCAAAATAAGAGATTGGGCTAATGATTGAACATCATTTATTTGATACTTTCATATCAAAATGAACACCTCGTAATATATATATATATATATATATATATATATATATATATATATAATATGTACACACATAAATACATGCATGTAAACAAAATGGACATTCCGAGCTCGCAAATTAAATGCCAAACCCTGCACGCCTCCCACTTAAGAACTAGTCCAATATTCTTAAGAACCAAATTCAGTCCGAAACTCTTTTGGTATCAGTTTTCAATTTTTAAAAAGTGGTTTGAACCAAATTGGACCGGTATATATAAATATATATATAATTTTTTATATTACATTATATATAATATATGTTAAATTGCTAATTAATATAACATGAAATTTAATCTTATTATTCATGTCTATTAATCTTATAACATAAAATTAATATAACAAGAAATTTTAATCTTAAACAAGAAGATTAATATTAAGTTATTAATATAAACTTACTTTTATCAAGGATAAATATATTTTTGACATATTAAATTATAATATATATTCTTTTTTATAAACACATTTTTACACATTTGATCATATATTCTCAACTTATTTAGTGCCACGTATGTAAACTGTAAACCAGAAAAATTGGACCAGACTGAAACTGAAAAAATTGAAAGTTCCAATTTTTGGAGAAATCAATCTATATCGGCTCTTAAATCTCCAAAACCAGCGTATCTCGGTTCGCTTCCAAAATTTGTCCAAAACTAAATCCAACCGAACCGGTTACACCCTTACTCCCACTCACCTAGTGACCATCCAGGAACGTATTTATGCTAATTACGCTGCTACAAGTTAATTAGAGAACAAACGTATGGATGCAACTTACCCGAATAGCCTGAAAAGAAGTTACTGGAAGCGCACAATCCGAGTCAACATAATTTGGCCAGCCAAAAATTAAGACTCTAGGCTCCATTTGGATATAAAAATGATTTCATCTTATCTCATCTCATCTCATCATTACAATTTTCTCTGTGAGGGGAGTAATCCGCTAGACCTAGACTGAATTAAAAGAACAGGTCCAAGTCGCTTGAGTAACATGGGTGGAGACTAGACCCAAGGGGGGCCAAGCCAACCCAGAAGGCCCATAATGGGAAAAGTAGAAGATGGGCCATGCATGGGGTCCAGTCAAAAGTACCGATTGCTCCTGAACACCTACGATCAAGGCGTAAGGGTAAAATCGAGGTGTCAGGAAGGACCCTCACACCTAGGCACTGAAAGCAACACAGACAGAAGTGCCAACAATTCAGTAGCAGGGTGTCATGGACAACCCACTGCGCTCAAGTACTGACGACAAGCTCTCCTGACCATGGCCATGCCGCATTAAATGAAAGACAACGCCAAGCATGACACGACCTGGAGTAAGGTGTCAGTGGTCGCCACAATTAAGTGCGGGGCCCTACCACCTGATGAAAGGCTGACATGGAATGCGACAGGAGGGGAAGTGGACGACACCCCAATGACTCAGCTGACAGGTACAGATGACACCTCCTCAAATCCCTTCATCATAAGAGCACATTGGTTAGGTATATAAACATCCTTGCACACCCTCTTAGGGGCTCTCTCTCTAATTGAATATTTTTCTCTTATACATGCTTTGCCACCCTTTGCCAACAGCTGGCTTAAGCATCGGAGGTACCACGGCTGTGAAACAGCCCCCATTCTCTATCTCAACAAGATCCAAATCGAGTTTAGCAGCACTTTGCCACGTTAGTAATTATATATTAAAAAAAACTGAGAACGAGCGGGAGAAACATTTTCTCATTGCATTTTCAGACTTGTTTTCGTAAAAGTAGAGTCATTGCATTTTTAGACCCATTTCATAGAAGCCAATCCAGTGCATTTTCAGACGAGAGAACCAGTTGCTGCAACCAAACCTGGTAATACTATTTCACATTCTAACTCATTGCATTTTATTATAGTATTTTGGGCTTTTTATTTTGAGGCAAATGGCAATTTCAGGTTCAGCCTCGTAGCTCCCATCTTGTGTTTTTTTCTTTTTTAGTGGGAGAGCGTTAAGTGTTTTTTTTCAGACTCATTGATTAAGTTACTTGTTGTTTGAAAAAAAAATGGAAAAAGGAAATTTCTTTTGTTTAGATCTTTCTTTTTTTTATTCTATTTTGTCTTGTTGATAAGTTTTAATGACCAAGAAATAGTTAGCATTGTCTTGCATGAAAGAGAGATTTTGTTTTAGAAGAACATTTGCATTCAGTGTTGCTGCAGATTTTTTTCAAGAAAACATTTGCATTCAGCGTTGTCCTGAGGGAAAAATATCGTATAAAATGTGTATATATGTTGCTGCAGATTTATATAAAGATTTCTCGTAAAAAGTTCATGTTTGTGTTGCTGCAGATTTATATAAAGATTTATCGTAAAAAGTTGCATTCAGTGTTGCTGCAGCATTCAAGTTAGTTTGTATCCAAGTATTCAATTTATGTAGTTTTGATTGAATGTGAATGGCACTAGGTTATGAGTAGAGATTATACTGTGTTTGATATTGCCTTTTATGTCCAGGTGAAAAAAAAGTAAATCAATAAATCTGTAATTTAGTCATGTGAAATATTCTGACAAAATGATCAAGCTGGTAAGTTATTTTCACGCATATACATACTTTTTTAAAAAGCAGTGGCACGTTAAAACAAAATAAAGTCTCGGGATTGAAGATAATATACAAATCAGAATAAAGTCTCAAATACATCATTCCCAAAGTCTCGACTTAGAAACGCTAAGTTTGTATAAAATACAAATAGAAACTTGTCAACGCAGTGAGAGTATCAAATACAAGTAAATAACTATGACTATTAGCCAAAGTACACAAAATAGTTTGCGTGCACCACGCATGTCGGCTTCTTGACTACGAAACTGGCCTTGATCGTTATGGAGTGCCAACTCCCTCTTCCCGATCTCTTCTTCTCTATTTTTAAGTTCTTCATCTTTCCTTAATACTTCTGCTTCTCTCTTTTTAAGTTCTTCCTCTTTCACCAATTTTGCTTCTCTTTTTAACTTTTTCCTCTTTCGTAGAAGCGTTTGCTTCTCTCTTTACAAGGGCTTGCTCTTTGTATTCACTACTATAGTACCACTTGAAAAACTTGCATTGTAGTAACGCTTGATGACATAGGAAAGGGATAAAACACTGGAAAATTGGAACTTCCAAATGTCTGCCAGAACCTACATGAAAATTGTCAAAGTCCCTAGAAGGGATATTGTCATCAAATTTCTTCATCATATACCAAGGTCCATCTCCAACCCCAACTAATACAATTGATAGAGGCAACTTGCTATACCCAAATAAACATACCAGACAAAAAACCATGGGACAAACAAAAAATATTGGAGTAAAGAAATTAGTCCATACTCACCTTGCTTTAACAATGGCATCAATAGTATTCTGCTATGCGGGCTTAGCTTGCCATGCTCAGTATCAACACTTCCAGTTACCTGTGGCAACCATCGCTTTAATGAGATCACTTCAACTATATAGAGCAATATAACGAAATCACCAACCCCCTCACCTCTCCTTCCCAACCCCAAGTGGGGAAAACCCGAAAATAAATGATTGATTATGAACATCCAGTATAGTGATGCAGAGCAAGCTTAACTGTAGCATTCACAATAACAAGAACTATTGTAGCTCTTTCTATAAGAGTATTATATATTTTCAATACAGATTACAGTCTGGTGTACTCAATACTTCATCCATGCAATACCTAGGCCTATGTCAAAAAACCAGACTACAGAGATGGTAAGGTTAGGAAGGTGGCAATATGGCCACCAACTAAAGAGGTGCATAAATGCCAAAAATCCAGAGTGGTTGGTTCCTCTGCATATGTTCATAAAGCTACCATATAATGCCCAAACAATGTGTTATAAGCGAGGAAATTACCTAATCACAATAATTTGAAATCATAAACTCACCAATCAAAAACAAAATTGCAATCATAAACTCAACGCAATCTATATATACTAGTTTCTTTTTTCTTTTCCTTTGTTTAAAGTAAACTTAGATATACTTTTGGAAAAACTAATTTACAGACACCACCTACATTTTTCTGCCCTACCCTTGTAATTTCAGCTCACTGAAACTTGCCGTATATTGATGTTTCAATTGACATTTTTGCAGATCTTGCCATATAGCTAGTCTCATACTCGTAGACTCAATTCAACTATTTTAGCTTGATTTCAATTTAAAAGTTGCAATTGTGATGACAAAGTAATTCTGCCAATGAAAAAAAAATGACAAACTAATTCTTTATTCTTTTCAGGATGAAGGCCATTTCCCATTGTACAAAATTGTGGTATGAGTAACATGTCTACCTCTGATCAGCTTGCTCAACAAAAGTTATATCTAGTATGGAGGCAGGATACATGTCCATCTGCAATTATTAATAAAACATGGTACTGGCCACCATTCTCCTCCACGATGGTCATAGCTATTAACATATCAGGTAAATAAGGATCTTCCTCCAACTCATCTCAGCAACTCCTCATACCATCCACCTCAGCAACACACGCAACTGTCAAGCCACAAGCCATCTCAGCATGAAGATTCCTCCAGAACCTCCCAGAATATCTTCACTACAAATTCTTGATTGGTTTTCTGCTTTCTCTTGTAAATGGCATCTTACGGTTATAACAAATAGGCCTGTAAATAGCACTAGGCGACACGCACGCCATGTGCTTGATTGAATGTCCAAACTACCCTGTAATTCTCCTATATAAAGGAGCCTCTGTAAATAGTAAATGTAAGCAATATGAATATACAATTTCATTAGTTTTACAATAGCCATCTCAATTATTGGTGCAAATGAAGTTGCTCCTGCAACAAGTAACAGTTGCATAAAGAGTAAAAACCAAGTTTGTAGATATAAGAAGTATCTCAAACACAACGCATTGGTGAAGTAAAATTTTTTTTTATCAATAAATAAGAACTTTATTAAAACAGGTTGATGAAGTAAAATTCAAACCTGTAAGTCGTAAGTGGGGGACGATTTCCTTAAATTCAAACCTACAACTCCTCCTCGGCGTCGCACAGCTATGTTAGGGTTAGGTTTTAGCTTTGAGAGAGAGATCGGGCAGGGGAGAGATTCCAGGAAGGAGAAAAGAAGAGAATCGAAGAAGAAGAAAAGGGAAGAAAGATCAAGAAACAAAGAGAAACGATGAAGAAGATCGAAGAGTCCGGGGAGAAACGAAGGAGGAGTTGAAATCACTGGGGCAGAGAGAGTAGAGAGTTCTTGGGAGGGAGACAGATCGAAGGAATGCAAAATGGTGCGTTTTGTTTTCAGAGGGAAGGCATATCAGTGGACTCAAAACGCATCATTTTATTTACTCCAAAACGGTGCGTTTTGTTTCCACATAGGAAGTCGTCCACGGGGAGGCCCGAGTCATGACTACGTTTAGAGTTTTCCTTCTTTCATATAGTAGAGTCTCCTTCACATGCCAGCAACGACGTGCTCCGAAACCTCACATCATGAAGAAGAAGAACCAGAAGCAATGGAAGCAAGAGCCAACGAGCAAGGCGAAACGATATGGAAGCTGATGGAGGAAGTGACAGCTCTCTGCTAAGAGAATGCCTCCCTACAAAGAACAAACAGGGAGTTGGGGGAGACGAGCACAGCCACCACTCTAAGTCCTGGAGAGTCCTTGAGGTTATGGCAGCTGAAGAAGAAAGGCACAGGATGCACCTTGAGCTCCTTGAACTCGGGGACAAAGACGGCGAGATGGCCAAACAGATGGGCATGACATCCAAGGTGGACCAGCTGCCACCAGCACAGACCTACCATATAAAGTTGAGGCTATGGCAAACCCTCTTCCCCCAAGATTCAAAGTTTCATAGATAGATGCATATGACGGGTCCAGGGACCCCCTGGAGTACCTGGAAACATTCAAAGCCCATATGACTCTGCAAGGGTTGCTAGGAGAACTTGTGTGCAGGGCATTTCCTCTCACTCTAAAGGGGACGGTGAGAGCATGGTTAGGGTCCCTACTGCTTGATACTTCGACAACTCCGGGGAGCTGGCTCATCTATTCCTGATGCAGTTCATGGCAAGTAGGAAAAGGACTGGAAAGTCGAAGATTGCTTCACCAGAAAGTCGAAGATAGAAGAACTGAAAGCCCTGCTAGACCAACGAGGTGACAAGCGACGCGTCCAACAACCCAATGGTTGCAGGCGACAACGGAGAAGTGAAAGTCCATCAAGGCGAAGGGTGGGAGGACACCCTAGAGTAAGTCCACACCGAAGAAGCCCGACCAGAGGAAATGATCCTGTGGGTGAAATCCGCACAATCGAGGGAGGATACACCGGGGGAGAGACCATTTCTCAGAGCGAAGGGCCCATGCTAGAAAGGCTTAGTAGGAAGAAGTGTTCACCACCGGCAAGCAGTCCCGAGCTATAAGAGCCACTCAGGTGGGACAGTCATAACCTTCAGTCAGAAAGATAAGGAGGGCATCCTCCACCCTCACGATGATGCTTTGGTAGTGATTGTGCAGGTTGCCAACTACACGACGAGAAGGGTCCTGATCGACAACGGTAGTTCTGCCATTATCCTATTCTTGGAAGCCTTCGTCCGAATGGGAATCACCCTTGATCCTTTGCACCATGCATCAATGCCCCTCAAAAGGCTTCACTAAAGATATAATCCAGCCAATTGGTGCTATCACCATGTCCATCTTGAAAGGGAAAGCCCCAAGAATATCAGCTACCATGGTAAATTTCCTTGTGGTGAAAGCCCCCTCCTCCTACAATGTAATCTTGGGATGACCAACCTTGAACCACTTGAGGGCGGTGACCTCCACATTCCACTAAAGATGAAATTCCCAACTCCTGCGGGAGTGGGCAAGATTCGTGGCGAGCAGGTTCTAGCACGGGAGTGCTACGCGCAGGAACTAAAGCAAGAGCCCAAAAAGGTCCGAGCTCTCGAAGGAGTGCAAGAGGCTACCGACCCGCCCCCACAGCCTACCCTGACAGAGCTGGATGAAGAAGTTAGAGACAAGCAGGAACTATAGTAGGCAGAGTCCAATGAGCCTCTAAAGTTGGCGTCAGTTGACACGCAAAGACCTAAATGAACTATCTGGGTGGGAACCAAAATGGCTCCCGAGCTGAGAAAATTCGTAAAGTTGCTCCTCGTTAAGCACCAAGACGTGTTTTCATGGAGCCACGAAGAGAAGCCCAAAATCAAAAAATAGCCATCGAACACCGCCTAAGTGTGGACTCCAAGGCTAAGAAATTCAAGCAAAAGTGTCGCAGTTTTAGTGCAGAGAAGTATGTAGCCATCGTCGAGGAGGTGGATAGCCTCCTAGCTGTGGAGTCATCAGGGAGGCCCACTATCCCGAATGGCTTTCTAACGTGGTCCTGGTGAAGAAGGTGAGTGGGAAGTGGAGAATGTGTGTTGCTCAATTTCAAGGATGCATATTTGGGGTACGATCAGATCAGGATGTCGTTCGGTCAAAAGCCTTCATCACCGACCGAGGACTCTACTACTACAAAGCTATATTGTTCCGTCTAAAAAATGCTAGCGCGACTTACAGTGGCTGGTTAATCAGATGTTCAAGGAGCAGATTGGACGGAACATGGAGGTATATGTACATGACCTCTTGGTCAAAAGTAAAAAACACGAGCAGCATATTGCCGACCTGTCACTAAGAGCCACCGAGATTGAGGTGAGAGCTTACTCGCAGGTGGTAGTCGGTCAAGTAATAGGGAAGTTTGCCAATGAAAGGGAAAAACTGAAGAAGTACCTCTAGCAGGTGGGGGAGGCGCGAGACCTTTTCAAGTATTTCCATATCCAACAAATCCCAAGGGGGGAGAACCACAAAGAAAACCATTTGGAAAAGGCCACCTAAGGCTAGGAGGACGCCTCTCTTCCGGACCAGACTATAGCCCAGACAATTGAAACACCGACTATCGAGATCAGCTATCCATTATCCAGCCAGCATTGCCGAAGTGGGCCGTCAATATCATGAAGTACCTCGATGAAGGCCTGGTCTCGGACAATCAGGAAGAAGCATAAATGATTAGTCATGTTGTTGGAAGGAGTCCTATATAGAAGAGGTTTCTTTGAGCCACTCCTAAGGTGAGTCTCGCCTGAGGAAGCCTAATACGTCCTAGCTGAGATACTCGAAGGAATATAAGGAAATCACTCTGGTGGAAGAGTGCTAGCTGCCAAGGTCATGTTTGCGGGGTACTACTGGTCTCACTCCCTCCTGAATGGAGAGGACTTCATGAAGAAATGCCTCAAGTGCCAAGAACATGCACCCATCCCCCACTGTCTGACATCCATCATGTCCCTTTGGCCCTTCGCATAGTGGGGGGCTCAACCTTATTGGCCCATTTCTAGGGGCAAGGGAGGAGTGAAGTTTATACTAGTAGAAACCGACTACTACACAAAATAGGTGGAAGAAGAAGCACTAGCAACTATCACAGCCTAGGCCATCAAGACCTTGCTAAAAATGGTAGGCAGTTTGCTGCTCGCATTATCGGGTGTGGTGTGCCGAACTCAAGATCAAAGCCAAATACGCATCTCCAAGGCACACGCAAGTCAATGGATAGGCAGAGGCTACCAACAAGACCTTGCTAAAAATCCTGAAGAAGAAGCTTGGGGAATAGAAGGGGAGATCGGCTGAAGAATGCCCCGGTGTATTATTAGCCTTCCAAACATCCGTCAAGAGCCTAGAAACACCTTTCGTGCTTGTCTACAGGACCAAAGCTATGATTCCAGAAGAGGTTGGAATGCCCACATAATGAGTTCAGCACTTCAACCCAAATCGCAATGATAAAAGACTAAAAAAAAACCTGGATGTCCTGGAAGAAAGGAGAGAGGAAGCAACAAGTTAGACGGTGAACAACAAAAGGAAAGTCGAGCAGTACTTTAACAAACGTGTTTGACCACGGGCCTTCAAGGTAGGAGACCTGGTCCTAAAGTAGAAGGGGGTCATCACCCAAGAAGAAGGAAAGCTAGGTCCCCAATGGGAAGAGCCCTTTGTGGTGATGGCTAGTGGAAGGCCCGGCTCTTACCATCTGAAGGACCAGGAACGTCGCAAACTAACCCACCCATGGAATACCAAGTACTTGAGAAAGTATTTTGTCTGAGGGCCACAATTTCTCCCAACAATGTAACCAATGACTTACGAATGAGAAAACACTTATTATTTCACCTACATTTGCCTTTATCTAAAAGCCCAAATCACACAAGTCGAGTCTCTAGACTCGCCCACACGACCAATCCGACACAAGTCCCTTAACTTACCAACCTTCATGCTATAAGCCAAGTCACTGGACTCATCGCCAAGTATGGTTAGGGCCAGAGCCTCCCGAGCTCTACCCCACATGACCAGTCAGACACAAGTTTCTTAACATGCCAACCTTCATGCTACAAGTCGAGTCTATGGACTTGCCACGATGCATTGGTTAGGGCCAGAGCCCCATGGCTCACCCACATGACCAGTCAGACACAAGTCCCTTGACTTGCCGACCTTTATACTACAAGCTAAGTCTCTAGACTTGCCATAATGCATAAGTCAAGCCAGAGCCCCAAGGCTCGCCCACATGACCAGTCGGACACAAGTCCCTTAACTTGCCAACCTTCTTTCTACAAGTCGAGTCTCTAGACTCACCACGAAGAATGGTTAGGGCCAAAGCCTCTTGAGCTCTGCCCCCTGACAGCCGGTCAAATATAAGTCCCTCAACTTGCAGACCTTCTTGCTACAAGTTGATTCTCTGGACTTGCCACAATGCATTGGTTAGGGTCAGAACCCCAGGGCTCACCCACATGACCAGTTGGACACAAGTCCCTTGACTTGCTGACCTTCGTGCTACAAGCCAAGTCTCTAGACTCTCCACAAAGTATGATTAGGGCCAGAGCCCCCCGAGCTCTACCCCATGGACGGCTAGTTGGGCAAAAGTCTCTTGACTTACTGACCTTCATGCTACAAGTAGGAGAAAAAGAGAAAAAGTGCGCAAGAGTAAAGAAAACATGATTGCAATAGAATCAAGGTGGTGGAGAAGCATCATGGAACACCAATGGCATCTACTTCCTTCCCAAGTTTTTGACGAACCGGTAGGCTTGGCAGTCAGGTGTGAGGGAGGAAAGCGGTAGAGCGTTAAGGTCCTTTGAGGGGTTCTCCCCTAGGTATTCCCTTAGATGCTCGAGGCCTTCTTTATATCCATACCCAGGCCTTCTTTATATCAGTACTCCCTTCAAATGTGGGACCTGAGCCTCCTCGATAGCCAGCAGGGTCGAGATTGTGAGGTCCCGAGCTGAGACAGTATCTGACACCTGGATCAAATCCCCCTCCATGGAATGAATTCATTCCTGGTGTCACTACGCGACAGCCCTCATCTTATAGACGGACCACATAAGCATGAAGTAACAGAGAAGCAACCGCATGCGCTGCACGACCTTTGAAGCCCTCGCACTCCTCAACCTCGGAAGGCTCCTCCAAGCAGACCGCAACTCGCCCCTTATTCTCCTAGTGCAGGAGTTTGTTGGACTCCCTCAACGTGTCCAGGTCCTCCATCAAACTATTGCACACTAAGGACAGCTCAATTATTTCATAGTTCACCTTGCAAATCTCCAGGCGAATAAGAAGGGATAGGAAGTGAAGCGCCCAGTTCTCCTCCTCTAGGGCTTCTCGTTCGCCCATGATCATACCCACCAGTCGATCCTGTAACACCCCCTTCCCGTAGGCTAGGAGTGTCACTTGTGTTTCATAAAATAAACCCGGCAAGAGATCTCATATTTAAATAAATAAATTAGGATTTATTTCATAAAAACTTTGTCTTAATAAAAAAAATGTCTTCCAAAAACTTTAATGAGTAAACTGAATAAAAGTCATGTCATAAAAGCAATTTTTATTCTAAGAGGTCTGAAACTAAATCAACTGCTCCTTCTAATCCTGGTCTGCCTGCTCGTAATCATCATCCTCACCTGGGTGGTTAAAAACATGAAAATAAACTAAAATGAGTCGAATACTCAATACAAAATCTATCACAACATTAACATACTAAAGAAAAGGTTTTCATAAAAGTTTTCATGCTGAGAGCTTAAAATTCATGACTATTCATACTGATGTTTATGCTATGCATGACTGATCTATCTGAATTAACTAACTGATCTGACTTAACTGACTGATCTGATTTAACTGAATATTCTAATTGGCCAACACACTTAACCCTATGTGCGAGGTTGTGCACCTGCCCCACGTCCCTCTGCAGCAAGGGGAACCGCTGATAGTATTCTGGCATGCTATGGTGGACCACGCTTGAGTCCGTGGCTTGCACATCCACCCTGATCTTAACTGCATTGGCACCATGCATCTGAATGGCCATCTGATTAACTGATCTAATCTTATCTTGCACTTGAACTTCAGATAGCTTATGTGTCTAATACACATGAGATGCATGACACAATACATACATAATTATAATTTTTGAGTCTGAACATGATGCGGAATAACATGATCGTATGATATGCTGGATGACATGTTTGCATATGATTTGAGTGGTGCATAAACAATGGTTGTCAATGAACTGGCTTGAATAATACTTATATATAAGTTAAACTGTGATGATCCTAATTTTGTGATCAAATAACTTACCCGCTGTACTTCTTCTTGAATCTCACTTTGTAGCTCGTCACCTATACACAATATTAACTATCACTAAATCTGTCTAGAACTAACATGTACTAATAACCTACTTAATTAAATTCATAATCTAGAAGATAGTCAAATAAACCTTTTTGCTTAACACTATATTCAATAAATCTTGATATTTTATTGAATATAGTGTTAACATGTTTGCTCAACGTGTTTGCTCTATGGTGAGGCTGGGCTGTGGCTCAACGTGTTTGCTCTACGGTGAGGCTGGTTGTGTGTTTCTCAGGTGACGAGGTGAAAGGCAGCGGGAGGAACGGCTTGAACGTTTGTTTGTTTGAGGGAGGGAGGTTGCGGTGGCTGCTAGAGAGTGAGTGACTTCCTGAGGCAGCTTCCGATGAATGAAGCTTACGGGTTGGCAGCAAAGGAGTTGTTACAATGGCTTAAGAAGGTTCATTTAATTCAAAGGGTTTCGTGGGATTTTATAGAGTGAAAAGGGAGGGAACGACATGAGCTTTCAGGAGATTGGATAGAGTTTGGAGTTGGGAGTTGGCTGCACTTAGAAAACTTATTCCTACGAGGAAACAATCACTAAGAGGATCGATATACATACTGAAAGGCGTACGTGCATGTGCATGTGGATGTGAGTGGAACCGTGGGTATAGGTTTAGGAATCTTAATGGAGATAAAACTCTAAAATAATAATCCTATAAAATCCTATGATAATAAAAATAAATAATAATAATAATAATAACAATCTGATAAGTTAAAAAAACATAACAGTACTTATCTTATGGTATACTCTTAGGGTCTGGTTGTTATAGATCCGCAGCCTAAAATTCAAAAATGATGATTAAAGGAAAGACAGAAAAAAGAAAAACTAAAGTGTTAGGTCGGGCGATACCTGAGCAAAGTGGGGTCTGAGCTTCACGCTCGATAGCTTCACCCCAGGCCATCTCAAATCCTGGGCCTGTCGCCTAGGCACTTTTACTCCCAGGATAGAAGGATGGACCCACACCAGCCAGCGTCAAAAAAGACAAAAGCACCCAAGAACAATTTTAGGAGAAATCGAGCACGGGCTCACTTGATCTCCACTAGCAGAATAGCCCCTCTAAACTTTGAGCTCCACCAGCAAAAACAGGCCCCTCTAAACCTTGAGCTCCAAAAGGAGAGGTAGACTCTTCCAACATGCGACATGAGACCCCAGACTCTGGCTCAACTTGGGTGACAATCCCCATCAAGAGATCTTTCGAACCACCGAAGGTCGCGCTCTCCTAGTGAACAACGGATGTCGAGAAGAAGGTTGGTCATCCGAGACCAAGTAGGACTCGACATTAGGGGTGCTACCTACCCCTATGGGGTGGGGTTTGAGATTTTTTCCCCGCAATCCTCCCCCATCTATGTGGCGGCGGGGTACCCCGTCCGCTGCTTGGGATGCAAGGGTGGATCTCCATCCGTCCGCCCCTGCCCCCCCACTGGACCTTTGCCCTAGTTTAGTTAGCTAGGCCCAAAATGGCCCAGAAACACATTCAAACCTTTTTTTGGGTCATTTTAGACCTAGAATTTAACTACAAAAATAAATATATTTAAAATTTGAAAACAAAAAATAAATTATATAGATAGAAACTATTAACTATATACTAAGTTTCAACTCATACTATTAAGTATTAACTAATAATCATCACTAAGGTACTAATTTATTACAATTATACAAATCAAGAGAACTAATAAACTATTACAATATTACAAACTCATCTAAAAATAGTAAATATTAAAAATTATACTATTAACTATTGTAGCAACATTACAATTAATTGTAAATTAACAAAATCATAACATTTCAAATTTGATCAATTTGGGGTGGCGGTTAGTTCACTGAGTTGTGTCGACTACTGTGAGACTGTGAAAATCAAGATCATAAAACCTGCAATATTAATAAGTTAAAAATAAAATAAATTTGAATTATAAAGTTAGAAACATGAAACAAAAATTTAAAATACATACACATTGTGCAAACCATGGCAAATTGGCAATGGTGGGTCCAATACACATAAAGTCATACTGCAGCGGAGGTAGTCGTAGACGCCATCTCATGTATCACTACAACAATTAAATTTGAAATTAATACCAATTAAATAAAAATTAATTAATTAAAATAAGAAAATGAAATTCAAGTCCCACGATTACCAAATCCAAGCATATCACCATTCTCTTCCTCAACGTCGGCCTCTTCATAGTTAAGAATATCCGAAACATGAATTGGAGTCCCTATGATCCAATTATGCATTCAAATCAAAGCCTCCACACTGGTAGGAGCTAATGAACTCTGGAATGTATCCAATATGCGCCCTCCGGTGCTAAATGCTAACTCTAAGGCTACGGTGTTAATAGGGATGACCAAAATACTGCAGGCTATCTCTCCAAGGACAAGATACTTCTTTGCATTCACCTTCCACCAACCTAATATATCAAAGTCTCGTGCAAATGGTTGAAACTCTGCTGCCAAGTATCTATCTGTTTTTACTGAGCCTCTGTAGAACTCCGAACTAAGGGATTCGACTCCAACCTCTCACCCCAGTCCAATCTACGTCTTTTCCCTATCCTGGCTTCTGGAACTGGTCGGAGGCAGGTAGGTGTAGGTGCCACAACATTACACACCATAAGTCGTTAAACTCATCAAATAATCTGCCAAGGGTTTCCCTAAACCTTGCTACAATATGCTTGCCCTTACGCAATTCTCAATTCATATACCATGCCATCACCTTAAACCAAGGGTCAACAACAACAACTACATATAACAAAATATTAGCCCTAGTGAAATCTCCCCAATACTTGTCGTACTTCATCCTCATAATTAATGTCATCTCCCACAGCTTAATATGACCACCGACGACCATGTCATCTGATTCTTCTTTTACCCTACATATTTGCTGACCAAAATGATGAGATGTAGGGTACAAAGTTCCAGATAGCTTCGTTGTGACCTTGTAGAAAAGCCTCAATAAATCTATGAAAATAGATACAACTTCCCAATCATCATCCATAGGCTTCCCCAATCCTTCATGATCATCAAAATAATTTACATATTGGATGTCTTTATCACCCAATAATGCAAACGGCAACTTATATTCTTGGGCTCCTCCAACATCAAAAATGTTGAGTTCCATTGTGTAGGCATATCGTGTAGGCACATCTCACATGTAAACACTCACCAACCATGATTGTATTATTTGTCCCTCTAAGATAGGTCTTAAGATGTCCCAATGCGACATTGTTACAAGGCATTATCAACTGTGACTGTAACAACTCGTGTCAACCCCCACTCCTTTATTGCAGCCTCCAAGGCCCTCCCAATCATCTCACCCTTGTGATCGATGATTTGACAAAATTTTATAATTTTCTTATGCAATGTCCAATCACAATCAACAAAATGCATAATCAAAGACATATAATTATAATTTTGGACGGATGTCCAAGTATCGGTAGTGAGGCAAACAAATTGACCCCTCAACTTCTCTTTTTCAGACCAATTATGTTTTTTTACATCATTTGCCACTGTGTGGTGAGAAGAAAGATTAAACCTTGGTTCCAAGTAGTGAGAATACGCTTGGAACCCTTTCCCATCAACAACTTAAAAAGGTAGCTCATCCATGATAATCATAAGAGCTAGGTGTCTCCTTCACTCATCGGGATCATACTTAGTATACCCCTTCAACGTTGTACTCCCATCAGACATTTTTTTAGGTCCAATCTCTAACCTAAATTGGCTCTTTTCTTGTAATGATCTTAATATTTAACTTTTTTTGCATTGTTCTTCTAAGTGCACATTTAACTGTGAGGTACCGTGTTTCCTATAGTGACATCCATAAATTTTACCACAGTGGTTACATTTTGCTTGGGGGTTATTGGGGTCACCACCCTCTAGTTTGGTGAAGTGAGACCAAACTATAAAAGCGGGTTTCTTGGTGGGCTTGGGGGCGGGGCAACGTGTTGGGGCATGGGTAGAGGTAGGGGAACTTGCACTAGAATCTGCTGGATATTTCATGAACTCAACAATGACAATAAATCTGAATTCATTGTAAACATGCCAAAAGATGAACATCCAACCAAGTTCCATGCATTACAAATGAACATTCACAAACATGCATTACAAACATTCACAAACATGCATTACAAATGAACATTCACAAACATGTTAAAATTGTATTCCCATCCTATGTTAAAATTTAATTTTAAAATAAGGATTGATTATAAAATAAATATTCTGATGAATTAAGTCATGAGACCTTTGGAATTAATGGCAAGGAATTAAGTGAATGGTGTGGTGTTGCTTTCAAGATGATGATACTTATGAGGGTGCAATGTAATTACAGTTTTGAAATTTTAGTATATACATTTGTAAAATACATGTAAGAAAGTGGAAAATGTTTACAAACTTCAATATAAAACTTATTTTCAGAAAAATATTTAATCAATATTCTTTGTCTTTCTCTCTCTCTTCTAAAACCCAATAAATAATAAAATTTTCCATGACAAAAATAATCATGTTTGATTTGCATAAAACATCTTTTTGAAACCAATGTAAGGAGACAAAATATCCAGTCGTATGTATATCTGTAGTGACATATATATGCTTGGTCTTAGAAGAAGCTTAAATGGTCTCTGACTCTCTATGCATACAGAAACCCTAAAAAATTTCAATCAAAGTTGAAAAAATTCACATGCACATTCATCCTCCACAGCACACAATTCACAATCACATTCTCATTTAATCCCATCCTCCATCATCCATATTGCATAAATTTAAAATAAAATTTAAAATTTAAAAAAAAAACTAGATGAGATTAAGAGAAATTGGCCTTACCTTCGTTGTAACAAACGGCGACTTCGGTGAGATTGATAGACACCGAAGACGGCGATGACTCATGACGTTATCACAGACGGTGAAGATGACGAGGGCTGAAGGGTTAACTGTTAAGGCCTAAGGCCTTTGGGATCATGAGAGGGAGGGGGGGGCTAAAGGGTTATAAATACAAGGCTCAAAATGGTGTCGTTTTTATTATGGGTGGTTGTTAAAAAAAACCCAAGCATCAAAAGGACATCGTTTTGGTTAAAATGGCTTTGTTTTGATGCCTGAGTTTTTTTTAAAATATATATATATAAATATTATATATATAAGGCAACAGGGCGGGGCAGGACAGGGTATTTGCAGGACACGGATCAACCTCATCTTGTCCCTGCCCCCCTGTGGGCACCAAATGCGGGGCGGGGGTGGGGCCCACATAGGGGCAGGCCAGAAGGGGGTGAAGCAATGGGGTCCCACTGCCCACCCCTACTTGACATTCAGCTCAGGAGAGTGCCCCAGCGAGGACGAGGGGGTGGAGACTCGTTACTTGTGGGGAGCCCGTCTTAGGCTCCCCAGGGTGGGCAGGAATCGAAGGTATTGGGGGAGATGGGGAATCCATCCCCCTGGCCGAAGGCTTGGCACAAGCAGCTTCCTCTTCGCAAGAGTATCTTCGAAAGAGGGTAGGGACTCAATTGTTGGGAAGGCCCCGTAGGGAGCAAGATTCATGAAGGCATTAAGAAAGACAGCTAGGGGTGTAATTGGTCTGATTTTGGACAAAATTTGGGACCGAACTGGTATGCACTAGTTTTGCATTTTCAATAACCAATTCTGCACCCGTTACCCCCTAAACCGATACTTCCAGTTTTACCTGTTTTAGTCCGATTTTTCCGTTTTAATATGCTATATTATATATTATGTAATATATATAATAGTATATTATAATATATAATATTATAGTGATAATATATTGTAGTATATGATAATATATATTATAATTGTATTATAGATTATAGTGATATATTATACTATGGACTATAGTGGTATATTATAGTATAATATATAGTGACAAAATATTAGTATAACTATTAATACAATAGACTATAGTGATATAAGATTTTAAAATTTAATTTTATATTAATTAGTAACTTATAGTCTAATACAAAACTATTTTATATATAAATTATATACAATATAAAAATTAATATATATTTGAACCAGTCCGGCTTGGTCTGATCTGGTTTTAGAAAAAAAAATTCAAACCAGATTGATTTTGACCAGTTTTTAAAAAAAATGAAACTGGTACTAGACTGAACAAAACTCGGCACCAGACTGAACCCACCAATTTGGTCCAATCCGGTCCAGTTTACTAGTTCATCGATTTTTTTTTACACTCCCAAAGGCATCATTGAGAGTGAGGTCATCCTCATCACCCTCATCATCACCAAAAGCAACTAGCGACAGTGGGACCATCGGTTGCGTGGGAGAAGGTCGAGTTGCATCGGTGGCCGGGACCTGGTGAGAAGAGTCAGACTAGCCACGATGGAAGGTGCCCGCCAAAGCTGGGGAAGAAGTACTACCAAAGGTACTCTGAGTGGACCCCATCGAGACTAAGTGAAAGGAGTTGCGGGAGGAACCCCGAGGGACACCTGATAGAGCTGGTCAGGAAGCAGCATCGAACTCACTGAATGGAGATCCCACGGGGGCCGACATGATGAATTGGCTGAAGCCTTGAGAGAGGAGCTCAATGGAACAGGACAGGAAGAGCTGGAGGGGCAAAAATGAGGACCCCGAGCCTCCAACCCAAAGGTGACCCTATCATCACTGTCGGCCCATCGACATTTGCCCCGATCATCAACAACTCGAGGGGAAGGCTGACGCTTCCTTCTAGGAGAAGAAAGGGTAACATACAGAAACTCCCGATCGAGCACAAAGGATCAGTCGGGAAGGAGAAGGTGCCTCCTGATGTTAAGCTCCGTCAATTGCACGTCTGTCTCATATGTGACGGGGAGGGCGGCCACCCAAGACAATACAATTGCAACCCTGAGCTCCTCCCTCTCGAACAGTTTGATCAAGAGGGACTGACTCTGCTGTATGTTGGCCCAGACGGGAAAATCCTGGTGAACTTCCTCACCCTGGGAATACTCCCATCTGAAGCCAGAAAAGAAGAAGCATCATTGCCACTCCTTGATGGAAGAAAAGCACTTCTTTGTGGCCTAGGTTCCCATTGAGGCGCAAGATCAAATAGACTGATAAGAACTCCCGAGCAGTCAAGTCGGGATAGTCTTATGGGCCCTCGCTTAACACTTGCTGGAAGATTTTGCAACTCGCAACCATGATTCGCTAGGTGTTGGGATGGAATTGCATAGGGGCTAACTTCAAGAAATCAAGGATGCTCTGGATGAGGTGGCAGAACAGTAGCCACAACCAGTTAGAGAACATCAATGGGAAGAGGGCCACTCGCATCGCCATCCCATCCACATCCACAATGGGAACACAAAGGCCAGGAATCTCCATGACCTCCTCAAATGGAATGGCATACGACCTTCACCACGCACGAAGGTCGTCGACGGTCACAATCAATTCCTAGTTCTACCCGGTGAAGGAGAGGATACAGCCTTCAAGTTTGCTAGTTGCAGCCATGGCAAAGCAATCAAAGAGAATATGGGAGCAAGGAATGGAAAAGGGCTCTAAGGAAAGCGTGAAGAAGAAAGAATAAGAGGATTTCGAGAGTATAGAGGTAGAAATGGGAGGAACGAAGGGAGAACAAGGGCTTAAATAGGGGAGTGGTTGACGGTTGGTATTTGGCAGGCAATGAAGTGACCATGGGCCAGAAATCGAAGGGACGTGACAGTTCTTGAGAAGCATACGAGGTGATGTGATGACACCAACTCCCACCAATTGGGCACATGGTTGGCACGGCCCACTCCCTGACACTATACGCGAGCATAAGACTGTTCATCCTACTTGATCCAACCTGAATTAGTAACATTCCAAATCGACCCGACTGCTTTCACTACCAACTTAGCAATATTCCAAACCATCTCCTTTAACTGATTACCCGACCCAAATATTTTTAGGTTTTCTGATTTTTTACTCTCTTTTTTCTTTTTTCTTTTTGGGTATGCTATAAATGTTGTTTTGCATCAAATTATTTTCAGCTGATATGACAAATTATTATTATTTTCTTACATGTAGGCATTCAAAGAGATGGAGCATTATTGTTTTGGGTCAAGTGAATGTGTTAAACAGAAAGATGCGTTATGAGGGCCCAAGAAGATATATGGAAAGATAAAGGCCAATCCTGCCAAAATTGACTAGTCTTCTACCTTTTGCCAGCTTCCATGGAGATTCATTAAACCCTAGATAATTTTTCTGCTTGTTTTTTTTTTTGCTCTTTTTTTTTTTTTTGTTCAAAATTCAAATATGCTCAAGTTCTGCCAAAATCAAATCACGCTTTCCATTCATTTTCACTAGCCACCATGACAATCAAAGCCCAAACTAACTTATTCACAGCAACGCAATACTAGAGCAGGTATCAAGGTGGTTTTACGGTCTCTCTCTAGAAAAATCCTCTCCCTTCTTTCTAAACTCCCTCAAACTTCAAATCAAATGAAAGGGGGTGGGAGCTTCGGCTCCCCCCCCCCCCCTCTTTTCTCCCTCCCTCCCCCTCCCTTCTCTTCTGTCCATTTTTTGTTTTTATATTTTTTTCAGCCAAAGAGAGGATCACCATTCAGATCTTTCCAACTGTCTACAGTCTACACATGCCCCACCAAGATGAAATCCAGTCACCAATCTTCAAGACTACCAAATACGGCGTTCATCGGAGTGGAGCGTAGCTGGCACGCGCAGGATGAAGCTTTCGGATCTCGTCGGCGCGTGGCCATCACGCGCCACCGTGAAGCCCTCTACTGATGCCATGCTCGACTTATCTAGACTCCCTGTCTCCGTGGCTTCCAAGATCGACCTTCGGCATTCCTCCCCGAGTGACCAGTGCCCTGCATGTGCCAATGCCGACGCATCATGCACTATTCACCCGGGTTTGTTTTTTCGTTTCTGTGGTGTTTCATTTCAGTGTTTTTGTTGCTGTCTATTTTCTGTTCCTCTATTTTTTGTTGACCCGAGTGAGGTGTTGGGCCTTTGGATCGATCGCGATATGGGGCAGGAGCTATTCAAGAGTGATGGACGATGTTATGACTGGTGAGATTGTACGACCAGTGCTCACACGTAGGTGCTACCTGCGTAGTGGAGGCTGTGTGTTTCCCTGCGTGAGCCTAGTGCTCGTGCCATCAGGGCTCGAGATGCCTATGCTTGCAAAGTTTTACAGTGGGCGTGACGTCCGAGGTCACACTGGTGCTTGTGGTTTTGTTTGTGTAGTTTGTTTAGTTAGTAGTTGTTATTTGTTTAGTTGTTAGTTGTTAATGTGCTTTATTTGTATTTTTTGTTATTTTTGGGTGTAATAAACTCGAAATAGGCTAGTGAATTTAATGTCCATAGCGGTGTCCCATATTTTTCCTTCCTGAGAGGACAGAGGGGCCCTCAGTCTGTTTTCAGAGCTCTTTCTCAATGAGGAGCGAGTTTACTGAGAAGTTAAGACAATGTCCGCCACAAAGGAATTTGTGTGTAGGGAAGCTCAAGAGCTAATGCGTAGTTTAGCTTATAGTCTGGATTTTTCATGTATTGATAAGTCACAATTGTAACTTCGGTTTATTAATGAAATGAGTCTGTTTCCATAAAAAAAAAAAAAAAACTTATTCACAGCAACAAAACCACACCCAAAAAATATCAAGAAATGTCCCAATGACAAGACCAACCAAAAATCAGACACCGAACCTTACAAAGTAGCAGAGTGAGCAAGAGCGAGAGAAAAAAAATAGAATATTTCCAACTCCACCAGTGTGAGCTACGATAGTTGGAGAGACATTTGCAAGAGAAAGACCGAAAGGGTTCTGACTTCTAGATCAGAAAGTGTCGAGCGAAAATTTGTGGGTGGAAACTAAGGCATTTTTTTGTCAAAATTCAGGTATCTGGTAATTTCGATTAAAAAATAAGATGGGTATTGCCATTTTCATTTCCGAACTATACTAAAACAGTTCAGGTATTTATTTATTTTTTTATCAATCCGAGTTGAGTAAGTCGGTCAGGTCGGGTAAACGGCTTATTTGTACACCCCTATGCAGGCGAGAAATTCGCCAATGGGATAGCTTCAAGTTGAAGAGTGGGAGTAACCCCCCCTCCCCCCAAACGTCTGCATAGGGCAGCCAAAACGTCACGGGCTCGTTTCGAGTGCTCCAAACCACTGACACTCCCCCAAGAAGTTGAACAATTGGGAGACACACACATGGACGCCGTACTTCCACCCTGACTCATCACGTGGATGGGAAGTAACAGTTACGTCACCAAGACTTTAATAAGCCAAAAGAATGGTCACAAGTATGGGAGAATGACAACTTTTCTTTTTCTTTTCAATTCCTACTCTACAAATCTGTTAGGAATTAACAGGGTACTGTGAGGGGAGGAATCCCCTAGACCTGGGCCGAACTGAACGAAAGGGTCCAAGTCGCTTGAGTAACATGGGTCGAGACAAGACCGAAAGGGGGCCAGGCCGACCTAGAAGGCCCATAATGGGAAAAGTAGAAGACTCGCCTTGTGTGGGGCCCAATCAGAAGTATGTATTGCTCCTAGCCACCCACAATCAAGGCATTAGGGTCAAATCGAGGTGTCAGGAAAGGCCCTAACACCTAGGTGCTAAAAGCAGCGCAGACGAAAGCACCAACAATTCAGTAACAGGCTGTCAGGGACAACCCCCTATGCACAAGTTCTAAATGCGAGCTCGCCTAACCATGACCACACCACATTAAATGGAAGACAACGCCAAGCATGGCACAGCCTGGACTGAGGTGTTAGTGGTCGCCACAATCAGGCTTGTGGCCCTGCCACCTAAGGAATGGCTGACATAGAATACGGCAGGAGGGGATGTGGGCGACACCCTCACGACTTGGCTTACAGGTACGAACAACACCTCCTCCCAACAAGTTCTAGAAGGGTTTCTCGAAATATTTGAAATACCTTTCTAAAATGAGAAAGAGAGAAGCAGCAAAAAGCGAGTGGCGAAAATGTGGCAATAGGCAACAAGTTCATTAAAATTCCATGATCATGATGTTTTGAGGCCAGTGTGTACAACACATTAACATGACCGGTGTCAGCTCATTCAAGCTTTTGCAAATGTGTTCCAGTACTACTCCCATGTCGCACTACCTTAACTCCAAACAAATTGAAAAGATCAAACCTTAGCAGAGAAAGGTTTGAAACCCTAGCAGAGAGAAGCAGTCGAAGGGTTTGGAAATTTAAAAGATCAATTTTGTGTATTTGTGTGTAGTACAAAGGTGAAGTGAAGTACAATATTTATAGTATGTGCAAATAAAGTAATATAGACATGTGACAATCACGTGAACACAAAATAATTCATGATAGCCCCTTCAAGATGGAGGGTAAATAGAATGTACTCCCATCTTGATTATTAAATGATGAAATTATTGATGGCCAAGAGATTTAGTCAGCACATCAGCAAGTTGATGATGGGAAGCCAAATGAAAGGTCTTAATAATTCTAGCTTGAATTTATCTCGAATGAAATGGCAATCCAATTCGATGTGCTTTGTTCTTTCATGAAAAACTGAGTTGGTAGCAATGTGTAAGACAACCTAACTATCACAAAAAAGTTTAGCAATATTAGTATGTGAAACACCAAAATCAGATAAAAGAGTGAGAAACCAGATGATTTCACAAGTAGTAGAAGTCATGGATCTGTACTCAGCTTCCGCTGAGGATCTAGAAACAGTGGATTGTTTCGTTGTCTTCCCAGAAACCAAAGAATCCCCAAGAAAAACACAATAACCACTGGTAGATCAACGACTGTCAGGACAAGAAGCCCAATCAAAATCAGCAAAAGCCTTAAGGGATAAAAAAGTGGCAGTTGGAAAGAAGATGCCATGACCATGAGTGCCCTTTACGTATTGTAAAATTCTATAGGCTGTTTGTAAATGGGGTTGTCTTGGCTGAACAGAATATGACAAGTTTGGTGGTGTTAATGTAAGGTAAAGAAGTCTACCTATAAGTCTACGATAAACAATAGGATCAGGCAATAAATCTCCTGTCTCCTTACTCAACTTGATATTTTGCTCCATAGGAAAAGAAACAGGTTGAGAGGCAAGAAACCTAGCATCTTGAAGAATTTTCAAAGAGTATTTTCTTTGACACAAAGAAATACCAGCTAGAGACTGAGCACTTCTAAACCAAGAAAATATTTCAGCTTGCCAAGGTCTTTAAGCTTGAACTTATCATCAAGTAAAGACTTCAAGAGCTCAACAAACTTTAAGTCATTATTAGCTATGAGAATATCATCAACATAAATAATGACGGCAATAAAAGATGAGCCCATAGTCTTGGTAAAAAGAGAGTACAAGAGAGAGTTTCAGAATAATCCAAACCTTCTGTTTGGATATAACCCTTGGAAACACAAAACAATTACAGTTTAACTTAGAGAAGTAAAAAATTTGCACACGTCTTACAGGAAAATTTAATCACTATTTTGGCTTTATATATTATTATGTAAGATTTACTTTACCAAAAAATAAAATACAATTGATAGATCATATTAAACTTTGTCAATGTAAGTACAAAATGGGTTTTCAAAACTATTTAGCTGTTGATTGTTTTGGTAGAAAGGGAGGAATTGCTTTGTTATGGGGTAATGATATTAATTTATCTATCATAAATTATTCTTACTGTCATGTTGAAGAGGATAGTAGAAGGGGGTTTTGGTTTTTGACGGGTATATATGGGGAACCAGAGACTGGCTCGAGACACAAAACATGGAATTTAATACGAACTTTGTGTAGGGTGAATGGGGAGGCTTGGTTGGTTATAGGAGATTTTAATGAAATACTACACCCTCATGAAAAATGGGGAGGTAAGATGAGGCCAAATAGGCAAATTACTGAGTTTAGAGATGTGATGGATGAATGTGCATTGAAAGACTTGGGTTTCAGAGGACAGATTTTCACATGGTGTAATAAAAGGGAAGTGACTCACTGTGTCAGTGAAAGACTGGATAGGTTTTTAGCAAATGAAGTTTGGGAGAGCCGATATCCCAATACTAGTGTGACTCATTGCTTGGCAGCATATTCTAATCATGTGCCCATTTGGGCAAACACTGAAGGAGACGAAGATTTTCAAAGGGCAAAAAAACTGTTTCGGTTTGAAGCCATGTGGGTTGGGGAGAAGGATTGTGAGGATATTATTAAGACTACTTGGGGTAGAAGTGAAACTCCTGGCAATATTGGCGAGATTAGTTGTGGGCATCAATTAGTTGGATGGAACAAGAGTTCTTTTGGTAATGTACAAAAACAACTAATATTGGCGAGACCGGATGAAGGATTTACATGAGAAAGATCCTATAGGGGCTAATACTGAAGCACAAAAGCTAGCGTGTGAAGAGGTCCATAAATGGATGGAAAGAAAGGAGGTAATGTGGAGGCAGAGATCCAAAACATTATGGCTAAAGGAAGGGGACCAAAATTCAAGTTATTTTCATATGAAGGCGTCTTAGAGAAAAAAAAAAAAAAAAACTGTTGGTAAAGATGAAGGATGAGAATGGAATATGGCAAGGGGGAGACCAGAGAGACATGGTCATCCTCAAGTATTTTGATAAGCTGTTTGAGAGTCCAAACCCAAGTGAGTCTACTAAGTTTCTAGGGTCTTTAGCAAATAGGGTGACAAGCTCTATGAATGAGATGCTGAGTAAAACTAATTCAGAAGAAGAAGTTGTGGCAGCTTTGAAACAGATGCACCCATCAAAAGCTCCGGGACCTGACCAGATGTCCCCTGTTTTTTTCCAAATGTACTGGCATGTGGTGGGCAAACAAGTCAGTTCAGAAGTTCTAGAAGCTTTAAATAAAGGTGAATTCCCAACTCCTCTTAATCACACTTTTATCACTCTTATTCCCAAAAAGAAGGTTCCTGAAATAGTGGTTGATTATAGACCTATTAGTCTGTGCAATGTGCTCTATAAGTTAATTACCAAGGTCATTTCCAACAGATTGAAATCAGTATTACCTAGTATTATTAAGGAGAGTCAAAGTGCTTTTGTACCAGGCCGTTTAATTACGGATAATGTGTTGATTGCTTATGAATTAGTGCACTTTCTAAAAAATAAGAGAAAAGGAAAAAATGGATTCATGTCCCTGAAGTTGGATATGAGCAAGGCTTATGATCGGGTTGAGTGGGGTTTTATTAAAACTGTGATGGAAGTGATAGGGTTCCAAAAGGCTTTGATTGATTTGATCATGTATTGTGTTAAACTGTCTCCTTCTCCGTGTTAACAAATGGGGAACCAAAAGGGCCTATCAGACCGAGTAGGGGCTTGAGACAAGGGGACCCTTTGTCCCCTTATCTTTTTCTCTTTTGCACAGAAGGGTTGATAGCTCTACTAAAGGAAGCAGGGGTGAGAAAAGAGATATCTAGTGTCCAAATATGTAGAGGTGCTCCAAACATTAACTACATGCTATTCGCAGATGACAATGTTATTTTTTGCAAGGCAAAAGTGGAGGAAAACAGGCGCGTACAAGCTGTACTGGACAAGTATGAAAGGGTATCGAGTCAGAGAATTAATAAAGAAAAAACAGCCATGGTTTTTAGTGGTAATGTGAGAAGGGAAACCAGAGAAGAGATTGTCCAATTGTGGGGCAATAGTGAAATTCAACAATATGAGCAATACCTGAGACTTCCTCCAATAGTGGGCAGATCAAAAAATAGAATGCTGGAAAGGAAAGCTTTTGTCACAAGGGGGTAAGGAGATCTTATTAAAAGTTGTTGCCCTTTCCATTCCAACATACTCTATGCAATGTTTTCTACTCCCCACAAATTTTTATACGGAACTTGAGAGCTTGATGTCAAATTTCTGGTGGGGCCAAAAAAAGAATGAACGAAAAATTCACTGGATAAGCTGGAAAAAAATGTGTGAGAGGAAATCAAGAGGAGAAATGGGCTTCAAAGAATTGCAGAACTTCAACCTTACTCTTCTAGCAAAGCAAGGGTGGAGAATTTTGCAAAATGAGAACTCACTGCTGTATGGACTCCTCAAAGTAAAATATTTCTCAAACTCCTCTTTTTTTGAAGCTGATTTGGGCCACAACCCTTCATACACTTGGATGAGAATTTGGGAAGCAAAAAAGTGGTTGAAAGAAGGATGTAGATGGCGGATTGGGGATGGGAAATCAACTCATCTATGGTCTGAGAAGTGGATTCCAGGTCACAAATCTCTAGAAGAGGAGGGAGTTTCAATAATGATGGATAATCGAGAACCCCTAGCTGCATCCATCATCAATGAAAACACAAGATGGTGGAATGTGAATAAGGTTAGAACCCTATTCAATCCACAGGTGGCAGCAGACATCCTAAAAATTGTGATACTCCCAGGAGCCAATGCAAATAAATGGAATTGGATGCATGAAAGAAATGGTAGATTTAGAGTGAGGAGCTGTTACAGATCCACATCAGATCAAAAGACAAACTCAATAGCAGAATCCTCAAATGCAACAAGACAACAAGCTTTATGGAAATCATTATGAAAATTAAAGGTCCCTAATAAAATAAGAGTGTTTGTATGGTAAGCCTGTAAAGAATGTCTCCCTACAAAAGAGAATCTGATGAAAAAGCATGCCATTCCAAAAGGGAAGTGCAGTTTCTGTTCCCATCCAGTTGAGAATCTTCATCAAACCCTTATTTCTTGCAAATATCTGGCAGAGGTATGGCAACAACATTTTCCTTCTCTAATTCGAACTGAGATTTCTCTAATTGAAATGGCTCTACATATTGTTAAGGGAAGACATAAGGAAAATTTAGCACTATTATTCTCACTAGCTTGGGGATTTTGGTAGAGAAGAAATAAGATGGAGTTTGAAAAGGTGCAGGTGAGTCCTAGACAGGCAGCAGAAACTACTTTGACTCTTATGAGTAGGCATAAAGAAGTACATCAATTCCAAAGGCAGTTCTTAAACAATTTTTACACTGGAAACCACCTCCTATGGAGTTTCTAAAACTTAATGTAAATGGAGCTACTTTTAGTAGACTGCACAAGGCGGGTATAGGAGTTATCCTAAGAGATGAGAAGGGCCAAGTGGTTATGGCAGCCAGTATGGCGGAGAAGGCAATGGAAGAACTTGAAACTATCGAGATACTAGTGATTTTTCGAGGGCTTCAGTTTTGCACTAATATGGGGATCTCACAGCTAATAGTTGAAAGTAACTGTTTAAGAATTGTTGAAGCTCTACAGCAAAACACTATAACAGATTCTATCCTTAGTGGGTTATTTGAAAAAATTGCAAAGATCTCAAATTGTTTTAGTTCTTGCTCTTCTATTCATATCTATAGAGAAGGTAATACGACGACTCATTGTTTAGCCCGTTATACCTGAAATGTTGCAAACGTTGAAATATGATGAGATTGTATTCCACATTTTCTTTCTCAAACCATTTGGTTTGAAAAATGTCTGTAATCCCCTTTATTAATGATATTGTTGTTTTCCTATCAAAAAAAAAAAAAAACACTTTGTCAATGTATAAATTTCATTGTCCAAGATTTATGTTAGAAAAATTCTGACAGATGATTTTAGCCTTGATGAAAACAGTAAAGAGTTGTTCTTGAAGAACAAGCAAACAATCCAATGGCTAGACCTAATGAGAAAATCCTAGCGAGCTAAAATGCTATTTTTCATGAAGAATATAATTTATATGAAAAAATAAGTCACGTCTTTCTCAACAAACTACACTTTGTTGTGATTTTAGTCATGTTTTATTTTCATTTATTAAAAAAATACAAAATGTGGGCTTTTTCCGCCCCGAAATTTTAACATCTAGTGAAAAAAATTCAACCTCTTCGTGCATTTCGAAGCCCATTGTAGAGGGCTCTGTCCATCACCATCTTAATTTATCTGAAGTGGTGAAGTAAACTCTTATCAAGTAGTAAAGTCTAGAGACCTTGATCTAGAGCCGCTTGGCCTTCCAACCCAGTCTCAACAACGCAGATTTCAGGCATTTCAGACATTTGAGAAAGCCGTCACTTGATAAAAGTTACAACAGTGGCCATTTTCAACAACCCCAGAACATAATTCTCAGATTGATAACAATGGCGCCTTGCCATCCTCCGCATTGACTTGTTTAATTGCAATTCGTTCCTTTTCTTTCTCGGCATATATATCAAACAGACTGCAATCCAATATAATCAAATCCTAGAAGTCCGAATGATATAAGCAAACTAGGCTTGAATGAGTTATGGGGGTCCGACAAAGAGGGCATTCAGGCTTCTCATTGCACCACTCCATGATGCAGTTCCTACAAATAGAGCATGTCAAGTAACAGGATAGAAAGTGCAGAAAAGGGTGAAAATGGAGAGAGAAGAATGGGGGGGAGGGGGCACAGCAGCAGACTGAATAAATTATTTAAATAGACAATACCAGCAGAATACATGACCACAAGCCGTGGCCGTTGGGTATTGGCGATTACTCAGGCAGAGCGTGCATTTGCTAATCCCGGTCGTTGCTTGGGACTGCCAAAGTTGAAAGAATGATTGGCAAACATGAGTTAGCCATCTATAAGCCACTTGCCACTTAGAAGATATCACAATACAACAGACAAATCCAATGAAGCCCCTTAACTGAATCCATTTACATGTATGATATGTAAGTTGTGACACCTCCAAATGAAGTGATCACCTCTTTTATACCACAACTCGAATTCATTTCTATAGCAGCCCCCCCCCCCCCCCCCCCCCCCAAAACACACACTTCGATAGAGAACTTCATTCAAAGAACCAAGACCTGATAGAATTGTTGATGTCACCGCTCAACAAAATATTCTTTTTTCATTGATCTGCTCACTAATATTTCCAGAGTTTTATGCCTGAATTTCTTCAAATCTTGGCAAATAAAGCCTAAATGATATACAATGAGTCAAATAAATTCACCACAAGGACCTAGTCTTTATGACTTTGTGCGTTTTGAGTTTTATGAAGATTGACAAATGTTTAAGCTCTTCCATTAGGCTACTCTTTAAAGAGTATGATCTATCAGATCAGAAGTTTATTCAAGGGCATTGTACTCAATTTCTAAAATCATATGTTTGTGTAATCTGCATTAGATTGATGAGCTTTTGACCAAATCTACCCATGAATTAACCCAACAAAGTAGAAACACGAACAAATTATTGTACTGTACTTCAATATTTGGATATTTGCTCTTTGATGCCCTTCTATTATATTTCTGCAATTGAAGTCAGACAAGAAGGCCCGAATTTATGAATGACACAGGATTTTTGTATCTCACAATAACAGAGAAATACAGGATTTTTGTATCTAACAATAACAGAGAAATAACCCCCCTTGCCCCAAAAAAAGGGCTTAAGTAAGAAGGCTGCAAATATATACCTCAGACGTTGAAGAAGAATCAGATACCCAACTTCCTTTGTTATTATCTGCAGATATCAAGTTGCCTTCCTCATTTAAAACAGGCAAACCTTGCACTACAAACCCAAAATGGGAGAGATTAAATTATACTCCTGTAAATGGGCTATGCAAAACAATTTGCCAAAATGGTAATGGGCATGCCAAAAGTTACAAATGAAGAAAGATGGTAGTTAATTCATCTTCATCAAGAACAGCAACATTAAAAACTAATTTTTGCATTAGCTATTTTCAGGAGCTCCAACAGGATCACTCTAAATTTGAAAAGTTGCTATTTCCTATTTCCAACTCTAGTGGTCAAACTTATGTGGATAACTGTGCAGGTAACCTCTGATAGCATACATACATTGATAGGTACACATGCATGCACATTCAAGGAGAAAATTCAGTACACATGTTGATGGAAAGTGAAACAAGAAATATAGCTAGTGTGCATAATCATCGGAAAATAGGCTACTAGGCTTCTTTTTTCCCCCAAAGACCCTCATGAGTTACAAGGAAACAAAGCTAGCAGTACTTTAGAATATATCTGACTTCATGTCACACCCAAGTACATTTAGTTACGAAATTAGAGTTTTATTTTTGATAATTTCAAAATATGCCTTTGTAACTTCCAGACCCAAATTTTTTTAGGCTTTATAAGTTTGGATCACGGGCCCAATATTTTTAGACTATATTATTTGAGGGTCTAGTATTGAGGAGATAGGATTGGACATGAAATTATGGACCTAGATTCAAAATGGTGTAGGTTCGGCCCATTAGGCCCATATATGGATGGATAAGCCCAAGTATTTTCTAACCAAACCCATTTGACTTTTGGCTGTTAATTCGTAATTATTGGAAACCAGCCCCATTTGTGACTGTTAAATGGATTGAAAGAATAGCAACATATTTAACCTAGAACTCCTAGCCATTAGGATTCTTAGAACCCCTTTTCAAAATAAACTGTCACAGCCCAAAGAAGAAATTGAGCTGTGGACAAGAAGGCCATGGGCCATTGATGGGAACCAAGATAGACCTAGTTTTAAAGATCCTTTGCAAGTTCCATATAGGCATATTACAAGATCAAGAGCTAAGAAGATCAAGGAAGCAATGCAAGGATAGATGCAATCCACTTAGGACGAGTCAAGCAAGAGCCCAACATTTAAATTGGGCTTGAAGGATGAAGATCCAATTTTGAATCATTCGATACAAGCTATGGAAGAAGGCAATAACATGACTTACGCCTTGGGCACTTGAAAGCTTTCAAATTGTTTAAATCATTTAAAAGACTTATTTTATTTGTTTAGAATAATTGGGTTTTAGGATGCTTGGCCCACATGTCTTATTTTTATGAACTAGGATTTTTGAGAAGGCCTTGTATTTTGGCCAAGGGCTTATTTGGAAAGTTGCATTTTAGGAACTAGGGTTTTGATGAGAGGTACTGTAGCCGCGCGGCACTGTTCCCGCGGCGCTGTTCATCCAGGGCTATTTTAGGAAGGGGTTTATTTTGGACTAGGGTTTCAATTAGGTTTTTCATTAAATACTCTTGTAGCCTCATTTGAAGAAGTTTATGAAATTTGATGATTTATTCATTGTGAGTTGAGTTTTACTCCTCTTGTTCTTAATTGAACTTTTGAACTTATCAAAGGTAAATCACAACCTTTGTGGTGTTCCTTCTCGTAATCTGGGTTCTTGAGACGGGTTCTTCAACGGGTCTAGATTTTAATATAATCTAAGTTCTTGAAACGGGTTCTCATCGGGTCTAGATTCTCCATCCATTGACTTGAGTTTGGCTTTCTTAGATGAGTTTTCAATTTGATTATGGGTTCAAGAGATCTCCTTTCCCGCGGGTTCATATTGGCCATGAGCCAGCATTTATTTTCCTGTTATGTTACTAGTGCTTTTATTTACTTTGGGCTGTAACAAATACTGGGCCTTGGCCCGCAACATTTGAATTCATTGCATTTAATTTTCTTGTTGAGAAGAGTTGTGAAAACAAACGAGGCCTTAGTGTAATTTTATCAAGCATTTGGGATTGGTATCAGATAATTGATCCTGATATGGTTGAATTGAGTAATGCAGAACTTCAACTCTGTTTTAAGAATTATCATCGTGCAATCCATGATGAAATACATAGAAATCCTGGAGAAGGGTTCTCACAGTAAAGTCTTTAGATGGTGAAAATTTAAAAATCTTTGTCAAACCTTCCTACACCATTTACTACGTGAAGCTGAACATTGAATACGCATATGAAAGACATATATATCCATTGGAGTAACAAAAATTGATGTACGGAGAATTAGGGATTGCTTGGGAAATGAGATGATATGAGAATTTTATGGATAGTAGTAAGATGGTTTATGAATTGTAGTGAGATAGTTCGAGTTAAGTATTTATTGGGTTTTGGGAAAGGAAATAAAAAATTGAATAAAAAATATTATAAAGTTAAAATATTGGAAGAAAATAATTTTTTCAATATTATTTTTGTTTTGGGATTTGAAAAGATTGAATTATTTTTTATGTTTTGATTAGAAGTTTGGGAAAGTTGTAATGATTAGTTTGGAAAAATTGTAATGATTAGTTTGAAAGTGTTTGTGTTTGAGTGATGTTTAGGAAGAAAATAAGATAGGATAAGATGAGACGAGACGATATGAGATTTAAAGTATTTCCAAACAACCCCTTACTCTTGGAAGATAATGTTACGTTGACAGAAACAAGGGCATTTGAAGATGGGTATCTCTTTCTTGATATGAGCATGAGTGAAGATTTGGGCTCTGTAAAATTAAAGGAATAGAAGAAAGAGGCTACAGGTTCAACAGAAGGATAAGAAAAATCAGTAGTAATAGACGAGATCACAATTCATGATGGTGAAATCTAAGAATCTCCAAAGGATTTGGTGGATTTATCTTCAGTCTCTAAGGTTGCCGGCTCTGATCACAGTAGAGAAACCTCAGAAGGCTTCTTGATGGAGGCGGATCTGGCTCTTTCTGCTTTGTCAGAATCACTGTTTAGTTCTGACCTGACTTCATCTTCCACAGTCATAGCTAAAATAGACAAACCAAGAAACCAGTATGGAACCTTCAATCCAGGTGGTTCAAAGATCAGTGATGTGGAATCAAAGAGTGAAAACGAGAAAGACAGTAAAAGTGAGGAAGAGGAGGATTGTGGTGGGTCAAGGAAGCGGAGGGTTTCAGAAGAAAATAAGGAAAACCAACTTCATGTGTTCTGTAAACTGAAGAGGGAGTATTATTATACGGGTACTTTCCATGGAAATCCGTCTGGGTGTTTGAGGTATGATTTGTCACATTCTCTGAGGAAGAATACAGATGAGTTGTTTTGGTTGGCTTGTGTTTCATTAATAGATCAATTTCTTCATGAGAGGTTAACTGATGAGAAGTTTCGGTACATGAATCTCAAAGTAAAACTAAAAATGAAAGATGAGCATGGAAGATTTTTACCCGAGTACGGGCTTACTGATTTCTACTACAGTAGTTTCTTGTGGTTATATGGTTATCGCTCAAGGGTGTCAGCAGCAGATGTGGTTGAATCCTTTGTGAAATCAGATGGCTCTTGTGCTTCCAAGCAGTTTGGCGCAGCTTATGATGCTCTGTCCTTGAGCAATAGTGATAAGCTGGAAGCAGGAATGCAACATGCAATTAGGACTCTACAAAGCATTATCTTCATCTTTGGGACTGTCTTCTTTGATCTTCAGAGTATCCTTTATGCTGCTCTTGTGATATTTGGTGGAAGACAATGGAAAAGCCTCATAGGCTTGGAAGTTTTAGTAGATAAGAATTTTGCCCTCCAGTTGCTTGACTTATTGCCACCTTATTGGCCCTTTGATAGAGGAAGAGAAAAAGAAATGGCATCTGCCACAGGTTTAGGTGCAGTCCCATTCTTCTTTGTGGAGCTCGATCCACAGTGGGCTGGATTATGCAGTGGAATGGCTGGGTGTCACGTTGGCTGCAAGTTTCAATCTGATAGGGGAGTGGGGAAAATGCCGAGAATTGGGCTGTGATTGGGATTTTAACTAGTAGAATATTCATTTGGCTATGTAAAAAGTTTCTTGAACAATACAGGGTAGTAAGTATGCTGGACAAAAAGGTGCTTACAGTCACTGTTCATAACCACTATAAAAAAAAAAATATATGCATCCCTGCAAAAAGGGTCAGGAGCAGAATCAGGAATTCTAGAGAGAATAGATGATGACGATGATGTTGAGCTAGAATAGAGCAACACCCTTTTGATGGACCTGGCGGGCTCAGGGAAGACGCTACTTGCTAAAACACTAGCTCAATTTGTGAATTGCAACAACTTTGACACAGGCAGGGTATGTTGGAGAAGATGTTGAATCAATCTTGTACAAATTACTTGCGGCAGCTGAGTTCAATTTACAAGCAGGTCAACAAGGGATGGTTTACATCAATGAATTGGACAAGATAACTAAGAAGACTGAGGGCAACATTAGCAGAGATTTTTCGGGTGAGGGCGTCTAACATGCATTATTGAAAATGCTCGAAGGAACTATAGTTAATGTTCCTGAGAAGGGGGCAAGGAAGCATCCTTGGGGTGATAACATACAGATAGAGACAAAAGATATCCTTTTTATATGTGGTGGAGCAATTCTGCAATTGTTGATCTTGAGTAAACAATTTCAGAGAGATGGCAAGACTCTTTCAATTGGTTTTGCCTGCCTGTTCATGCAAACATGAAACTGGTGGAGTAACCAATGTTGCAGTGACATCATCCTTACTTGAGTCGGTAGCAAGTGCTGATCTTATCGCTTATGGTCTCTTACAAGAATTTATTGGACGATTTCCAATTTTAGTTAGTTTGTCAGCTTTAACTGAGGACCAACTTGTTCAGGTCCTCACAGAACCAAAAACTGCTCTAGGTGAACACTACAAGAACTTGTTCAGAATGAACAGTGTGATGCTACATTTTACTGAGAAAGCCTTGAGACTGATTGCCAATAAAAACAATAGCAAAGAATACGGGTGCCAAGGGCTTAAGGGCCATGCTGGAAAGCATTCTTACAGAAGCCATGTACGAAATTCCAGATGTGAAGACAAGAAATGATAGAAGAGATGTTGTTGTGATTTATGATAAGGATCAGGCAACTCAAATTTCACGATTTCTTGAAGGATATAGGGAGTGTAGAACAATTAAGAAATGAATCGGTTGTCCATCCTTTTCTTGTTTCATCAATTCGTTAATCGGAATCAAAACTGTGTACATGATTGTTTTGTGGGTGCGGTTGATGAGGTTGCAGCAATTCTTTTCACAGTTCAGTTTACTTGCACCAACTCAAAGAAGCATACCCACACCTAGTGAGTAAGGTGCTTTGAAGGGGGAGTTGTCACAGCCCATAGAAGAAATTGAGTTGTGGACGAGAAGGCCATGAGCCATGTGGCAGCGTTTGTTTTCCTGTTATGTTATTAGTTGCTTTTATTTACTTTGGACTGTAACAAATATTGGGTCCCGTAACATTTGAATCCTTTGCATTTAATTTTCTTGTTGTCTAGTTAGGCCCAGTAAGGGCATCACAATGTAAGGAGCAGTTCCCTGCTCAGAAGGGGCTATCAAAAATATACTAGATCTTTTTTGAATTCTTCTCTATCTTCTTCTTCTTTGCTGGAAGTGCTCCCTGCCATCCACCTCCCTGCCCCTACCACCAAGAGCGGGGGCAGGCTAGGCCCAACCCCGCCCCCTGTATATATATATATATATATATATATATATATATAAAATGGCAAAACGGCGTCATTTTGGATGCCCCCCGGGGGGAGGGGAGGTGTTAAGTTTAGGGTCCGGCCACCTCAACTGCTCCTTTGTTCCCCTCTTTCTCCCTCCTTTCCTCTGCCTCACTACAATGCGCTGCTGCCCTCTCTCCTTCTCACAGTCATCGCGGTGGTGCGGTCCGCTTCCGCATCTTCTCTCTTCCCCTTCTCTGTCTCTTTTCTCTCTGGCAGCACGGCGAGAATCCGAAGACGTTTAGGTCTTTTTTTCTTTCCTCTGATCCGAGCCTCTGGCATATGCATTGTGTTTTGGTTTTTTCTTGTTGCTAGTTCTGGTTTTCGATGTAAATTTGGTATGGATTTGAGATATTTTTGTAAATTTGTTTGAATTTTTGTGTGCTTTTTTTGGCTGGGACAGCCATGGGTAGCAGTGGATGAAGGGGCGGATAGATGAGGGGTCCACCTATAACAGCTTGCCAGAAATTCAACAAAGTAATTTCTTTAGGCTTCAAGAACCTCATGAAAATCCCGAAAGTTTTCACGAATCAATCAATCGCATAGGTTTTAGGCCCCGTTTGGATTTAGAAATTATCTCATCTCATCATTACACTTTCCCAAATTCCCACACAAAATATAAAAAACAATTTAACTTTTTCAAATCTCAATTCAATTTTTTAAAATCCCAAAACAATAATAATATTAAAAAATAATATTCTAACAATATTTTTTTCAATTTTTAATTTTCATCTAAAACCATCTTATCTCATCTCTGAATCCAAACCAGCCCTTAGTTTATCAGCATAGTCAATGTTAACACTCACTCAGGTGCCAAAGCACAATTTTATTTATTTGAGGTAGTTAAAAGTGTTAGAATGAAATACGGTTTGCGCCATTAGTTTCGTTTGAATATTTAGGACTTTATGGCACAATAAACCCATTTTTAGTTTTCGGACAAAAGGCTTGTTTGAAAACACATTTTGATTCTTTCGAGACCCTTCAGAGGCAAAATTTGATAAACAATTTGCACTCTAAGGTTAGTATGATTATTTAGGATTTTATAGTACAAATTTATTATTCACTTTTTCGGAGTGAATAGTAACCTCAGTAGTAGCACCAAGTGCAGTGTTTTCAAAATTACTGTGGAATGTCCAAGTTTTGGTTAGAGAATTTTTATTTGGACACTTGGCAAGATCTTAGCCACACCTAGTAAATAGTATTGGGCACTTGGCACTAAGAGAAACCAGGAGATGAAAATATGAAGGAAATCAAGCATTGAGATCATGCCACCTAAGCAAAGCATCTTCCATCCAACCATCCAATTTGTACCAAATCAAAGAAGGTTTCAACCCTAGTGAAACCCAAAACACTTAGAATCCAATTGAAATCCCAAAATTTTGGTTGAAACCGAAATCCTAAATGGTTTCCCCAAACTCCAAATTTGATTCCAAACCCTCAATGGATCTAGTTTCTAGCTTAGTGTTTAATCACTTGATTAAATCACTTTCACATGTTATTAACCACTTAAATTTTTTTTTTTTTTATAAGTAAAAATATTTTATATATCAAAAGGAGAAACCAAGTACACTAAAAGTATACAAGAAAACACCTTGCCCAAAATGACCCAACAAGCCCCTAAAGACCCAAAAAGCCCATAAAAAACCACCCAAAATACATCAGACCCGACCCAACCCCTAGCTTCCCGTAGAACTAAAACTCTACCCGAACACCAACCCTAACACCTTGATTCCCCCCTTCTTCACAATGCCCTCCCTTAAGACTTCCCTCTAGATGAGCTACCACCCTTAGCGTCGTAGTTGATTGTCGAAAAAAGACGCTGTAACTCCCTGTTTTTCTTGAAACTTGCTTTGGTTTCAAGCGTGCGGCTTGCCTCGATCGCAGTAATTAGTTCTTTAAATTGGTCTTCACATCCTCCATATGAAATTCCCACAAACTGCTGAATCTCGTTAACTTTAGGCAAAATCCAATCCGCTATTGGAGGAAGAGAGACCAGGGGAGCCACAGTATCTAACCGCACTCCCGACTCTAGACATTCCTCTACATAAGGCACCAATGTCAAATCCATTGGTTCTCCAGTAACTCCATTGGTTCTCTCTAATGGTGTCGGGGTCCCCATTGGAGATTCTGGGGTGACAACAAGTCCCTTCACCTCTGGGGTGATAGTGGATCCTACATCTCCTTCAGGCCTTGACAGTACACCCTTTTCCTTCAACTCTGACGAGGGAGCCATAGTTTCTTCTAGGACCAAAGGTGTAAAACCAACTATCGATCTATCATGTGTTACACGAGGCGAGTGACATTCCATTACTGATGTCTCTACGCCAATACCCGATGTAGACCCCGCTTCAAATAACCCTGATTTCCTTTTGACCCGCCATACTCTCTTGGATCTGGTTATAGGGACAGGGCCGAATCCAATCTTCCGTTTTCCTTTTTCTAAGTTTAAAGGATTCGGGCCTATCATGTTTCTTACCACCCTATTGCCTCCAGCTGAAAGCCGGTCTATTCTCGTAGACAAGAGAGTTATCGCTGCCTTCAACTCGACAAGTTGGGTTTCCATCTCCTTCAAAGAATTGTGCATATCGACAAGCTGGTCCTGCGGCATGATTTGCGGCCCCCCCACACTCTGAACCTCTGAAGCATGACCCGTCTTTAGAGCTGCCGCATAAGATCGCCTCGACCAGTTAAATTCATATTATGACAACATTATTCAATCCTTTAAACCTTGAAAATTTTATTGGACCAAGAAAAATTGGATTTGGCTTGATAGCAATCCAAACCCTAGCTAAACCCTCTTTAAAACCCATTCGATTAAGGCCCACAAAATTGAGCCACCTTTGCAAGACTTGTGGAGGAAGTTTTCCTGTGCCATAGCTGACCAAACACTGCCCAAAGCAGCCCCAAGTTGTACTTGATGTGAAGGCAAAAGGTCACCTCACCACCACCCTTCACAAGGAAGCTTCCTTGGCTGAAACCATGCACTGTTGCCCACTGGTTTTGCCCTTTGTTTTGGCTGACACAACCATCACTCAAGTGTCATTCACAGCCCTCTCGTCACCCTTCAGTTTTGTAAGAAGCTGTCCAAGTCCATTTATCCCTTTCCAACACTTTTCTTGGAGAGAAACCTAAAGGTTCTCTCAAACAGTTTTCCTAGTCACTTTTCATGCCCTTTTTGAAGCTTTTGTAAGTATTTTATCATAAAGTTCCCTTCACAAGAGTTGTTCTTCTTTGATTCTAGTTTCTGTAGATATCTTTTGTGTTAATTTTCATGGTCATTTGATTGGTCAAAAGTTGTTTTAAACTTGTAAAAGTTATTCTAAGTGGTAAACTGGACAGTGCTTGATATTTTGGTGTTTTTGACAAAGCTACTGAAAAGATCTTGGTCTTATTTTTTTATGGAGTGTAGTTAACATGTTTATATGAAAGTTTGATGAGGAGTTGTTGCATGTTATAAGCTTTTGATGAAAAGTTTTCTTAGATCTAAAAAGTTGGAAACTGGAATGAGAGAAACAGTTTCTGTTTTGTGAAGTTTGGATCTTTTGTAGTAAAAGGCTGACATCCTTCCTCAGCCTTTGTTCCCTTATTGTCTCTTCTTCCTCTCTCCTTCTGTTGTCTTCTAGTGGGGGACCCTTCATCTTAGGCTGAGCTTAGAAACCCATTATGAGCCTGGGATATTTTATCCCCTCCATCAACCTTAGAAATATTGAACCAGGTTGTCACAATCTCCTCTCCTTACAAAAATTCCATCCTCAAAATTTGCTAATACCTTAAACAACCTACATGCTAATCTGTCACATCCTTTCCATGTTTCTATTTTAAATCCTCAATCATTAAATTGAGCCTAATAATCCAAAAGTTCTAATTGTCCAATATTTTAGTCCGATGCCTCACATATCTGCTAATCCTTTAGGCTTACACGTCAGCACGCTTTGTGTCCACCATCATATACTCCGAGTTCAATTCAAGTCTAAAAAATTATAAACCTCAACAATAGATTCGATAAAAAAATCTTAGGTCTCGTTTGTTTTTCGCATATGAGATGAGATGAGATGAGATGATATAGGTTGAGATTAAGGTTAAAAAGTTGAATAAAATATTGTTAGAATATATTTTTTTAATATTATTTTTGTTTTGGAATTTGAAAAAGTTGAATTGTTTATTTTATTTTATATGGAAATTTGGAAAAATTGTAATGATTAGATGAGATGAGATGAACTGTGAAAACAAACAAGGGCTTAATAATAATTTCCATCCAAATCTTTATCTTAACTCCACACAGAATAGTAAATAGAACTCTCCACATAAAATAATAACCTCAAATAAATAGCAACATAAATTTTAGTTCTTTTATATAAATTTTAGTGTTGGAATAATTTTTTAATTTTTAGATGACAAGCAGCAGACCCTCTTTGGTGATGACGTGGCATTTTAATGGATCTGTAACGGTATTTTAAAGGAGGGATTGATTTGATCAAAGTTAAAAGTTTTGGGAGTATAAAGTTCAAAATTAAAGTTCAGGGATAAATCTGTCTAAATTGCAAAGCACACGGACTATTTTAATATTTAGCCCTTTATAGTTTATTGAGTCTTCCATTCACTTTTTGTATGTTCTATTTTTTTTTATGTCCCAAGGAATAATAATGTGGATGCTGAATAGGAGGCCAGGAGTAGATTATGTTTTACGAGTTTTAGACATAGTAAATAAGTATTTTGACACATTGGACACATTTATGTTTTATGCATTGTCTCTTTCTCTCCATTTTCATCAAACACTAATGTTAAATCCTTTTCTAAATCAATAAAATGAGGAAAGTTTTTATTATTTAGGATCTCTTACCTGGCACATGTTTTGCATTTTAGTAGCAATAGCCACATACCCACACATTGCGCGGGGAAATTGTTAAGTTTTTAATTCTATCATTTTTTTTTTATATACTTTGATTTTGTAAGTTGTTTAAACATGATTTTCTTTGATTACTAATTTTAACAAAACACAAATAAAAAAAATAAAAAAGACAAAACATTAGAGACGAATGAAGAAAGTTACAAATAAAGGAAGAAGTGTTTTCGAACTTTAACTACAAAGAAATTTCAATTATTTTAAATTTATGATCATTTAACAAATGGATGACGCAATTCAACCAAAAGAAGACAAAATGTTATAAATGGAAGAAGGCAAAATGTTTCTAACCTTTACAATTCTATCTTTTAAAATCATTTAAATTTATAATTAGTTATTTTAGAAAATACGCACCCGTGGGTAGCCCAAGTGGTAAGGGCGAACTTGTGTGCATGAGCCCCATGTCACAGGTTCAATTGGATCAAACTGGGATTTAAGTGGGAGGCCATGGAGGTGGGTTGTTGTGCTAGTCTCCTCAAGGGTTTAAGTTCCATAGGTGAGTCCTAAGGGCTCTGTTGTGTGGGTGGTTCCCCGTCATCAAAAAAAAAAAAAAAAAGATCAGTTATTTTAGAAAATTAGAAACTGAAGGGTCTTTTGGGAGTAGGAACCAAAAGGATTTTTGAGTATTGAATGTTATAAATGAAAGAATGCAAAGTATTTCTGACCTTCAAAATTCCATATCCTTAAAAATCATTTGAATTTATGATAAATTATTTTGGAAGGTAGATACTAAAGGGTGTTTTGGGGATAGAAATAGAAAGGGTTTTGCTTGTATCGAAGGGTCATTCAAGTAACAATTAAATGAGAATTAAAAATGCTTGTAAGAAATTAGAATTATTTGTATATTTATAACAAATTAAGTTTAAAAAATGTTGAGGCGGCAAAATAGAACAAAAAAATTGATTTGAAAATGATATAGGTAATAGATAGATATCATTATGCACAAATTGCCATTCGGTTGGTCTTTGAAGTTTAAATTTAATTAATATAGTTCCTTAATTTTTATCCATGCTCAAGCCCCTCGAACAAACTTGACATCCATAAATGTAATAAAAAAAAAAGGTTTTAATTTTATTCATGGAATTTCAAGTCAAATCATTTTACTTCTATGGCATGCAACAGAAGCAAATCAATGGGTATGAAGGAAATGACTGCTATCAACCAATAAATATATAAGGAATTAAATGGAGTACCAAATCTAAAAGTTAAAGATTGATTTAACAAATAAAATAAACTAACTAATATAAAATGGTATTTATGAGGATAATATGATGACGTGGTGCAATAGATGACAGTAGATGTTTTGAAATTATATACATGATAGATTCCTTTACGGAAGGCAAAAGTGTGTAGATATCGACATATGAACATGAAGACTTTCAAGATTAGGGAATCACTAACCTGTTGAACCTCGATGGGTCCCAAAGGATGTCTGGTGCACTGAACTTGCAATAGATGATAAATTGCTACGCCGCAATCCTTCAGCAGCAATGATACAGAGCTGAATCAGTAGAAATACTCCAAGTAATTGGTATCTGCATTAAAGCCAATTCAAAAAGTGTATATTTTAGACTAATTAAATCCCATAGCTTAAAGGCAAGATGGAGTGATAAATATATTTGCAACAGTTTTTTTTTCTTCGCAGTTAAGAACATACAAAAGTATTTTTCTTGAGAAAATGAGTCACAGCACTGAATTAGCCAGCCAATAGAATCAGGCACTAAATTGCCCATGACAGCGATCATCAATGAAAAGGGGAAAAGGATTTCCAATGGGAGTAACATGTTTCTGTCAGTGAGAATTTCCTGATGAAATCAAATACAAAACTTAACAAGTGATGGCCATCATGATATCAAAATTATCAGACATAAAGATGCATTTCAGAAACCAAGACATATTGCAATACCCAACAGTTAGCATGAGAGGGTGCTGAATTCGATACAGCATTCCCTAGGAGGAACAAATTCTTGCAGTTTATGATAATTGCAAAAGCTTCAATTGTAACATTGACTAGTCCTTTGGAGTATAACTTAGATGTGGCAAGGACTTTCCTTGGATCATTGCATGTATTCAAGTTCTGTCCTTGATTCAAGTTCTGTCCTTGATTCAGCCAATAAAAGTGCATTGGGGTTGATAAGATATGAGACATACGTATCCATTGGATAGAGGATCAGCATGATGACATAAGATGACACTGGTAGAAAGAATTTTAAAAAGAAACCTAACCCTCCGTAGTGGACGAGGGTCGGAGAAGGAAGGGTAAAAAACACAACCTATAAAGCAAACCAACAAGCTAGGGAGTTATCATGATTCTATTCTTTTTTTTCTATATAAGTAATAAGCAGATTTTATTCATAAGAATGAGATAGGCATAGCCCATGTACACAGAAAGTATACAAAAGAACACCTAAATACATTCTAGGATAAGGAAAGAAAGTCATGGACATTGTTTCCATCAAGTACAATGGCTGAAAACCAAAGCATTAAAGTGCGCATAAAAAAATTCTGAAGCTCCACCATTGTGCGCTCCCTATCTTCAAAGCATCTCTCATTCCTTTCCGACCATGTGCACCACATGATACACAACAGGATCATCTTCCACACGGCCGCCACATGAGGACAACCTTGAATCTCCTTCCAACGAGCCAATAAATCCACCACCCTCAAAGGTATTACCCAAGCAATATCCATTCTTCTAAAGATCTCATTCCAAAGCTCCCTTGTGACCTCACAATGCAATAGTAAGTGATCTATAGATTCTCCATTTTTTTGCACAAATAACACCAATCCATCAGAATAATTCCCCTCTTTCTTAGATTGTTTGTAGTCAAGATCTTCCCAAGAGCGGCAGTCTAAACATAGAAAGCTACTTTAGAAGGCACCCGGGACCTCCAAATCTTCTTCCATGGGAAGAAAGCATCTCAAGAGGACAAGTTGCAGTGGAGGACCAATGATAGTAAGAAATGTACAGTCAAGACATAGGATTTATCATAGAATAGAGCAACCTGAAAAAATCAGACACAGCATGCAATTCCCAATCATGAATATCCCTATTAAAAAGGACATTCCACTTATAAGAACCATGGGAGAAAACCCACATATCTGCCACAGAGGCCACTCCGTTAGTTGCAATACGATAGACTGTTGGGAAAGCCCTGTATAAAGCGCACTCTCCACACCAAACATCATGCCAAAACCTAATTCTGGAACCATCTCCTACCACGAAACGAATGTGACTTTCGAAATCCTGTCAACCTCTCCTAATAAATTTCCATAAGCCCACACCATACCCCCCTCACTACATTGGAGTACTAGCCTCCCCACGCACTCCCATGTCTGGAGTCAATAATCTCCTTCCATAGCGTGTCTCCCTCTAAGTGGTACCTCCATAACCATTTTCCTAACAACGCTTTATTGAAAGTCCTCAAATTAAATACACTCAAGCCGCCATTCAGAATTGGAGAACAGACTTTGTTCCAATTAATAAGATGGAATTTTATTTCCTCCCCCACTCCCCCCCATAGAAAAGCCCGGAATAATCTCTCGATTCTAGTTGCCACCCCTGCAGGCAAAGGAAAGAGAGAGGGGAATATGTGGGGAGATTAGTTAAGGAGCTCTTGATTAAAACGAGTCGCCCACCTTTCGATAAATACATCCGTTTCCACCCCTCAATTTTCTCCACCACCCCATCCCATATGGCTCAAGCCTTAAAAGTCGCCCCCAATGGGAGTCCCAAATATTTCATAGGCAAGGAAGGCACTTTGCAATCCAACAACAGTGCCAAGCAGTTAATATTGGGCACCGCACCCACCGCAACCATCTCGGATTTACCTAGATTAATCTTGAGTCCCGAGACTGCTTCAAAGCATAACAAAAGGGCTCGCAAAGATTAAATCTGATTAGGATCCGCATCACAAAATGGGAGAGTATCATCTGCAAATAAGAGATGTTAGAGTATAGAAGGGTCATTCGGGCCATTGCCCACTGAAAAACCAAAGAGAAAACCTCCTCCAATAGCAGCCTTCATCATCCGGCCAAGTGCCTCCATAACAATGATGAACAAGAAAGGAGACAAAGGATCCCCTTACCTCAGATCACGTGAGTTGTTAAAAAACCCAGCAAGAGTGCCATTAACTAACACCGAAAAACGAGTGGTAGATACACAAAAACGGATCCAAGAAATCCGCCTATCACCAAAGCCACACCTTTCGAGCAAGTAAAAAAGAAAATCTCAGTTCACATGGTCATAAGCCTTTTCCATGTCAAGTTTGCAAAGAATACCTGGAATGTCTTCCTTCATCCTATGATCCAAGCACTAATTGGCAATAAGCACCAAATCCAGAATCTGTCTCTCCCAAATGAAGGCATTTTGAGGCTTAGAAATAATATGTTCCAACACCGGGCTAAGCCGATTAGCGAGGACCTTCGATATAATTTTGTAAACTCCGCTCACAAAGCTTATGGGGCAAAAATCTTCAACTACCTTAGCCCCATATTTCTTTGGTATAAGAGCAATGAATGTCGCATTGAGGCTTTTTTCAAATTTCGAAAAAGAATGGAATTCTGCAAAAACCTGCTGATATCATATTTCACGACATCCCAACAAGCCTGAAAGAAACCCATAGAGAATCCATCCGAGCCCGATGCCTTATCCTTCGCCATGCTACGAATAACCTTAGAAACCTCATCTTCATCAAAAGGCATTTCCAAACCACATGCATTATGTGGATCTATAGACTCAAACAACAAGCCATCGAGCTTAGGCCTCAAGAATACCGGTTCCAATAGGAGGTTCTCATAATACTGCACAATGTGGTTTTCTAATTCATCAATGGAAGAAAGCACTTGAGTACCTATGTGTCATAGTGTTGCTGCATCTATGTGAATTCGCTACTTTATGGAAGAATTTTGTATATTTATCACCTTCTTTTAACCAAAGAGCCCTGGACTTTTGTCGCCATGAAATCTCTTCCATCAATAACACCCTCTCCAAATTAGTTACAACCGCCCTTTTCCTTACTAGGGCCTCCTCCGAGAGATCTCCCGTCAATTCCCTTACTTCAAATCCCTGTAGTTCATCCATAAGATTATTCTTTTGATTGTCAATGCGGCCAAACACTTCCAAGTTCCACTTTTAGATCTTACTTTAAAGCCTTGAGCTTGCATGCTAGAATGAAGCTAGGGGTGCCTATAAACATATAAGAGGACCACCAAGAACACAACTTTTCTACAAAACCCTCCGCCGCTAACCACATATTTTCAAACTTAAAATAACGATGTCTACCGAGGATACCTCCGCAGTCCAATACAATAGGGTAATGGTCGGAGCACACCCGAGGTAACCGCCTCTGAGAAAGCTCGGGCAAGTATGCCTCCCACAATGGGGAGACAAAGAACCTATCCAATCTCAACCATCCCCGACTATTTGACCACATGAACTCGCCCCCAAGAAGGGGGAGGTCCATAAGGTCTGAATCAAATACAAACTCCGAGGACTCCTCCATGGTTGCTGAGTGAAGATGATTCCCTGACCGCTTGCTAGGGAAGCAAACAATATTGAAATCTCCCCCCATGCACCACGGCACCTCCCATAAACAAATTAGGCCCGCCAACTCCTCCCAAAATCACCTCCTATCACTATCCAAATTTGGACCATAAGTACCGGCAAATACCCACTCCTAACCATCAATCATCTTTTTAAAGCGACTGGCAACCGAAAAATTACCAACACATTCCTCAACCAACTCCACAACTCTTTTGTCCCACATTAAAAGGACCCCACCAAAAGCCCCCAACAAGGCCAAGTAGGACTGACCCACATATGAACATCCCCACAAACTACGGATCATTCTTCTATCGACCACCCTCAACTACATCCACCTTCCATGACCGCAATAGAGATCTTATGTGAAGACGCTTATTAAAATCATTCAGCCCACGCACATTCCAAGACAATATCTTAAACTTCATAATTACAAAGAGTGCCCCTCCCTTTCAATCTATCTCTTCCCCCCCCCCCCCCAACAAAAAAAACCCACCCACCCACCTCCGGCTGACTTCAAACGACTATCTTCCATGGCTATAAGAAGGGCTCTAACTTGATCTTCAAAACCTACACAAGGAAAACCAAGAATTGCTTGCATCTCCTCAACCTTCTTAAACACCCAATCCAATACACACAAATCCAGGTTAGGGGGGAGTGTGGATAAAGGAGTTGGTTCTTCCAGCCCCCCCTCCCCTAGAAAAAAAAAACAAAACAAAACCAAGAGTGTGCACGTTGTCAAAAATAATCACTGCCAATTCTGAGTCTTGAGTTAAGACCAACTCAAGTTCACCACTGTCCCTCTCCCCGAACTGACCACCCAACTGCAGAGATTCCTCCATATTTATCAGAGCCCCCTCAAGAGGTAAAACAGCCACCTACAGAGGGGACGGAGCTATCACTGCCTTCGAGGGCCCAAAAACCTCCATCGGCCTATTCTGTATAGATTCCCCACTCAACTGCTAGAGCAAAAGTTGACAATCTACCTCAAGTGGCAACCCCAAAGAAGATATGACAGTCGCCAGCGGATGAAAAGGGGTGACGACTGCCGTCAAAGGCCTAGCAACCTCAGTTGACCTAATCTATACAGGACCCAACACGTCAACACTCGGCGAAATGGTGCAGAGATTCACGTTTACACCACTCGCGTCCCCAGCGCCCTCTCATACTGAAACCTGTTGAATGCCCTTCGACAATGGTGCTACTACCTTCGCCGGTGACCCCCGACCCTTCTCCGGCACCAGGGACTGAGCCCTACAGCCCACGACGAAACCCACAACTGCAGTTGGGAGGGAAGCCCCGTATCTCCTCTAGACAGGCCCACTAGATCTGTTAACCAGGCTGATAGGCCTGGGCCCACTAGAGTGGCCCTTTCCCTTAGAGAGCCCATAAGAAGAACCGGCCTCTAACCCACTCGGAAAGGCCATAGACTCTGTTAGAGGACATGGTTGTAATTAGTGTAACCTATGAGGGTATAAACGTCAATTGTATGTAGTGTATATATATGATGTTATCACAATGAATAAACTAAGTTTATGATCCATGTGTTTCTACATGGTATCAGAGCTCCATGTTCTCGGATGGTAGTAAATGGTGTACGGTGGTTCACACCAAAATCGAGTTCACTGTTGTCTGAACCCGTTGGAGTGTTTTCTGGTGTAGGATCTGACTTTTGTGGTCAGATCCGAGTTCACTAAGCCCACCAGTGTTTGCAGCCGCCGGATCCGAGTCCACTGTCGTCTTCCGCGCATCACGGTGGTTTTCCTCGTTGTCGTCAACTACCCGTAGGTGTTTGAAGTGGTTTCCGGCGAGTTCTCGGTGTCGTCTCCGGTACTGGGCACAAGGGTTGAGCTCGCCGTCAATTTCTGTGAGTGCCGATAAGTTTTTCGTCGTCGTCAGCCGCCGGAAAGGGTCTCCGTCACCGGCGAATACTCGAAGCTCCGGAGTGTTTGGTTGCAGGTAGATGCTATCCTATCCTCAAGTGTGAATAAGCAAACCCTGGAGTAAGAGTGTATTCCTATCTGGAATAACACATGTTTGGCAATGAGGATAAGGTAATACCCAGATCCTTTATTCTCGGTTAGGATAACCTAATCCGGTTTCTTAAGGATAGCAACAGGCCGATACCGATACAGACCCGATTTCAGCCGAAACAAACCCGATTTCAGCCAATACAGACCGGTTCCAAGTAGGTACGACCAATACAGAGACCTATTTGGTCCGATACAGAGCCGAAATTTGGTTATTCAGGTTGATTTTTCGCATACTTGAGTTGGATTTCTAGTTTTTCAGATCGTATTCTCCGGTTTTTCTGTCTCCAAGTGGAATTGTGATAGTTTTGTGATATGGCAACCAAATCTGAGTCTCAGTTGCTGGCACCAAATTTTAATTTACCTATGACGTCTGTGAAATTGGATGGAAAGAACTATACGCTATGGTCAAAATCAGTAACAATATTTTTGAAAGCCAAGGGACTTTCTCGCCACTTGGTTGATCCAAAGCCTGACTCAGATAAACCTACATTTGCTAAATGGGAGCAAGAGGATGCTCAAATCATGTCGTTGATGTTAACCAGTATTGAGCCTCATATTTGCTCTAATTTGATTCATTTTGACACTGCCAAAGAGGTGTGGGATCACCTCAAGCATATGTATTCAGGTGTTGGGAACACAACTCGTGTTTATGAACTATGTAAGCAGTTCTTTGGGTTGGAACAAGGTACTTTGGGCCTAGAAGAATATTATTCTCAAGTAATGAGCATATGTGAAGAACTCAAGACTTATCAACCTATCACTTCTGATGTCTCACGTATGCTACAACAACGTGAAGAGTTTAATGTTGTTCGGTTCCTTGTTGGTTTAAAACCTGAGTACGAGTCGGTGCGTTCTCAAATTTTGGCGAGCCCACAACTTCCTTCATTTCCTGATGTGTTCTCCCGACTTCAACGTGCCACGTTCTCTGGGCATGAATCTCGGTTGACCTCTGATCCGATTAGTGAGAGATCCACTTTGGTTGCCTCTTATGTCCCTCCTGGTGGGCGTGGAGGACAAGGTGGTAGAGGTGCACGCGGAGGATGTGATGCCACAGGTAATCGCACTCGAGGTCGAGGAACTCGTAAGTGCACACATTGTGGTCGCACTAACCATTTTGTGGACTATTGCTGGGATCTACATGGCAAACCATCTGGATCTGCTAACCAGGCCATTTGCCAAGGTACTATATCACAATCAATGAGCTCCAACCCAGCTCCTAATATGATTAGTATATCGAAGGATGAGTATGAGCAGCTTTTGGGGCGTACACAGGCTTCATCTTCCACAGCTACTAGTACTCACACAGGTATTGCATCCGCATGTCTTGTCTCATCCACTCAAGGTCCATGGATCATTGATTCTGGAGCTAATGAACATTTGACCGGTTTGTCTTCTGCACTATCTAAGTTAAATACTGTAACATCCCAAAAAAGTGTCACTCTTTCTAATGGTTCTCTTGCTAAAGTTATAGGCATTGGATCCACTAAGCTCACTGACTCTATATCATTGCCATCTGTTCTATATGCTCCTAGCTTTCCCTTTAATTTGCTGTCTATTAGTAAGATTACTCAAAATCTTCAATGTTCAGTAACCTTTTATCCCTCTTCCTGTATTTTTCAGGATCTCAAGACGGGGAACAAGATTGGTTCGGGATATGAAGCTGGTGGCCTATATTATCTTGATGTTCAACCGTCACCCACTCAAGCCCTCGCATCCACCTCATCATCTGCTTATGAATGGCATTGTCGCCTTGGTCATCCCCCCTCTTTCTCTTTTGAAGTGTCAAGTTAGAAATTTGGGAAATGTGTCTCCTTTCTCTTGTGAAACATGTCAACTTAGTAAACATCATCGTGTGTCTTTTGTACCTCGAATTGATAAACGAGCATCGAGTCCTTTTGAATTGGTTCACTCTGATATTTGGGGACCAATCAACATTGAATCAAACAAGTTTCAGTATTTTGTTACATTTGTTGATGACTACTCTCGTGTGACGTGGTTTTTTTTATGAAGGCAAGATCAGAACTTCTTTCCATCTTCAAAGTGTTCTGGAAAGAAATTAAAACTCAATTTAACAAAAAGGTTCAGGTTTTGTGTTCTGATAATGCTAGAGAATATCAATCTAGTGCCTTTGCTACTTACTTAAGTAATAAAGGAATTATTCATCAAACATCATGCTCATATACACCCCAACAGAATGGGGTGGCTGAACGAAAAAATCGTCATTTGTTAGATGTAACCCGAGCACTTCTGCTGCACATGCATGTTCCTAAACGTTTTTTGAGTGATGGTGTTCTTACTGCTTGTCATCTTATTAATCATATGCCTTCATCAGTTCTTGACGGTTCCTCTCCCTTCTCCATCTTGTTTCCTTCATCTTTGTCGTTTACTCTTCCACCAAAAATCTTTGGATGTGTTTGCTATGTTCATAACCTTGGTCCAGGCTTTGATAAACTCGATCCACGTTCTACCAAGTGTCTCTTCGTTGGTTATTCCCGAACTCAAAAAGGATATCGCTGCTATAGTCCCGTTCTTAGACGCTACTTCACGAGTGCTGATCTTACCTTTTTTGAGTCCATATCCTATTTTTCAAACACATCCTCAAGTGTTGAGTGTGATCCTTTACCATTATCTACCCTTACACTATCTCCTTCATACTCACCCAACATCACCCAATCCTCCCCAGTCCCTTCCCCAGTTCCTTTACAGGTTTACTCGCGTCGCTTGCGGCCGCCGGCACCCATGCCCCCACCAATCGTGTCTCCGTCTTCAGAACCTAAGTTGCCTAGTACTTTAGACTCTCCACCTATTGCTCTTCGCAAAGGTAAGCGTTCTTGTGTTACTCAACACCCAATTAGCCAATTTGTTTCATATCATGCCTTGTCTCCATCGTTCACATGTTTTACATCTCAACTTTCAAAACTTTCTGTTCCAAAGACACTTCAGGATGCATTATCTGATCCGGGATGGAGGACAGCTATGAAAAATGAAATAGATGCCCTACACCATAACGGAACATGGGATCTTGTTCCACTACCACCTGGTAAACAATCTGTTGGCTGTAAATGGGTATATACAATCAAATTTCATCCTGATGGTTCTGTAGAACGTCTGAAAGCCCGCTTGGTTGCAAAGGGCTACACTCAAACCTATGGCATTGATTACGAGGAGACCTTCTCCCCAGTTGCCAAAATCTCTTCTGTTCGTGTGTTGATCTCTCTTGCCGCTAATTTAGACTGGCCCTTATTTCAACTAGATGTTAAAAATGTTTTTCTACATGGCGACCTACATGAGAAAGTTTATATGGAGCAACCACCTGGGTTTGTTGCTCAGGGGGAGTATACAGGTACTGTATGCAAGTTAAAGAAGGCATTATATGGTTTGAAACAATCGCCTCAAGCATGGTTTGGGAGGTTCTCTGATGCTGTATTGGAATTTGGTCTTCATGGATGCCAAACAGACCACTCGGTATTTCACTTACATAGTGATACAGGTCACATTTTGTTGGTTGTATATGTGGATGACATTGTAATTACTGGGAGTGACTCTGCTGGAATTGCTAGACTAAAACAATTTTTACATGATCAGTTTCAGACAAAAGACTTGGGCAAACTTAGATATTTCCTTGGAATTGAAGTCAGTAGATCAAAAAAGGGTATCAACCTATCTCAGAGGAAATATGTACTTGACCTTTTGGAAGAAACTGGCATATTAGGTGCACGACCTATTGACACTCCTATGGACCCAAATCGTACATTCTTGAAGGAGGAAGGAGAGTTTTTTGGAGATCCAGGTAGGTATCAAAGACTTGTTGGGAAATTAAATTATCTCACTATTACTAGACCGGACATCTCTTATGCAGTGAATGTACTGAGTCAATTCTTACAAATGCCACGGGTCTCACATTGGGATGCTATAATTTATATTCTTCGTTATCTTAAGCGAGCCCCTGGCCTTGGACTGTTGTATCGACCAAATGGACATCATAGAGTTGAAGCATTTTCAGATGCTGATTGGGCAGGATCTCCTTCAGATAGAAGATCTACTACTGGATATTGTACCTTTGTGGGAGGTAACTTGGTTACATGGAAGAGTAAGAAACAAGCAATAGTAGCTCGGTCTAGTGCAGAAGCCGAATACAGAGCAATGGCTCACACTACTAGTGAACTGACATGGCTGCAACACTTCCTCCAAGAGATTGGGTTTCCAGCTCCTGTTCCTCTTCAACTATTTTGTGATAATCAAGCTGCAGTGCATATTGCCTCTAATCCTGTGTTCCATGAGAGGACTAAACACATAAAGATCGATTGTCACTTTATTCGCGATAAAATACTAAGTGGTGACATTTCTACACCTTTTGTGAAGTCTGCTGACCAACTCACAGATATGTTCACTAAGTCATTGTGTTGTAGTCGTTTAAAACTTATTTGTTCCAAGTTGGGTCTATATGATATATATGCCCCAACTTGAGGGGGTGTTAGAGGACATGGTTGTAATTAGTGTAACCTATGAGGGTATAAACGTCAATTGTATGTAGTGTATATATATGATGTTATCACAATGAATAAACTAAGTTTGTGATCCATGTGTTTCTACAGACTCCTTACCCTTAGTTTGCCCCTTGGGCCCGTTATCTGCCTTAAAAGGCAGCCCATCGCCAGACCCATCCCCCATTATCAACGCATCGTTTCAGCTAGTTGATATTAACTTGCAGCTCCCCCATCTGTTTTTGCATATCAGTCAATACCCGCAAGGCTATTTCCTTTTAAAGACGAACACATCTCCTGCCATCCTCCTCACATCCCTAAATCCCTCCAAAAGCGGCGCCACTGACAACCCCACTAGCAGCCCTCCTGTCCAACTGATGGGTAAAGTCCAAAGACCTCGGTTGATGGAGAGCTTCCTTATACGACTATGGAGCTTTTGACACCACCGTTGTCGCCGATGATGCCTGCCCACCGAAACAAGCAACCTCCCTCAACAACTCTGCCAGTTTCCACCATCCCCTCCCATCTCTGTCATCAGGAACAATAATGTTGTTACGACGCCAAACCCCTCGATGCTCTTCCAACGCCATGAAAGCACCTTGAATATTTCTGCACCTTTGCACCGTGAAGCCCCTGTCCCCTTCCTAATGGCCAGCATAAAACCTTTTCCTCCTTGCAATCCTGCCATCCTCCAGGACTTTGCTAAACCACCATGCAGTGGCTAACTCCATTTTTATGCTTTTCACAAGCTTCCAACCTCTTTCTGTAAGGATCAACCATTGGCCCTCCCTAGATACCACAAAGGTTTTTAGTTCAATGACAATAGCTTTCACAGGAGCCATTTCCCTTCCCAACCAATCAAAACTCAAACGTTCAAACAATCACGAACACCATTGTAATACAATTTTATGCAAAAAAAAGTGTATGGGAACGAAAGTGTACGGAGAGGATTTTCTCTCTCCACTTCTTAGGTTGGGTTTTTTATGATTCTATTCTAGTATATAACCCCATTACCTTGGCCTTTGATTTGATGGTTTTCCAATGAACACATAACGAATGCCAGCTGCGCGTTTTGATATATGATAATAGAGGCCTGCAGAGAATATTGATAGTAAAATCATAAAAAAACCAGTCCCTCCCTAGGCCTTCTGTTAACTTCTACTGCCATATATAAACCTCTGAAGGAAGAAATCACCTTCAAAGTAGAAGAACATGAGGTTAGCACGAAGAACCAATTGCAAAAATTCCCGAGCTATAGGGAGCACCTGAAGGCAGTAGCATAGAACTAAATAAGAAAACAGTTTACCAGGTGTGCTAAGAAGCAATTGAACAAGGCAGTCAAGTCGTAAAACTAATAACTAAAAAAGAGAGGATAAAAGAGGAGAAAGACAGATATTATTCCACAAAAAAATACACATTCGACCCCCATACTAAAGGGAACAGTCTGTGTCAAATACGTTTCAGACATGGGTTCTATTTAAGGACATATGAAAAGCTCAAAGCAAAATTTGTAACCCAAACTAAATACATATGGAAAGACAACTTAATTCCAAGAGATTATCCAAAATGCATATATTAAGGCTTGAATGAGAAACATGTCTAAAGATAACTATACCGTAGGCCATCTTTGAACTGCATACAACCATAGTCTATTGAGATTCTCTTTCAACCTTCTCACAAAAGAAATGGACCCTCGTGATGTGGAGGATGAAAGATCTGTCTCCACCAAAGATTGAACATGGCCGCTTCCTGGAGCATTGTCATTGTAGGCATCATCAGACTCTGAATCAGCAAGAACAATTCCATGGGAAGCAGCTCTGGAACTGAGAATATGCAATTCAGAAGTATCTATAAGCAACTTTTCAATGAGGGGTAATAGCTTAACAGTTAAAAACAAATAAATGTAAAATTTATAAATCAAAGAGTAGGCGCTCTTGAACCTAATTCGTTCTGCAATATAAGGAACTGCTGTCTGGTATAAAATGAAGAGAGCACGTCTTGCTGGAGTTGGAGGAAGTCCATAAGGTCCTGAAACCTATTGAAACAATTACTAACTAATTTTAGATGAAGTGGTGAGATATTAAATACTAATCTCCACGTATGTGCAAAAAAATACACAATAATCCAACCAGGAACAAGGACCACTGTTGCAGATGGTGTGAATTTAGATATTTCAAGTTTACTAACAAGCTCCATATGATTTAGGTCTTTAGATGGGAAATGAAACATCTTCTCTTACTTGAATTCCTTGTTGACCATCATATAGGAGATTTAGATGATTGACCTATTAATCATATAAAAAGGTTCATGCCATCCAAAGAAAAATGTTACCTTTCCTTGGAAATTCGATTTCATATCTACAAAGTAGAAGTTAAAGCCAATTCTGAGAGCACTTAAAAAGTAACAGCTGATAAATATCAAGAAATTAATGTTCACACACCTGAGTGATGTCACAGTATTCCTCTCCCAATGTTTGCTGGCCTGAACCAGTTGTTAATATAAAATACAGCATCTGACCTAACAGTTTTGTCTGTAATAAAAACCGAACGAATCATCACTAATGGGCCATTCACAATCCATAGCCAAAAATAGATATTATTTAGTTGCATAGTCTGTACACTCCCAAAACTAATCTCGAGAAAATAAAAGGCAAAGTGTTTCTAAGAAGTAAATTTCAAATAATCTATATTACTATAAAACTTTGAAGCATGGAGCTTTACTCCTATGAAGCCACACATCCAATGCCTCATTACATTATTAGTACATGAAAATACTCCTACTAGACCACGTCATTGACTCTCTAATTCGATTATTAGAATATGTCATTAAGCCAAACTTTTTTTTTTTTTTTGATAAATATGTCATTAAGCCAAACTTATTAAATGAAAAATGATATATATAACTAAATTAAAAATCTTATATTTAAAATTAGTAGTCTTTTAGTTTTCATAACATGTCCCTTAACACGTGTCTTTTTGGTTTTATCAGCTTTATTGACATTTTAGTTTTTTAACCAACTGATTCAGAAATAGTATTGGAATTTTGAAATCAATTAAGAAAAAAACTTTGATAAGTAATTAAAGAAAAAAATAAGATAAGAATGATTTTAGAAATATGACTGATGATACTGCAGTAAGAAAAAAAAAAAAAAAAAAAAAGGTTCACAAAGATGGTTTCTCAACTACTTTTTTAAATTTTTACGGCAAATGGTATAAAATGAAACGGAAACATTTTATATATTATATATCTGCAGAATATTATGAACATATTCAAAACAGCTGAAATTTAAAAAAAAAAAAAAAAACATTTTATAACATTCTGTACATCCTTTTAATAACTATATTATACCATACTGGGACTAGTTTTAAGTTACTGACCAACTTTAAAGGGGTTTTAAAGAAACATATAAAACTAATAAAAGCATTATTAAAAAGAACTTTTTGGCCATTTTGATAAATTATTAGACAGAAGAAAGCAACTATATTTTTAATCAGCTATACAGCCTATACTGAACTTTTTAAACCTGAATTCTGTTTTTATTCACGTGAAATGAAAACCGAAAATTGAAGAGCTAACCTCGCTCTGATAAGCTACAGCAACCCTTGTACCTACACCATAGAAAGATGCAGTAAATTTAAAGTGAGAGAGAGAGAGGGAGGGAGGGATGAGAGAGGGAGAGAGAGAGAGAAAGAGAAGAGGACCAAAGAGGTGGCGAAAAGCGTCGCGGCAGGCCTCGTAGACGAAGGAGGCGTACTGGTCGTCCTTCTCCGCGGCTCTCATTATCTCCGGCTGTGCCGCCAGTGGGAACCTTCGTGGTACGGACCCTTCTCTGCTGCTCCGACCCGATTGCCCACTGGACCCCGGGTCCCGTGAACCTGGTGCCTCCTCCATCTCCAATCCCATCTCTCTGAAACTTTTATCCATCCAACTTGAGCACCCTCATTTTTTTTTTGTATAAAGCCCCGAAAGGCCGAAAGCAAATGAGACGACAACGTTGCATTCACAAATTTTTATTTATTTTTTTAATTAAAGACCCTTGAAGAATTAAAGTAAAAGGGGCTATTCTGCGGTCCCAAGTTGACCGCTGGGCGGTAAAGTTTTTTTTTTATTTTATTTTTTATATTTTTTTAATATATTTAAATATATTTAAAAAATAAAAATATATATATCAATATATTTAAAATTATTTTTTTAATCATTAAATAAAATAAAATAAAAATTATCCAAGCGGTACACTTAAGACGACAGACAAGCATTTCCCAAAATAAAATTCAACTTTTGATTTAAAATATAAAAATAGTTTTGCTTCCACTTTTGTTTCATTCCCATTTTATTTAGGATGGTGCTAGAGAGGTCGATTTGGGCTCTTTTTTTATTTTTGCCTGTTGGGCATTTTTATTTATTTTTATTTTTTATTTTTATGTAAAGATTAAGAAAATATTATTTAATAATATTGTAAATTTTTTTATTTTTTAAAAATATTTAAATGTGTTAAAAAAATGATGTGAACAAAAATTAAAAATAATTATTTTTCACATCATTTTTTTAACACTTTTAAATCTTTTTAAAAAATAAAAAAAAATCATAATATTATTAAACAATATTTTCTTAATCATTAAATTAAAAAAAAACTAAAAATAAAAATACCCAACGGAAAAAAAAAAAAAAAAAAAAAGGAGCCCAAATCGGGCTCCCAAGCATTTTCCTTTTATTTAGGCTAGTGGATCATTTTTTTTTTTGTTGCATCAAATCTTGAAAATTTGATTACATAAGTTAATTTGAACTTGACTTATTAAATTAAACATGTTAAACTTTTAAATTCTAATATAATCTCTTACTTAAATAACGAGTCATACCGTATCACTCATTTAATAATTAATTAGAAATATGTTAACACGACATAACTCATTTAAATCCATTTCATATAAATGAATTAAATTAACATAGCATAACTCATTACCTGATTAATATAATTTTACCTAAAAGTTAAGATTTATATTTATTAGTAGCTACAATATCTTAAAAAATATATATCAATATTTTTCAAATTTTAACACATAATAAAATCAAAATTACAAACCATATAATAACAAATATGAATATAAGTTTAGAATTACAATTCTAATAATAAAAATATAAGCATACTGTAAAATATTAATATTACAACTTAACAATAATAAAATTTTGATTTTGAAAAAAAATCTAAACAGGCCAAAACGAATTGATTTCGTGTTAAACGGATTGATCTGTTTTGATCAGAACATGTTAATATCAAATCCAAACTCACCAATTTCATATTGAATTCACGAATTGTGTCATATATTACCACCCGACTAATGGAACATTATCTATTAATTTATAGTATGTTTAACAAACATGCTACTCTTCTAAAATTTAAGCTTTTTATTCATTGGAATTTCAAGTTTAATCTTAATCAATACTTTTGTCAAGTTCTTGCCAGTATATTATTCAAAATGCTATAACATGGCATGCTATACATCTTAATAAATTAAAAATAAGATTTTAGATCAATACAAAACACTAAAGTTCAATTAAAAACAATTAAAAAAATATACAACGAAAACTAAAAATAATCAATCTGATGGGCCTCTTTTTTAGTTCTCATTTTTATATTTGCTTATTTTCTTGTGTTTCATTTTTCATTTTTTTATTTTTTTATATATTTAAATTAATTTTTATTTTATAGTATTTAAAAAGTTCTTACTTTTAATTTGTATCTCTTTTAAGTAGAAGTGTGCACTAAAACAGAGAAAATGTTTGTGAGTAACCAAAGAGGAATGCACCAAAGATCACATGGGAGAAATAGGGGAGTAAGAAAAAATGAAAACTGATCGAACTAGACCGGTTCACAACCAATTCAATTGTTTCGAATCCTAAAACAGATTGAAAATCGGTTCGGTCCCCATTTTCATAATTTGAAAATCAAATTAGACCAAACCGAACTGAATTTTTTCTTTTTAATTTTTTATGTTATACATATTATATGCTATATATATTATACATATTATAAAATTAATATAACATAAAATTTTAATCATATTATTATTTATGCTTCATTGACATAAAGTTACTCTTAAACATAAATATTAATATTAAGTTATTAATGTGTTATTATTTATCCTTATATATTAAGTTACATACTTACATATATAATATGGTATAAATATAAGAATACACTTTTGATATATGTTAATGTCGTGTTTCGTACGCCTGAATAAGGTAAGGTTCTAGCATTTTAGGACCGAATCTTCACCTGCAAACATAAAGAAGAAGGTGGCTTGGGGTGGTCTAGCGAACCTACGATGCCTAAGTTAGCCTCACATATTTAGGATGTTGTCTTTTTAATAATTGAATTTTGAGAGAGTTCTTTGTACTTAGGATGTAGCTTTCATACGAAGTTAGGGGAGAACATTTTGTCCCCTATGCCTCTAGAGACAACATTTTTAATGTGACGTGGCTTCCAGGGCTTGTCCCAACAGTGAGTAATCTACGTGGTCACTTCTGACCCCCTCCATCAGAGAATGGAGGGTCGTCCGTGTCCTCCATTTACCTGCTAATGCAGTCACGTAAGTCCTTTAATGCTAGTTGCAATAGGGGATGTTAGAGTCAGCGTGTCCCATATATTCCCCCTTATCTGACTTTCCGCACTATGCATCCTCATTCATTTGATGCAAACTTGAGGGTTGGACCCCTTTGGCAACTCTAGGGCCTCAGAAGGGTGAGATCCGGCTAGAACGGGCCTCGTGTTGGGCCCAGGCCCAATTAGGGTGGGTTGGGTAGGAAATATCCCTCTCAGTTACTACGTCAATTCTTGTTAAACTGGTTCAGTAGGAATTCCTTTGTTGTCTTTTTATTTTCTTCTTCTTTATTTTTTTTTATTTTTTTATTTTTGCGACACACTTGAAAAATCTAATGTGCACTCAATTGCGCCTGTTGGGCTCCCCTTGCTTGAGCTAATCGACGGACGATTCCTCTTCCACGTCGCTTCGTGTAGCGTGTATAACGGTGCATGCACCCATCTACCTTTCTTCATGCAGCACGTGTCTTGCCAATTACCTGGGTTAGTTCAACCGACGCGAGGGGCTATTTAAGCCCCCGATTTTCCATTTTTGGTCTATTTGCCTATATCCTCTTTCGATGCCTTAGAATTTGTTTTCTTGTTCCCTTTCTTCTCCATTTCCTTCTCTCATTCTTTCATGACCCTAACCAGTCCTATTCTCCTACTCCGATGGTTGCTATGAACACTTCTCACCCTATTGTTCAACACCCTGGTGAAGACAACGCGTCACTGGCTCATGAGGCATCTCAGTCTTCTAAGGTTTGAATAGGAGATCGGAGGTTACTACTGCGACTCTATGGTTGTTGAAGGCCTCCTATGTGTTCCCGAACTCCGTCGCCCTAGAGGTTCTCGGGGACCGTAAAGGGGCCATGGATTCTAAGGGTTTCGCCTTGAAGGTGGTGTTATACTCTAGTATGTTTACCAGTGGGTTACAACTCCTTTTCTGTTTGTACGCCGGTTTGCGAAGTTCTGGACTTTCTTCGCCTACCCCTGCACAGCTCCACCCTAATGCATGGAGGATCTTGGTGTGTTGTTGCATCATTTGGCGTAGGGTGCTGGACGAGGTTGACGTTGAACATCCTAACCTCACCACCTAGGAGTTCCTCTTGGCCCATAACATCTTGAAACACAATGAGAACATCTGCAACTTCCGTTTGCACCCCGAGCAGGTAGTGACCCGCTAAGAGCCACAATACAACCGAGTCAAAGATTGGAATTGACTGTAACACCCAGTTCATTCTTTCTGACGTAAACAAATTTTAATGATGGAATTTATTACAAGGAGGAGAGGATATAACAGTCTAGCCCTTCTCTCTAGTGACTGCGAGTCTCGTTTTAAGTGCCGAATCTTAAAGGCATGTTTTTAATGTTAGCAGTTGATTCTAAGGTTATGCTTGGTAGGTAAGATAAGATGAGAATTTTTAAAAAATTTGTGAATAGTATTAAGATAAAAGTTTAAAATATTAATTTAAAATATTATTATTATTTTAAGATTTGAAAATGTTGTAATGATGAGATGAGATGAGATAGAGATGAGAAATCTCATCTTATCTTTGCCTCCAAACCTAATCTAAGTACACGTAGCGTTTTAAAGCCCACAAATATTTTAAATGTCCTGAAAATATCTATATGAGGTATTTCCACTGTTATTAGACCCATCCTGATTTTAAGTAAAATAATTATAATATTTTTGAAGAGTTCCAAAAATATTATAATTGTAGAATATCATTTTATCTAAAGGATTACAGTTATTTAAAATATTATGAGATTCAAATTATATTGAAAATTCTAATTCATTAGATGGTTTTACTCTCTTAAAAGTAATTAGCAAGACTTCATCATTTTATTAATAATGAAAGAATATTATTTTATAAACTAAAATTTAGTTTAAATAATATTCTATCTTAATTCCTCTTAGTACTTTTAGTTAAGTTAATGTTTATGCATTTTAAAATCAGTATTTAAAACCCACCATTAGATCGTTTTGAAGTCCCCAAGGTAAATAATCAGTATTTAATTCCTCTCCCTCTCCCTCAGCTCACACGGGCAATAGCCCCTCTCCTCACCCGATTCCCTCTCTCAGCTCACCCAGCCACATGCTACCTTTGCAATCACGCCTCAACCACCATCGCACCTCAAACCATCATCGGCAACCACCCCACCGAACCCAGCCCCTCACAGCAACCCTCTCCCTCTCCTTCCCGAAATGGGTTTACCCACACGCGTTTCTCCCCGTAGCATCGCCGTTAGCCAACCCCATGCCACCGCACCGCCATCAGGAGCCTCCTCCCGTACCAGCGACCTCCCTTAGCCACCCTTATGCCCAGTCAAACCCCTAACACCCCCACTTTCTCTCACTCTCTCACAGGTCCTCCATGGCCCACGCCTAGATCTTCAACCATAAGACCACCGTGCGCCAACCCAATGCCACCACAGTTTCACTAACACCCCCTTAAGCTCATCCATGCCTAACCAAAGTCCCCAGCTGTCCCTTTGCCTCTCAAGCACTCTCAACCTTTTGAATGCACTGTACATGGCTAGATTCCGCCATGCTCCACCTTTAGCCGCCCCCACGAGGTCACAATGGGCCTTCCAAGACCACCCTTAGCCTAGCCCACCACCGAAACAACCCCTAAACACCCAAAACAACCATTATACATGGCTAGCCGCCACTGTACATGGTTTTAGTCGCCACCCATGAACTCCTTGCCATGTCAGCCACCCTCGCACAACCTAAATCCACCTGCTAGAATGCTAGATTCGGTCCTCGAGATAGTCCCATTGTAAGGTCATGGCAGTGATCATGACAGAACGCTCACCGCCCAAGCTAGTGGCTTCCGACTCTACTAGTCGTACCGGGCAACGAGCAACGCATGGGTTACCCTAACGATGGTATAACTCTTTTTCCCTTATTCTCGTTATTATGTTAGTTGGTTGGTTAGGTTATGGATTGTGCTGAGAAGTGTGGTTGTGAGGTATGTGGCATAGTGGTGATGTAGTGTGGTATAATGTGAAGAGAGTACACGCGGAGTGTACTCTCATAGCGTAGCTTGGAATAAGGAGAGTATAAGTGAATTGTACCCTCCTGGTGTAGCATGGAATGTGAAGAGTACACGTGGAGTACACGTGGCGTGTACTCCATGTGGCAAGGTGATGCACCATATGGCGTGTGAGCCGTAGCAGTGGTGTAGTGTGAAGGGAGTGCACATGGAGTGTACTCCATGTGGTAAAGTGACTCACTGTAATGGTGATGTGGTGTAGTGTAGTGTAGTGTAGTGTGAAGAGAGTACACATGGAGTGTACTCCATAGGGTGAAGCGATACACCATGTGGTGTGTCACGAAGATAAGGATGGTTGCATAGTTGAGGAGTGTAGAGTGTGATGAATAGTTGTGATATAATCGGCACTCCCAGTGACTGGTATTATTATGTAACCATGTTACATCTTGGAGTACATGTGAAGTGTCAGGAACTGTAGAACAGTGCCCCAGAGTAGTTGTGATGTGACTAGTCGTCCCAGTGATGAGTGTCACCATGTGGCAGTGTTATGACTGTTGTACATGTGAAGTGATAGAATAGTGTAAGGGTGACATAGCAGTAACGTGACGGGATGAATATGTGAGAAACCGTACCTGTGATAAGTGAGGAGTTGGTGTAGGAGTGACGTAACAGGATGTCAGGTGACGTGACAAGGTCACAGTGTAGCTTGGGTGTAGTCTCAAACTATGTGACGTGATGGAAGGTATAGTTGTGAATAGAGTTCTATAGTGTCAAGTGTTGGGATGAACTTGTAACATGACTGGAAGTAGGAAGGGTCCTGCCAACCGAATAAGGGAAGGTTGGTATCAGAGTATAGAGCCCGCTTGTATAAGGGCGTTAGTGGACTATATAATGCTCTTAGGTGATAAAAGGGAGTAGGGTACATGTGTAATCTAGTTAGACAAATGTGTCGGACAGATTTACCATATATAATGGGTAATCTGTCCTAAGCATAGGTACACAGTGTTTGAGCCTCAGAGTTGGCTTAGAGTTGTGTGATATGCATGGATAATGATGATGATGAGGAAGCGTATGCTCAAATGTAGGAAGTGACGTATATATTGCCTAGGATTAGGATGCGTGACTTAGTCGATCTGAGTCATGCATCGGATGAGGTTAATGAGAAAAGTAAGATGAGGGTCTTAGTGTATTAACCCTAAGGTGAATCATGGGGTTCACTCTAGTGGATAAGCACTCAAAGTAGGACGTTAAGTTGGAAGAGGTAGTGACCATAAATGGATCCCCGTAGGTTTTAGCATAGTAAGGGACATGTAAGAGTCCAGGTATAGAAGGAGAGTACTCCAAGTAAAGTGTAGTTCTATTTCTAATTTAATTGCTTATGTACTAGATATAGAATAACGCTAAGGTTATATGTATGCACGTACGTTAGTTGCCATTTGACACACACGTGAATGGACTGCATGGTATGAGAATATCATGGAGACCAGGTAAGTATTATGTTCATACACTTCTAGACTTTTCTAAAGATACGAAAGAAAATATTTTTCTTTATGACGCATTACAAAATTAACGATATTTTATGAAAACATGCTAAGTATAAGTCTTCAAGTATATGTACGTAATAGTCATTCTTGGCAACCCCTTTTTATGCAACCCAAGTATGTAATTGTGTGCATGTGATGGATGACTATACGTAGTAGCTATTGGATGTAGCTTTTTAAAATGAAAATGTGGGGCTTACGCCTCATGCTTTTATGTACCGTTGTTTTAAGTGATGTGAATAAAGTGTTTTAAAATGTCCATGTGAACTATATGCTTTATGGATGTCACAAACTGATGGTTCCAATGATGCCTCGACGACGTCATGCTTAAGTTTATGCTTTTTCTTTTTAATGATGTTTTTCCATGAATGAACTGACTAATGAAAGAACGGAAAAAATGATTGAATGAAATGCTATGATGTATGAAAATACACAACGACCACCTTGACAAACAAAAGAATGCATGAGGGTACCAATGAATGGGCAGATTTCAATACTGGGTAAGTAGTATTGTAGTGCACCCAGTGTTGCCCCCAGATCAATGGATTCTCCCAAGGCCACGGGCGGGGGTCCAAAAGTTAATCTGCTAACCCCAACACACGAAGCGTAATAGTGTGTAACGGTCGATGGAAAGTGATAAGAGAATGCACGAGTTTTCAAACTCTTTAAGAAATGAAGGCACTGGCGGGAGAAATGTTTTATGAGAAGAAAATTGTCCATTTTTATAAAATCTCTGCCTGATGACGTTTCCAAAAATGAATGCATGCCTATTGTCTTGTATGTATGTACGTATGTATGAGTGAAGAATGCATGACTGAAATCCTATATTGCTATATGTTTATGATATGAAGTAATGCTTACTGATTATTCAACTCATTTTAGTTTTATGTATGCTCCTCCCCCCGTAGGAACTAAATGAGCAGAACACGTCAGGAAGAACATGGCCCAAGGGGAAAAGCACAGAAGTCTAGGCATGAGAGTTTTAAATGCATGAAAGGCCTTTTATTTTAAGTTTGATATTTTCCGTTGTAAACCTCTTTTATTCTCAAAGTATGTTTTATTTTATAACGTAGAGTTTTACACCTTGTTATGTAAGTAAATTTTTTTAAAATGAACAGTAATTCTCGTTGTCCTTTTTAAAATCATTTTACAAAAAGTCCCACCATAAGGACAGACGTTACACCAACAGTTCTTTTTTTTTTTGGCAAGGGGTGGGAGTTCCCCGCTGAGCAAACCGTACGGAGGGTGGACCCCATGCTGGCCATATGGGAGGTCGTGTCTGCGGACAAAGAAGTCAGACCAAAGGTGACTCCCACTGAGGCGAGCCAGCTGGATGACGTTTTCTCTAAGACCTTGCTGACCAAAGCCAACATAAGGAGATACCTGACCCCCACGGCACACATCCACTGTGAGACCGCATTTTCCCATGTGAGCTGCCACACATCAAGATCACAAGTGGCCTCGAGCCTGATGCTGGAAGGGAGAGGGAAGAAACCTCAAGCCAAGAAGCTTATGGACAGTAGTTCTAAATCCGCTCTGTTGCCTCATCTCGAACAACCCTCTATCCCCATCTTAGTTAGTCATCCAAAGCCTTCCACATCCTTATTGGAGGTTGTTGCTTCTAGTTTTTAAGACAGTGACACTTCCCACCTTGTTGAGCAAGGCGGGGTCAATTGATGCACCCCAGGAAACACATGTGGCTCCCAAGATGGCCAAGGTCCCTTAGGTTGCGGTCCCCCTCCAGCTTTCGAAGTTATGTCTTCTCTTGTCCCACCAAGCGATGTGAAGGTAGTTGAGCCCTTACGCGGGCCCAGGAGAGGTTTTCACGGCACTTCTATGGGGCTCTCTTGGAACCCACCCCCGGAGAGTCCACGGTCTGTGTTTCACCTCCTGAAGTCAACATAGAGACAGTTCCCACCCCTAGTCGTCTAGGTGGACGGCGAGGGGTGGTTCCTAGTTGTTAGGGAACAGGTGCAAGTTAGCAAAGGTGAGGGGGCTTAAGACCCCTAGGAGGGGACGGTCTCTATCCCTAGGTCCCCCTTCAAGTACTCCTCCAAGCACGAAACTACCTCAGTGGAAGTTCTCCTAAAGGGTGAAGTGAGTCATGCTGCAGGACTCAAACCTGAAGCCTCAATGGTTGAGAGGGGAAAAGTTTAGCAGGAGGGGGAAGATGAAACTAGGATGGCACTAGCGAGGGAACATGAGAATTTGGTCATCTTGGTTGAGCCCGAGGCAAGGGTAATGCCAGTTAGTGTCGAGGTCTCACCTACCCTACCCAAGCCTGAGGTCAAGATGGTTCTAGTGGCAACCAAGGAGGATTTGGTGGTCACACTCAAGACCAAAGCTGAGATTCAGTCAGTGGAGGTTATTGAAGTCTCATCCACCCCGCCTAGACTAAGGTTGTGATGTTAGGCTTAGGCGGGAGTAAATCTCCCATTGGCAAGGACTTGGGGTAGGTTCCGGAGCAAGCCCCATCTATTATGGCTAGGGACCAAGTGGGAGAGGGAGGAAAATGAGCGGTTGGAGGAAGCCCTTGTTAAGGGGAAATTTGAACATTGGCAGAGGCAGAAGAGGATGGCCCAACTTCTCCGGCAGAAGGCCACGCTTAAGTCTGACCTCTCTAAGTCATAGGAAAAGGCCGAGCAGCACAGACTAGAGGTTGCACTTCAAGGAAAGGCCCATGACACCCTGAAGGAGTAGCTGGATGCTCAACCAGCAGAGCTGGGGAAGTTGGAGGAGGCTATTTAGGGACTTCAGGAGGAGAACTTGAAGTTGAAGGAGCAGCACAACTCCGACACTCGGTCATACAACTAGCTCAATAAAGAGTATGAGTCACTCTCCGACTCCCTGAAGAAGAAAAATGAGTCGCTCAAGTCTAAGTCGCAATAGGTGAAGGACTTGAAGGTCGAAGTTGCCCTGGCCAGCACCGATGCATTCATAAAGAAGACCTGGGTGGACGAGGCTGTAACCAAATTGGCCAAGGTGGGGTGTAAGCTAGCCGCAACAACGTTCTCATCAAGGACTTAAAGAGCGACTTAGCAGACGTGAACGTTGTGGTCCCCAGCATGGACGCAAAACTGAGGTCGCCTCTATTCGTCTGAGACCAAGCTTAGTCATATGGCTACATAAAGGGCTTGAAGAGGATGCGAAACCACATGCTGGAGAATCCACAGGACGACTTAAGGTCTCTTGACCCATCGACCTTACCCCTAGACCCCCAGGCATTGAAGCACGGTACCCCCATAGGCCCATATTTGATGCCAGGTGCCTTATTAGACGAGCCCGCCAACTGACTTTCTATTTTCTTTTAGCCCATTTTCTACAAGATCTTCACCTGTGAACACAAAGAAGAAAGCGAGCTCAGGGTGGTCCAGGGAACCTCCGATGCCTAAGTTAGCCTCACGTATGTAAAGTATTGTCTTTTTAATAATTGAGTTCCTGAAGAGTTCTTTGTACCTAGGATGTAGCTTTTATACAAAGTTACAGGGAACATTCTGTTCCCCGTGTTAGTGTTAAGCAGTTCTACCCGCATCTATCTTCTTAGTCTAGGTATTTAATACAATGTGGTGTTTTGAGGCAGAGCTTTCAATGCGGCGTGGCTTTCAGGGCGTGTCCCAACTGTGGGTGAACGGTGCCGTCACTTATGTCCCCTATGTCAGAGAATGAAGGGTCATCCGCATCTTTTGTTTACTTGCTGACGTAAGTCCTTTAATGTTAGGTGCAACAGGGTACAGGTGATACTCGCATATGCGAGGCGGGGTCACCCCTCCCCGCACCCCTCCACCGGGAGGCAGAGGTGAGGGCGGGGGTGGACATCCCATCCCCCTCTCGCACTTCAAGAGTATTGATGCCCCTTAAAATTTATTTCTAGGTCCAAAAATATTTTTTGACCCAAATTATTATATAATTTAAATTGTCAATTAAAATTTATATATATAATAATAATTTAAAAATTAATAACATAAAAATTAAGGGTGACAATATGTGATAGGACCCGTTAACTCAACATGAACACGACACGATAATAACGGGTTTGAGTTTAATCTTAATGGGTTTGTGTCAAAACGGGTTGACCTATTAAGACATGATTGCTTAACGGGTTGATAACAGGTTAACCCGTTTTGACCCGCTAAAAAATTAAGAGTTACAGTTACAATTATACCCTTATACTTAAAAGTAAAATTGTTGAGATTTTAGTTTCGATATTTTTATTGTTTGTATCGTAATTTTGGACTTGTAATTAGTTTTATAGTTTTATAGATATTGTGATTTTAACATTTATATAAAATTATGCTAAACTTAATTAGGTCAAATGCGTTAATTTCGGGTCTGTTCAATCCATTTACATAAACGAGTTGAAATAGATCGGGTTAGATCATGTTATCCTATTTCGTAGTATTCACTAACGGGTCAAAATAGGTCTTGTTGTGTTAACCCGTTATGTTAATGGGTCGTATTAGGGTTTGAAATTTTGACACGATAAGTTTAACAGGTCGTGTTTGGATTGACCTATATAGTATAATATATATGCATTGACATGACACGAACACGACCCGTTAACACAATTTGACACCCCTTATAAAAACGCTATTATTAGTTTTTAAATTTGTTAGACTTATTCACAAGATTGTATTAATAAATGTACAATTTTGTGAACAAGTCTAATAAATTGTAATATATATTTATATATACACAATTTGTAAAATACAAATATATATGTGGGGGGTGGGTCGGAGTTGGGCCCTGCTTGACCCCCATTGTAGCTAGTGGGCCGAATACGGGGTGGGTGGCCTCGCCACCCGCATTTGGAGGATGGGTCCTCCCTGCCTATGTAGCTGCACCTCATTGTCCACCCCTACAACAAGGGATGTCAGAGTCGGCGTGTCCCATATGTTCCCCCTTATCTAGCTTTCACCGCTATGCATCCCCATTCCTCTGATGCAACCTTGAGGGCTAGATCCTTGATTTTAAGCATGTTAAGATTTTATAAAATGGTTTTGGCATGATCTTTAAAGTGGTAGAAACCGATTGGTGCAAAGTGAGTTTTGCTTGGTTTAGGTGGTGATTTTAGCGTTAGGATTTTGATTCTATGGCCATGATTTTTCTGAATCTTGTTTTTAAAAGGTTAGACATAATTAAGAATGATTTTATGAAGATTTAAGTCTTATGTTTTTGTTGGAGTTTTAAGAACATGCAAGAGTTTGATTTTTAGCAATATGTAAGAGTTTATTTTTAGCACAAACTAGAGGCACTTAGGTTCAATGATTTTTTTGATGGAATTTTTGCTATGACATGCTAGATTGATACTTAGATGTAGTTAAAACTTGAATATAAGGTATATGGTTGTATTATTTCAAGATTTATTGTATGAAAATCAAGGATCTAGTCACTTTGTTTAAGTCCAAAAACATGCATACTCAATTTCTAGGTTTTCATGCAAACCAGTGTTCTATGTTGTGTTTTGTAATTTTTAGTTGATTATTCAAGCATGCTATCACTTAGATTTGAATGATGAACGTGTTAGAAGAGTTATTTATGGACTTTTGGAGTTACTTGGAGTTGATATGAAAGTGTTAGACCTTAAAACTAGTTCTTTTTTATTGATAATTAAATATTTTACTTTAGTTTTCTTGTTCTTTTTGTGTTTTTCTAATCTATTTCCTTGAAAAATTGACACTCAAAGCTATGCTACAATGTAACGTGCTAAAATTATATTTGGGGTTTATAAATAAATCATTTTAGTTATTATTTTTATTATTGTTATGATTATTATTTTTATTAATATTAGGGTTTTATTTATTGATTATTATTATTATTTTTTTAAAACCCAAAGTTTGTATTAAGTTTTATCGAATATGGACTGAATCTTTAGTGATTTACCAGATTTTCCTAGTCAGCTTTATCTACATTGAAACCATTTCAATTAAACCTCTCTACACTTCACGTCACCCCCTTTCATTATCCCTCTATTTTAGGTGATCAGACCGAGTCTTCCTCCCACAAACTTCCTAAAGCACTTTGAATGGGACACGTTCAAGAAGGTTTCTCTATTTATTCATTCCTCGTCTGTATTTTTTCAATCACCAAAAAGCATTAAGTACCATGCAACTACTCGCGCAAATCTGATTTGCTCTCCGAGTCAGAACCAACATTCACCATTTTTTCCTTCAAAGACATTTTGAGAGGCCTCCTTTAGTGCTCCACCAGCTGCATCTCTTCCTTCCTGTAAGTTCTCTATTTCAAAACTCCCCCCTCTGCTCCTTGTTTCTTGTTTGACAGCATCTAATGGTCTCTTTCTCTCTCTTTCTCTCTATTTCTTTTGATTCTCAGTGAGCGTTACCAAGACTAAGTCCTTTTCTCTTTCTGAACTCCATTGTAATCAAAGCCCATTTTCAGCTACACCGTCGTTTATCTTCACTGGATTTGTTGCATCGGTTTCCTCTCATGGTGAGTTGGATTTTCTCACTGTCACACGACATCTTCTTCTCCATTGAAGTGTTTTGTTTCTTAACTTTATTCTTTTGTACATTGTGCGTCAGGCTTTATCTGCTTTTCAACTTGGTAAAAACAAAAAGCCCCTGCATGTTTTTCTTATCACAAAATTGCCCTTAAGACAATTCTTTAACCTTTCGTAGAAAGTCTCTAGAAGCCTTAATTCGGTGCAATTCCAATTCAGCCCTTAAAAGTTTTAAACACATGTTTTTAAGTTCACATAAAGCTTTTTTTTTTGTGAAATGGGCTTGAGTTGTGTTATTATGTGGGCTCTACTTTTATGATAATTTTATCCTTAAGTTTAGCAGGTTTTATGGGTTGCACTCTGATGTTGGGCTGATTTGGTTGTTAAAATATAAAACTATTTTTACATTGGGTAATCTATTTAAGTGTGACGCTCCTAGATTCCGCTTGGGATCAGACCGACATCTAAAGTGTCAGGATATACAACACAAGATTACATGCTCTCGTTCATGACATATAAGATACAATGTTCCTAACATGCATCTAACATTATGCAATATTCATAGCGGATAATTTTTTTTTGAGTAATACTATGCACCAAACTTATAATGTCCCAAATAATTAAAATATAATCCATTCATACTTAATAAAATAAACATCCATGATTACAGTACGAGTCTCAGAAGATTGTAATATTAAGACATTGGATACCTGGCTTCATAATTACATTGCCAAAATACACTATTGGGCTAGTTCGTTGAGTAACTCGCGTAACTTGACTAATAATGTCAGAATACTATCCAAAGACCTAACTATAGAGGCTGCAAGTTCCGCGTTGTGTCCACGGCGTCTAGTCAACCTCCTCCAATCTGTCAGCGTCTGCTCCATGTTCTAATCCTGACATATCGCCTACCATTCTCGGGGAATAGTAGTTGGAACTACCACGGTGACATTTGATTACAAATCTCAGCAAGTTAACATGAAACTTCTACATAGGTTAATGATGTATGCATGACAGTAAAAGTATGAATGCATAATCAAAATCGTAAGTAAGCATAGTATAACTAGACATATAGCATGTCATAAATGACATAACTTTAACTGAAACTAAAACTTAGTTTGATGTGACATAACATGTACGTGAATTTAAAATATAACATGAACTAGCAACATAACATGAACGTGAACTTGAAATATAACATGAATTTGAAATATATCATGAACGTGAACATACATAACTCGAACATGAACTTAAACATAACATAAACCTGAGCATAACGTTACATAAACGTGAATTTGACACATAACGTGAACGTGATCATGACATAACATGAACGTGAATATAACTTGACATGAACATGAGCTTGAAACATAATATAGACTTGAAATATAGCATTAACGTGAACATACATAACATGAAAGTGAATTTGAACATTACATGAACGTGAACATGAACATAACATGACATTAAGGTGAACATGAAACATAGCATGAACTTGAATTTGAAACATAACATGGACTTGAGCTATGAACGTGGACATACATAATTTGAACATAAACTTGAACATAACATGAACTCGAGCATAACATAACATAAACGTGAATTTAAAACATAACATGAACGTGAACATGACATAACATGAACGCGAACTTGAACATAACCTGACATGAACGTGAGCTTGAAACATAATATAGACTTGAAATATAGCATGAATGTGAACATACATAACATAAACATGAACTTGAACATAACATGAACCTAAACATAACATGATATAAATGTGAACTTGAAACATAGTATGAACTTGAACTTGAATTCTTTACTTAACATGAACATGGACTTGAATTCTGACAATCAAATTAATTCTGTCAGTCGTTTCCCCAGAAGTACCTCTCGTGAATTACAATTGGAGATACTCAGACAATCATAATGATTACATCGTGAGTATCCTAGATATAACAAACTTGAACGTAACTCAAAAAATATGACTTACTTAAGATAGAAACGTTTCGTAATATGACTTAACATGTAACAGACAACATACTTAACATGACATACTTGCAACAGTGAATATTACATGACATGACATACATGTAACAAATGGACTCTTAACATAACATGACATACTTGCAATGTCTAACTATACGTGACAGAATATCTTATGTAACAGATGAATAGTTTGTGACAGAATAAATTCTATATAACAGATAAATATATAATGACTTGGCATGGCATATATGATAACATACATACATACATACATACATACACTGTAATTCCTTTATTTATCATTCATACACATTAAACTACTAATAAGTTAAAAGTTAACTTATTTCGATCGTCACGTTTTACGAGAATAAAGTACAAAATATGAGGAACTAAAAATTGTGATTCTAAAAATTAAAAATTTAATCACTAACAATTAGAAGCAAGAAAACAAGTTAACTTAGAGTAAATTACCATTTTACCCTCTACATACGAAAAAATGATCATTTTACCCATAACTTAAGAATTTTGCATCCTAACTCCAAAAATTTTCAAAATTTACATTCTTTATATAAATTTTATCCTGAACTCAAATATCAACTCAGAAAATTTTAAAACAAATCACAACTATGAAAAACACACTATGGCCAAAACATCCATAGGATTTTTCCTTTGATTTTTGTCGCACTTCTTCTAATTTCAAAATTCATAATCAAACCAAATTTTTACAACAAAGATTGTCATATCTTAAGTTTAAAAAAAACATACTTAAAACATCCAACAAGAATTTACTAATCATTAACCCAAAACTTTTTAGTAAAAAGATCCAAACTTTTTAACTAAAAAAACCCTTGAATCACAAATTTTGATCTTATTCAAAACATCTCCAAGAATTTCAGAAAAATCAAATCTTACTTCTAACATATTCATAACATCATCCTAAGATCAATCATGCATTAAATGATAAAAAAAAAAGTAACAAAATCACAAAATAACACTTGGAGTTTTTGGTTTTACACTTAGTCCAAAAACGAAAACTTTTCTCTCAACTAATTTTGACCAATCTTTTGATCCATGGCTTAAAGATATTTGATCTTCAAACTAAAATATTATATGGTTTAAAAATGTGTCCTAAATAAGATCCAACCATCAAACTTAAAATCACATGGTTAAAATTCATAAAACATGGATCTAACCCAAAAAATCAAATCTTAGGCCTAACCGAAATCCTTCTGCATAGAAAAATCAAATCTTTAAAACTAATACTAAATATATTTAAAATAACATCCTAACATGTATATAAGAGGTTTAGGATCATCACATACAAATATCAAGGCCTTTAGAGTAAGATTATACCACGAAATATTCAAAATTTCTTAAAACAAAAACTATTTTTCTACTTCCAATTTTCAACTTTCTAGATTTAAGGAAATCTATCATCACGACCAGAATGACCTTTTCATGGTTAAAAATACTTTTAACCGATCAAATGAGTATGAAATGAGACTAATAAGATATCCATAGAAATTAAATTCAAAGAAGAATAACTTTTATGAAGGAGTTATCATGTGAAAATACTTTACAAGGGGTTGAAAATATCCACGCAAAAGGACCCAGAAATCTACCCAAGAAAGCTCTTTTGAGTTTCTCTCTAAGAACAGAGTGAAGAAGTGATGAAAGGGAGTGAAATGTTTCTTGAACAACTTTAGAATTTTGGAAGGGGAGTTATGGGCTTGAATGACCCTTGATTGTAGGTGGCTATGTCACATAAAGTGGAGAATAATGAGGGGCAAGGACTGCCTGCAGCAGCTGTGAGGTATGAAGGTTGATGGGATGGATTTCTCCTTCACATCAAGACACTATTGTGTGCAGCCAAGGGTAGTGGATGGCCTACCATGTGGGGGAGGAAACTTCTTTAAAAATTTTTGCCAAGGTGGCCAAATTCGTGGGCCTTGGTGGGCCTCAACCAAATGAGCTTCAATTTGGAGTTTAAATGGGGTTTGGTTTGGGATGCTAAATCCAATTTTTCTTGGCCCAATCCAATTTTCAAGGTTTAAAACTTGGATAATGATGTAATAACAAGGATCTGGTTAATTAATAGCATGTGAAAGTGATTTAATCAAGTGATTAAATACAATGCTAGAAATCATATTAAAATAGTTAGGAGGCCAAACTTAGGGCTTGAGAAATTGTTTAGGGTTTCAGTTTCAACCAAGTTTTTGGGATTTCAATTGGATTCCAATCATTTAGAGTTTCGCTAGGATTGAAACCCTCTTTGGTCTAGCACAATTTGGTTGATCAGGTGAAATAAAGTTTTTTTAGGTGGCATGATCTCAAACCTTGATTTCCTTAACAAATCTATCTAATGATTCCTCATGGTGCCAAGTATCTAATATTATTCACTATGTGTGGCTAAGATCTTGCCTAGGGGTCAAATAAAACTTCTCTAACCTAATTTAGATATTTTACACTGTGATTTTGAAAACATTGCACTAGGTGCGCTTATCAAGGTTACTATTTACTCTGAAAAAATGCATAATAAACTTAGTACTAAAAAATTCTAAATATTCATATTAACCTATAATGAAAATCGTTTACCAAAATTCAACCCCAAATTGCCCCTAAAAAAAATTTCGCAGTTTCGAACATGCGTTATGTCCGAAATTATGAAAATAGGTTATTGCACCATAAAATCCTAAATCAACAACTGTGTCTAATGGCGTAGACCATAATTCATTCTAACACTTCTAACTATCTCAAATAATTAAACTCATATTTCTATCACTATAGTGAGTGATAACACTGACTATATTGACAGATTAAAACCAGTGTGATTGGTCGATTTGTAAAAACTTATCGGGTTTTCACGAGTTTCGTAAAATCAATAGAAATTCCACCAGTAAATTTTTAGCGGGCTGTTACATTAAGTTAGCCCAGAAACATTATTTTAAAGAACTGGCCCAGAAATCTTATTTTTTTTTTAGAAATAAAGTTAAATTATGTCTTTTAGTATTATATTTTTCAATGAACCAGATTACTGCAATATTATATGAGAATTCAGATTTTACTTCTTAATTATTTTGAATACAATTAAATCTATTTTTAATTGAATTTCTTGTCTTGTTCAATAAATTTGTTGTAAGTATAAATTCTGCTACTGAGTATAATTGAAAGATTTGATATGATGTTAGTAATTAAATAATTTAAGGTAAAAACATTCATTGATTTTATATTAAACAGAATAGATATTCATTATATTCTACAATATGAATTTAAATTAAGTGGGATATTAGGACATGTTTTCCTAGATGGATTTAGTGACGTTTAATACTTCATATAGGTGAAGAGTTACAAAGTGAGATAGGGCCAAAAATTGACTATGTCGGTTCGGTTTTTCCACTAAATCGAGACCGATCGAGCACTTACTTTGAGAGGTGGAAATCGATCGAAACCGACCGGTGTAAAGGGGTGAAACTGGCCGGTATCGGTCCTGTCGGTTGACCGGTTTGATGGATTTGCGTAGTGGGCCATGTGGTTCATCTACGTCAAGGGAGGAGAGAGGGTCGTGGGTCGTCGGCGTCGAAAGAGGAGAGCCATGGTGCATGTGGGTCGTCGGCGTCGAGAAAGGAGACTCTAAGAGTGAGTCCGTGAGAGCCGTGAGGTCCGGGGAGAGGGAGAGGGAGTCTGGACTCTAGGAGATATCACAGAGTAGTGAGGACTAGGAGTGAGGACGGCTGCAAAGAAGGAGAAAATCGGGGGGGGGGGGTAATTCAAAACTAACCATAACCAAAAATGACGCCGTCGTCTTCATTCTTTTTTTTCCAATGGATTAAGAACAAAACGACGCCATTTCATGTGAAACGACGTCGTATTGTATAAGAAATATATTAAAAAATATATGGTTATAACTGTCGATCGATTCTTCAGTTTTGACCGGCCTGAACTGTAGACTGAACCGGCCGACGTCGGTTTTATGAATTTGCTACCGCTTGCCGACATGTTCTCTGCTAGTTTCAGCCGGTTCCTGAATCCGGTGGTCGGTCTCCGTCGGCGGCAGCCGGTCCAGCCAGTTTATGTACACCCTTAAAGTAAGATTCAAGAAGTAACACTACGAGGTAAGTAATTTGATCACAAATTATGATCATCACATATCAGCTTAGATTATTATTAAAGCCGATTCTTGATAGCCAATATTTATGTATCACACATTTCATGATTATGCAAACATGTCATCTAGCATAGCACACGATCATGTCATTCCGTATCATGTTCAGATTTAGAAATTATAATTTTGTATGTATTATGTCATGTATCTCATGTGCATAAGACACGTAAGCTATCTTAAATTCAAGTATAAGATAAGATCAGATCAGTTAATTAGATGGTCATTCAGATGCATGGTACCAATGCAGTTTCAGGATGGATGTGCAAGCTACAGACTTAAACGTGGTCCACCATAGTATGCCAGAATACTATTAGCGGCTCCTCTCCTGACTGCGGGATGTGGGCCGATGCACAACCTCACACACATGGTTGTTAAATGTGTTGGCCAGTCAGATCAATTAGTTAAATTAGATTAGTTAGTTAATTCAGATAAATCAGTCATGTATAGCATAAATATTAGTATGAAGAGTCATGAATTTAAGCTCTCAGTATGAAAACTTTTATGAAAACCTTATGTTTATTATGTTAACGTTCTGATGGATTTCTTGCTGAGTCTTGGACTCATTTTAGTTTATTTCATGTCTTTTAATCACCTAGGTGAAGATGATGAACACGAGCAGGCAGGCCAGGATTAGAAGGAGCAGTTGATTTAGTTTCAGACTTTCTAAAATAAAATTTCTTTTATGACATAAATTTATTCAGTTTATTCATTTAAGTTTTTGGAAGATATTTTATTAGACAAATCTTTTATGAAATAAATGCTAATTTTATGTTATTAAATATGATATCTCTTGCTGGATTTATTTTTATGAAAAACACGTGATACTCCTAACTTATGGGAAGTGGGTGTTACATACCACTACCGCGTTATTCTTTGGATGTAATCAAATTTTAGCGCCGTTGCCGCGGAGACAGTGGAAGAATCAATACATATAATTTATTTCAGTAGTTTGTAAAGACGATAACTTCGTTCCCTCTTTTAACTTGCTGCATTATTTTTTTTCTTTTCTTTTCATAGTATTCTTAGTTTTTAGTATTTTGTTACCTTGCATGCACAGATATAGAGACGCCTTGGAGTAAATTTGCTTGTAGGCCAGTGCTAAAGTCAGAATCAAATTTTTTAAATCCTTTATTTGACAATCCACTTAGTCTCGAAGAAATAAGTGAACACCAAGATCAACCCATTAGAACTCTTTAGGATTACCTACACCCTACATGCACAACCACACCATCATGCATCATGTTTTCAGCCAATACTCATCAATTTGATTTTAAAACAGGGATGATACAACTACTTCCCACCGTTCATGATTTATAGAATGAAAATCCTTATTTGCATATGAGGGAGTTTAAGGAAATAGTTGCGACTTTCCATAATCATAATACTACAAGTGATGTTGTAAGACTTAAGTTCTTTCCTTTCTCTTTGAAGGATAAAGCAAAGAGTTGGTTGTGCTCACTAAGACCACGATCAATAAGATCATGGAATGAGATGACACAAATCTTCTTTAACAAATACTTTTCCCAACTTAAGATCAATACTTTAAAGAGGCAGATCTTCACTTTTGCACAAAAGAATAGTGAGACTTTGTATTAGGCTTAGGAGAGGTTTAAGGAGTTGTTAAGTATGTCCTCACCATGGGTATGAGAAATGACGCTTACTTAGTTATTTCTACGAGGGACTTATACCTAGAGAGTGTCAATTCATAGAGATGATGTGTAATAGTGAGTTGTTGCAGAAAAATCCAGATGAGGCTATAGAATATCTCAATAAACTTGTTGAAAAAGCTCAAACTTGGACCAGACCTAGTGCTACTGAGAGTACAAATAGGTCACGGCCTGCTGGAAATCCAAATGGTGGTGGAATTTACCATCATAGGGAAGAGGATAACCTAAAAGCTAAAATTGAGATACTTACTAAGAAGTTAGAGCTGTTAAATACTAAAGATTTAAAGTCAACACACATGACTACTCGTGTAGAGTCATTTGGACCGTGTTTTGTGTGTGGTGGTATCAATCACCTAGCTCAAGAGGGCTTCACATTTGCTGAAATGAGGGGAATGTATGAGGAATAATGTAATGCCTTAGGTATGTAAAAGAAGTCTTTTGCACCTTTCTCCGATACCTACAATTCGAGGTGGCGTAATCACCCTAATTTTAGCTATAATCTGAAAACTAGCAACCTGCATAGCCACCTAGAGCTTACCTTGTACCGTATCATGCATTTAGGAACCCCTTAGAAGATACTTTACATGCTTTTATTGAGGCATAGGGTAAAACTAATCAAAAGTTTGAATATTTGATTACACAGGTTGTTGAAGAAAATAAGAAGATAAATAGCCATATATCCAAGTTTATGAGCTCCTTGGGTGTAAATGAGTGTGGCAAATTCCCTTTTCAAGCTCAATCCACATCCCAAGGTCAACATATAGCACAAGAAAATTGAAAGATGTCAATGTCATTGTGACACGTTGTGGTAAATCTTTACCCATTCCAACAATTGATAAGTCAAAGGATGTTGAAAAGGATCAAAGCAATATTAGTGCCAAGTTGCCCAAGGAAGCCTAGGTAATAAAAAGCCCAGTTAAGGTACCATTTCTTCAAACTTTAAAATCGAGTATGCAAACTTTGGATCCTAGCAATGAAATATTAGAGAACCTCAAGCAGGTTAAAATTAACGTCCCTCTTTTGCATGTTATTAAACAAGTTCATACTTATGCAAAAGTTCTCAAAATTTTGTGTACAGTTAAAAGGAAACAACATGTTAACAAGACAACATTTCTGACAGAGTAAGTTAGTGCTCTTATTGAGCAATGAATTCTTCCTAAGTACAAACATCCTGGTTGTCCAACCATTGCATGTAATATTGAGAATCATGAGTTTGGGCAAGCGTTGCTAGATTTAGTAGCTAAGGCAAATTTGATGCCATATTTCATTTATTTGTAGCTAGGGTTGGGAGAAATCAAACCAACTACTGTAGTATTGCAATTGTCTGACCATTCAATCAAAGTACCATCAGGTGTAATGGAGGATGTTTTGATTCAAATTAACAAATTATATTATCCTGTTAATTTCTTAATCCTTGACACTACTTCTGTTGTTGACTTTAATTCTAAAATCCCTTTAATCTTAGGTAGACCTTTTCTCGCTACTGCTAATGCCCTTATTAATTGCAGGAATGGTCTGATGAAACTTTCTTTTGTGAATATGACTCTAAAGGTGAATAATTTTCATATTGGAAAATAACCAAAAGATGATGATGAGTGCCACCACACGTATATGATTGATGCACTCATAGACAAGGGAGTTCACACAACTCATGATTCTAATCCCCTTGAATATTTTCTTGTCAATTCTGAGTTTGATACTATTAGCGATTCATCTAATGTTGTTGATATTTGTACTCTTTTTTATGAAACTTAGGATTAGCACATAGGCTTGGCAATTGAAATTTGAGGAGTTGCCTAAGAAAAGTGAAAAATAGATTCCTTCAAGTGTGGAAGCACCAAGAGTTGAATTGAAACCTTTGCCTAAAGGTTTAAAACATGCTTTCCTTAGTCCAGGTGATATTTTTCCTGTTATTATCTCATTTGAATTGTCTGAATTTCAAGGTGAGCAATTACTTCGAACTTTAAATAAACATAAGTCAACCATAGGTTGGAGCATTGCAGATATCAAAGGTGTTAGCCCCTTAATCTGTATTCATAAAATTAATTTAGAGAAAGGAACTTGTAACGCCCCAATGGAAGACCCAAACCACTCTCCTATTCTCCAAAAGGACCAGTCAACGATACAATTGGAGTTACATTGGAAACTTATAAAGAGTAAAAACTTCTTCTTCCTAAGCAATGTGAGATCCCATACACCACCTACCCTTATCCTTATCATATGGGGTATCACAATCTACCTCCTTAGACTCCCGACATCTTTGTCTGGCTAGTCCGTCGTTGGTGGCACGGCTTAAGTCCTATATTTATGATTGGGATAGGCTATAATACCATTTATAATGCCTCAATGGAAGACCCAAATCACATGGCCTATACTCCAAAATAACTAGTCAGTGATACAATTAGAGCCCCATAGGAATCTTATAAAGAGCAAAAACTTCTCCTTTCCAAGAATGTGGGATCCCCTACACCACCTGCCCTTATCCTTATCATATGGGGTATCACAAAACTAGCCCTCGTAGAGATCCTCAATGAAAACTTAATTCCACCATGAAAGAAGTGGTAAAAACTGAAGTGTTAAAACTGTTAGAAGCAGGAATTATATATCCTATTGGTTACAGTAAATGGGTTAGTCCTACGCAAGTTGTCCCCAAGAAGTCAGGACTATGGTGAAGAATGAATTGGGAGAGTTAGTATCTACAAAACTTGTGACTGGGTGGCAGATGTGTATTGATTACAGAAAATTGAATGCCGCCAACTGAAAAGACCATTTTCCGCTCCCTTTTATTGATCAAATCCATGAGCGTGTAGCTGGTCACCCATTTATTATTTTTTGGATGGTTATTCTGGTCATTATCAAATTGAAATTGCATTAAAAGACCAGGATACAATCACTTTCACTTGTCTTTTTGGTAATTAAGCTTTTCGTAGAATGTCATTTGGATTGTGTAATGCCCCTGCTACCTTCCAACACTACATGATGAGCATTTTTAGTGACATGATTGAAAATTGCAAGAAGTTTCTATGGATGACTTGACTGTTTTTTAAACTTCCTTTGATGCATGCTTGTTGAATTTAAAGAGAGAGTTGACCCGTTGTGTGGAAAATGAACTGGTTTTGAATTGGGGAAAATATCACTTTATAGTACCTTCAAGTATTGTCCTAGGGCCTATTATTTCTTCCAAGGAGGAAAAGGTTGATCAATCTAAAATTGAATTAATTTCTAAGTTACTTACACTTAGGACAATAAAAGATGTTAGATCATTTCTTGGTCAAGCGGATTTTTATAGGAGGTTCATATAAAATTTTTCTACCATATCTAGACCGTTATCTAACCTCCTAATTAAAGATACCCCATTTGAGTTGACATAAGCATGTCAAGAGGCCTTTGAATTGCCGATTGGCAAGCTTACTTCAACACCCATAATGCAGCCTTTTGATTGGGTTTTACCTTTTGAGATTATGTGCGATGCTAATGATTATGCTATAGGTGTTGTCCTTGGATAGTGAAGGGAAGGAAAGTTCTATGTCATTTACTATGCTAGTAGAACTCTAAATAATTCTCAAATGATTTACTCAACCACTAAAAAAGAGTTGCTAGCTGTAGTTTTTGCTTTGGACAAGTTTCATGCCTACTTGATTGGTTCTCCTATTATAATTTTCATAGATCATACAGCTCTTAAGTATCTTCTCACAAAGAAGGATGCTAAAGCTCCATTAATACGGTGAATTTTACTCTTGCAAGAATTTGACATCACCATCAAAGATAAGAAATGAGTGGAGAATGTAGTGACCGACCATCTCTCGAGGCTCACATTTGAGGACACCACCGACGACCACATGCCAATTATGGATGATTTTCCAAATGAGCATTTATTCTCTATTACTTCTTTACTACAGTTTGCTCATTTTGTGAATTATTTAGTTGCAAGTGAATACCGACGAATTGGAGCACACTTGACAAGAAGAAGTTCATGACTGAGGTATGCAATTTCTATTGGGATTAACCTTTTCTTTTCAAATGTTGCCTTGACTAGATTATAAGGCGTTGCATCCCTAATAAGAAGATTGCTAACGTCTTAGAATTTTGTCATTCTCAAGCTTGTGGGGACAATTTTTCAATAAAAAAATGCTGCAGTGTGGATTTTATTGGCCCACCTTATTTAAAGATACAAACATCTATTGTTGCTTATGCGAAAGTTATCAAAAGCTAGGAGCTTTGTCCCGTTGTAATATGATGCCCTTAAACCTAATCTTAGTGATTGAAATTTTTGATTGTTGGGGCATTGATTTCATGGGACCTTTCCCTCATTATTTTGGATACCAATATATTATTGTGACAGTAGATTATGTGTCAAAATGGGTAGAGGCAGCAGTTTGTAGGAGCAACAACAATAAGATGGTAATCAAATTTCAAAAAGTAAATGTGTTGTCTCAGTTTGGTTACCACGTGCTATCATTAGTGACCGAGGTACACTTTTTTGCAACCGTTCATTTGAGATTTTGATGAAAAAATATGGAGTTTTTCATAAAATTTCTACTGCCTACCACCCTAAGACAAGTGGATAGGTAGAACTTTGCAATAGGGAAATTAAGCAAATCCTAGAGAAAACAATAAACTCTGATTGCAAAGATTGGTTTTTAAGACTAGTTGATGCACTTTGGATCTACCATACAACTCTCAAAACTCCTTTAGGTATGTCGCCTTATAGACTTGTTTTTTGAAAGCCTTGCCATTTACCCTTAGAGCTAGAGCATCAATCTTATTGGGCCATCAAATATTTTAATTTTAACCTAAGAGAGGTGGATAAACTTAGAAAATTTCAGTTGACCAAGTTAGAGAAGTTGAGAAATGATGCTTATGAGAACTCTAAAATCTATAGGGCTAAAATAAAAGCGTTTCATGATAAAAATATTCTTAGGAAGACATTTAAGCCAAATGGCCGAGTATACTTATATGATTTTAGACTTCACAAGCACTCAGGAAAACTTCGGTCTAGGTGGACTGACCCCTTTGTAGTGAAGCATATTTTTGCAAATGGGGTGGTAGAAATGGAGAACCCTAGGGATGGCTGGGTCTTTAAAGTAAATGGTCAACACCTCAAAATCCTTATTGATAGGCAAGTACCTGAAGTGGAAAACATTCAACTTGTAGACCCAATCTATCACCCTTAACAACACCATGCATGTATGTTTTTCCTGTTGTTATTTGTTTTCATTTCTTTCTTTTTGTTTGTTGTTGTTTTTTTTTTGTTTTATGTTTGCAGGATATTGTTATTTCGCCATTTCAGTTTGCCATCTCTTGTGCTTACCGAGCTGTCTACGTCACACGTCAGATGTATTCTCATATCTTCAATTAATATCCATTCAATTTTGATTCTTAAACATTGAGGACAATGTTTCGTTTAAGTTGGGGGTGGGGTGAAAATTATGCATTTACAAATGCTTATTAGAACTCTGTGGCACATTTACATGTGTCATAATTTTTTTTAGCATCACACGTACATCCCTTCATATGTGTACTTATTCTCATGCATTGCCATCTTAGTGAATTTAACAAATCCATCTTGATCATTATGTTAAGGTATTCACAGGATTTCTAATGCACTCATCCAAGTTTTGTGGTAAGATGGTGGTTTGACACATGTATCTAGAGAAGTCTTATGCTTAAGTCTTTATGTGTGAGTTTTGGAGAGGATTGAGTGTCAACAAATGCTGAAATTTGTAATAAGCGAAATGGGCACTTCTTTTGAGAATATCATTGTATGTTTTGTGGTGTGATGACAGATATACTTGGGATATGATGAAGGTTAACTTAGAATTAACGTTTGAGCCTTTCAACCCAACCCTTTCAATTATAGACCCCTAGTAGCCAACTTTGAGCCAAAAAACACATATAGCCTTTTTTTGCTTCATATACCTACATTATCCATACCTCTCCATATTAGAGTATAATCTACACACTGATTTTTTCTACTATTTTTACTTCCAAGTGTGTACTAGATGCTGAATTCTTTTTTTGTGAAGAAAAAAAATAGTGAGAAAAGGACAGAACACAAGTTACAAGGTGTTCAAGTAAGTGAGCTTCAAAGGCAGAAATGCCAAGGTTGGGTAGAAATAACAGAATATCAGGGTGACATATATTTGTTCTCCAAATTGTTGAGCTAAAAATAAAAAAGTAACAAATGAAAAAAAAGGCGTTATTTGGTGATTTGAAAGGTTCAAGAGTATATCAAGTGAGAAATGCAGTTCATTTAGATGTTTAATAAGATTCCTTAGGTATATACTTGGAAGTTTTTGAATCATTTTCTTATTCTTGTCATATAGCCTAACCTAAGCCACATTACAACCTTTTGTTTTGACCGTTCTAATCCCAAGTAAGGTTGTGAAAAGAATGGTTGAATTCTCATTTGTTAGTGTTCCTATCATAAGATCAATGATTGCTTGTTACTTGTTCATAATTACCTAAATCTCCATATGAATGTGTATACACTACTCGTCAACTCCATAGAGAGAGCTGTTACATGAAACACTATTATATCCGTGAGTTATGGAGTTGAAACTTTTGCTTGAGACATTCTTGATGTTGCATGTGTCAAGGTTAGTGGTAAGATGAAGCTTAGAGAACACACACACACTCTGTGAATTGCTATAGGTGGATTAATCTTGATGGGGTTGTTGAATTCCTTATATTGTTTTGATATGACTCTGGAAAGAGTGAATTGGTGGCCTGTTTTTGTGATTTTCTTTAGCCTCTTTCATCTTTTTTGTCTAGAAATTGTTAGGGACTAGCAATAAGCAAGTTGGGGGTGTGATAAGTATACGAAAGTGCACTCTAAATACCCTATTATTGGACTAAAATATAAAATGTGAATAGAAATCACAGGAATTAATATATATTCTTGAATTTAGTTTCTATTTACTTTGAGATATTCCTAAGCATATTTTTAGGTTTAATTTTAGAATCTATAAAAGAGGAGGAGGCCAAAAACCAAAGTCAAATGGAGCATGGGCAACCCACGTTGAAAGACTTAAAAAAGGCCATTAAAAACACATCTCATAAGCCCATGCGAAAGAGCAAAATCTATAATAGACAAAGAGAGATATGTTAATCTTTTGCTAGGTGTTATGCGTGCTAGCCACATGAAAGAAGTTGAAAGATGAAGGACTTTGCCCAACTGAAGAGTAACGCACCAGCACATATGGGAGAGATTGGTGGAGGACTTTGAAGATTATGGATATTGGGTGGAACAAGAAGTTGGTGGATGGATTGGATAAACAAGTGTTTTTCAAATTAAAAAAAGAAAGAAAAGAAAAACACTTTTTGAATGAAGTGATAATGATGGGTTGTTAGGGAGGTAGGTAAATTACTTTTGGGATATTGTGATAAGGATGGATTGGTGAGGATACGGGTGAAATTCAAATAGGAAATGTTGACCGGTTGGTAGGTGGACTGCAACACATGAACAGTAGAATTAAATTGAAATTCAAATGGTTATTAAGATTTCCAACGGGAAGGGTCTCTTCAATGTTTGATGGGGACTAATTCAAAGATAAAAAAAACTATTTGAAGGCACGTACACAACAGTTTTGAATTCGGGGGGTTTTTTTTTGCTGTTCTATTTGGAGAGTTTTTTTGTTGTTCTTGTGCAAATGGACAGCTAAATCCTTAAGCACCGCTAGGGATGAACTTGCAAAATTTTTCGTATTTTTAATTTGTTTTTGATTCATGTGATTGTTCTTTATTGATGCAAACTCTTGTTTATTATTCTCTAATTATCGATGATATTTTCTCAGTAATAAATCATCTTAGAATTGATTCCCTTCATAAATTCAGTCATGCTTTTTCTGTAGAATGGTTAAGACCCATAATTATATTTGAATTAATTTATTGACTTTATTGATTTAATTTTCTACTGCAATATTGCCCACTAGGTATGCTGTCGTCATTGGATTTTGTCAATACTTTAGCACTGAGAAGAACACCACTATCAATGGAATACTAGCAGAGGGTTTCATACGGGAGGCTCGTTACTCACTGGTTGTCCAACGTGGTGTTGGTGAAGAAGCTAGGGCTATAGAAGGAACCAAAAAATCAACTAGGGTTGACTCAGACAGGCCGTAAGAGCTCAGAACCAGCCGAAACCGACAAGGAACTGATCAATCGGTGGTGGTAATTTATCAAAACCAACATCGGCTAGTTCGATCTTAGTTTGAACTGAGAAAAAACCATTGAACCGGCCGACTAAATAAACCTATTTATATATATATGTATATCATTCTAAAACGACATCGTTTTGTTTTTATTGTTAGAAAACAAAAAACAATAAAAGGGAATGGGGTTGTTTGGCTTATGTTCTACCTAGGGTTTAAACTCCCCTTCTCCTTATTGAAGTCGAGCCTCACTCTCACTCTTAGCACTCAGCCCTCCCCTTCTCCTTTCCAGTAGCAGCGATTCTCCACTCCACTCTCCAGCAGTAGTGGCCTAGCCTCCATGTCCCTCTGGCAAGTGGCATCAATTTGAACTTTGAGGTATGATTTTCAATTTTTCAGTACAAGAAATTTCTATTCGTACCAGCTGATAATTATGTGGTTTATTAATTATTGGGAATTTGGGATCAATTCCCTTTTGTATTAACTTTTTCCTAATATGAGAATTCCAGTAGTTCTTTACCTCGTTGGCTCCTTGTCTGTCCTTCTTGGCAATCATAAACATGTTTTGATATGAGAATTCTAGTAGTTCTTTAACATGTTTTGAAAAATCATAAACAACAAAAAACTACCAATAATCTTTTTAGAAGCATAAGGAGAAAAAATGCTATATATATATATATATGTATCCCACCTGTTCCTTAGAAATGTATGAAACCTGATGATCAAGTCCTCCTCATCTTCACCGAAGTAGCCGCGTTTAAGACCTGGCCTTAGATAATTGATATATCTCAGTCTATAACTCTTACCACAATGAGGCAAGTAATCAATAGAAAAACAAAATAACAAACCAATTAGCCAAAGGCTCATCCCCCCACCCCCGTTAGCTTAAAATCTAGATTAGGACTTGTGATGTTTGCCACGTTGCAACTAGCTGCTGTGTAATTGTTTTGATTTTTTGGTTCTTTGTTAGTTTTAATTGTTGTGTAATGATGTGGTGTATATAATTTTTCATATGTTAGATGGATTATTTGTCAAGTCCAATTAATCTTGAATCGAACTCCCAAACAATTAATTTGGGAGAGACCCAAATACCAAAACCCACAAGGACCCCAAATAGTAGTAATTGTCCACTTCCTAAGAAATGGAAGGGGAATGATCCGTCAATTGTTTGGAATCCTTTCACAAAATTTGAGAGTTGTTCCATAGAGATGATACTAAGGCCAAGTGTAATTATTGTGGCAAGATGTACACTTGCCACTCAAAGAGAAATGGAACTTCAAGCATGCAAAATCATCTACCTTCATGTCTGAAAAATCCTCATAAACGTGGGCTTTTGAATAAATACCAAACAACATTGGCAGGTGAGGCATCTTCGAAGGGGTTTGGAGAGAGTGATAGTTTGTTAAGAAATCTTGTAACCCACAAATATAGTGAGGAGGCCGTGAGATTGGCACTTACAGAGATGGTAATCATCGATGAATTGCCATTTAGAATTGTTGAAGGACAAGGATTTAAGAAGATAGTTTAGTTGCTTGAACTTAGATTTAAAGTAACATATGAAGTCACGATTGTAAGAGATTGTATGAAACTATTTGCATTTGAAAAGGTCAAGCTTAAAAAGTTGTTTAAAGATGAGGGAATGATGATTCTATTAACTACCGATACGTGGCCATCAATACAAAATTGAATGATATGTGCCTAACAACACATTTCATTGATAGTGATTAGAAATTGTAAAAGAAAATCGTTAATTTTTATTTAATCCCTAATCATCGAGGGGATACTATTGAGAAATATATTTAATCATGCCTCCTTCATTGGGGCATTGATAAGATATTTATTGTTACTATTGATAATGCTAGCTCAAATGATACTACAATTTCATATTTGAGGTATTTTTTTACGAAAAATATGTTAGGGGAAAGTATATGCACATGAGATATTATGCTCATATTCTGAACCTTATCGTGAATGAGGGTCTTAAGTAGTGTAATGACACCATTACAATGGTTAGAAATGCGATTAGATATGTGCGCTCCTCCCCTGCAAGATTAGAAAAATTTAAGAGATGTGCAGAAAAAGAGAAAATTAATTGTTGGAGGCGGATGAGAAATTTGAGAAGTCTTTTAGGCGGATGGAGAGTGAGGACTACAATTTTCTCTCTTACTTTAAGGATGGAAACATTATGCCTCTTAGAGCTGACGAGTGGGAGACAGTGCTTTTTGTGAAATTTTTGAAAATGTTTTATGATGTCACTTGTCGGTTTCTAGGTCTTTATATGTCACAGCAAATACCAATGTTTTGGAGATTTGTATACTCCAAAAAGAGTTGGTTAAGCTAAGTGAGAGTGGGAATAGTTGTTTGATAAACATGACCATAAGCATGAGAGTGAAATATGATAAGTATTGAGGTTCATTGGATAGGATTAACTTCTTGTTGTTGATTGTAGTTGTTCTTGATCCACGTAGTAAGTTAGGGTTTCTTATTTTCCACCTGAAAAAAAATTCATGATGAGAGTTAGGCTGAAAAGTTCTTGTCGAGTGCAAGACAACTATTATCAAACATGTATACGAAGTGTAATGCTACGTTCAGTTCTACCTCTACTAGCAAAGAACATGTTCCCCCTCTGGCATCTGCACCCACAGATGATGGTGAAGACAATCATGAGTCACAACTTTTTTATGAGTGGTTGCTAGCATTGACTGCCTCTGAATCTACAGCTACCAAAACAGAGATAGGCTGGTATTTACCTGATGTTTGTGAGGCATTCAACCAATCTTTTGATTTGTTGAATTGGTGGAAAGTTAATGAGCCTAAGTATCCTATACTTGAGAGGATTGCACGACATGTGTTAGCTATGCCTGTTTCCATGGTTGCATCAAAGTTAGCATTTAGTACTGGAGGTCGTGTACTTGATCCTTTTCGGAGTTCGTTGGCTCCAAGAACTATTGATGCACTTATTTGTACTCATAATTGGTTGCAATATCCGTCAACGCCAATTGATATTCAAGAGCTCATGGATAATGTTGAGAGCTTTGTGGTAGAATCTGGTAATGTTTTTCTCATTTAATTTCTCTATTCATTTACTTTTATTTAGTTTATTTATTTTTTCATTATCTTAATTTATTAATATTGATTATTTTATATTTTTCTATATAGAGTTAGGAGTATCGTTTATCACAACTATTGATGATTGAAGAGTTGAAAACTGCATTGGCCCTTGGGAATCTATTTGGAATCTTGAAGAATGAAGATTTGTGAAATTTTATTGAAGAACAATTGTTGCTTACTTTCTTAAGACAATTTGGTTTTGTTTGTAATATGTATTAAACATCTAGTGGAGTTTTTTTAGTTATTTATTTTTAGTTATCTAGTAATTAGTATATAAGATAATAAGTTATTAGTTACTAATAGTATACATAACATTAATATTAAAATGAAATTGAATATTTAAAATTAATTTTAAAAATTCAGTAAAAAAAGACCAAAATGTTGATGATCTTGAATAATAAATTAAGCCCAAAAAGAGATTGAATTAGATTTTAAAAAGGCCCAAAATGAATGGCCCAAACCTGCCCAGAATCGCTAAACCGACTATGAACCGATCGACAACTAAACCGGCCAGTTTTATCCCATTACACGATCAGTTTCAGCTAGTTTACTATCCCAAAATAGAAAGTTCAGTTGGTCTCAGTTTTGTGTAAAATCAGAACTGAAGGGTCAGTTTTTCACCACTAGAAGAAGCAAAACGGTAAATAGAGAATGTGTGTTGACTTCACCAACTTCAATAAGAATTGTCAAATTGACAGCTTTCCACTACCCTGCATCGATTTGATTGTCAACTCCACTGCGGGTCATTGCATGCTCAGCTTTATGGACGCCTACTCTGGGTATAACCAAAGCCACATGAACCCCAGACGATGAGAAAAAGACTTCATTCATCACTGATTGGGGATTATATTGCTACTTTGCCATGCTGTTTGGGTTGAGAAACACGAGGGCCACTTACCAATGGCTTGTCAACCACATGTTCAATAATCAGATCAAGAGAAACATGTTCAAAAGCAAAACTCCCCAGCAACACCTAGACGACCTCTGCGAAGCCTTTACATATCAAGGCAATATCATATGAAGTTGACCCGATGAAGTTTGCCTTCGATGTAGGCTCTGGAAAATTCTTGAGTTTCATAGTATCAAAATGGGGAATAGACGCTAATCTGGAGAGAGTGAAAGCCATACTTCACATGGCTCCTCCTCGAAGCATAAATGAAGTGTAGAAACTCACTAGACGGGTAGAGTCTCTTAACAAATTCGTGTTAAGGTCCACTGACAAGTGCTTACCATTTTTTAAGGTATTATGGAAGGCATGGGCATTGGATAATGAGTGCGACCAGGCATTTGAAGCTCTCAAGAAAGATCTCACCAGCCCCCCGCTGCTCAGCCAACCTAGACGTGGAGAAACTTTGGTCTTGTACCTATCAGTCTCCCCGCAGGTTGTTTTCTTGGCCTTGATAAGACATGAAAGTGGGGTCCAAAAACCAGTGTACTACACCAGCCGGGCTTACTGAGGAGCAGAGGCTAGATACCCATGCATAAAGTACCTCACCATCACCGTAGTGGTGACCACCCGAAGACTCCACTCATATTTCTAGGCTCATCCAATAAGGGTCCTCACCGAGACCCCCTAAAGAAGATCCTACAATAACCGGATGCCTCAGGTCGCCTTACGAACTGGGTCGTAGAGTTGAGCGAGTTTGACATCGAGTACGCACCACAAGATTCTTTTAAAGGACAAATGTTGGCAAATTTTGTGGTAGAATTCATCAGCTTTCAGCAAGAAATTGAACATGCACCTCCCATGAAGCCCTGGTAGGTCTTCATTAACGGCTCGTCCTACGGGGTTGGAGGGGGAGTGAGGGTGCATATTGTCAAAGACGAGGGTGAAGAGCATAATTATGCTATCAAGTTGGCATTCAAAACCACAAACAATGAGGCAGAGTACGAGGCATTGTTCTCTAGTCTGGTGATTGGCAGGTCTTTGGGTGCCAAAAAAGTATAGGTGCAAGCCGACTCTCAAGTAATGGTCAATCAAGTATGGGGGGAGTTCACTGCGAAGAGTGAAAAATTGAAGAAGCATCTAACACTAATAGAGGCCGAGCGCGCCCACATTGGATACTTTTAGATCCAACAAGTGCCGAGAGTCGATAATCGAAAGGCGAATAAACTAGCGCGAGTGACATTTGAGCAAGAAGATTCTCCCCTACCAGAATGAACTATGATCAGGACTGTTGAGGTATCTACCATGGGAGTTGAAGTGGTAGAAGTAAAGCCAGGAGCTCCAGAATGGGTGTTGGATATAATCAAGTACATAGATGCCAATGAACTACCCGACAACAAATGGGAAGCTAGAAAGATCAGGAACAGAGCAGCGCGTTACACTCTACTCTAGGGGATCCTATATAGGAGAGGATGCTCCACGCCTCTCCTAAGATGTGTCTCAATCGAAGAAGCCCAATACGTGCTAGCAGAAGTATACAAGGGGATCTATGGCGACCACTCTGAGGGAAAGGTGCTGGCAAGCAAAGTAATGAGGGCGGGATACTACTAGCCTCATGCCCTCCAGGATGCCAAGGAGTACGAGCAGAAGTGTAGAAAATGTCCAGAATAGTCCAAAGTACCCCTTTGCCCAGGGTTCCTTTTATTAAATGTTGAATTTTTTCTGGGTCGTGGGTGGCTGTTGGGAAATATTTTTTCCCTTGATGCTTACAAGGTCATCTTTGTTATTTTTTGGGTATTCCTCCGCCTAAAGTGAGGGTTTTTAATAAAAGTGGGAATGAGTCACTATTGGACATGTGACTTCGGCTCTTTAAAAAAAAAAGGAAGGTAAATGTCAAGTTGTTGAGGGTTGGCCCTCTCTTCAGCACGAGAAGGATAAATCAGCCTTAAGCATAACTCATACCTTTGGTGGCTTGCGGGGAGGTAAGTAGTCGTCGATAAAGAATTCATTGATGGAGATACGTTGATGGGGATTACGTTGATGGAGTAAGGAGTCGAGATAGGGGAGACGTTTTTTGTTCCTGAAAGGTCACACTTTCATTAATAGAGTATACATCGTCGAAATGGAAATGTAAATTGCAAGTCATGAACTTTTCTAGCAATAAAATTCCCATAGATGCTCGGCGTTGCAGGAGTGTGGCAGCTCTTTCCCTTAGGAGTCTCGAAGCCAGTAGGCGCTCAAGTGGTTGTTGGCGGTGATCACATTGGGGCCCTCTCAACAAGGGCCCATCTTTCCTTCGTCTCAGGTAGTTGTTCCCATCTGTTTTAGTACGAGATCTCTGATCATGAATGCCCTCAGTCGCGCACATTTGTTGAAGCATCATTTCGCTCTCCTCTTGTTGATGGATGTCCTTACTTCTACTTCAGGCCTGACCTCTTCTAGCAAGTCAAGTTGCTCTTCTAATCGTTCATCATTGGAGTGATGCACAAAATGTTGTACCTGTAGGAAGGGATCCCGATCTCGACTGGTGGCATCACCTCATGACCGTTATCTTCTCCTCTTGGTTGTCTGAAGTCATGTGCTCTTTGTTGAACTTGTGCGATGCCCTTAGCTCCCTCTTGGAATTTGACAATGACTGAATGCGTCGGGACATGTAACACAAGGCTACATATACCTCGTACATGACAGTTAAGATGCAATGCACCTTAACATTCTAGCAATACGCACTAAGAATCGCAGTGAAAAAATTCTTTTCTATCTACTTAAGTACGATGGCAAAATAAATAAGACACATGGTACCAATAAGTGCAAATATCCCAAAAGTTTTTTTTATATAAGCATAAGCACTTCAAAAAGAGTTATGCTTTCCAAAAGGCTTCCAAAACATATAAAGTATCATAAAGTTTTTCCCAAAACACAGGACCCTTCAAAATATTGTCTAAACCACAAAAGATTTCCATCTTAAAGTCTTCATAGCTTTTCAGTCTTCACCATCTTTTCTAAGAACCGGTCCTTGCCACGGTTCCTTTGTTGCTTTAACTTATCAATGAGTTTGAGTACTTCGGTAATAGTCTGGTCAATGGTCTCCAACTGCTCCTGGATGGAGGGCCTAGAATAGCTCACTTCCATCTTTGGTACTATCCTAATTGGAGGAAGTGTTGTCCTCTTTCGCTTTGTCATCGGGGTTTCTTATACCTGTTACAACTTCTACCATTCTATGAGGGGAATGGTAGTGGAAACTACCACATTTAAATTTTGAGAAATCTCAGCAAATAAATAGTCAACATACAACAGATATCACATGCATATAAAAAGCAAACTACAAATAAATGCATGAACATGTACTTTGACGTAAAACCTTGACATATGGAACATAGACTTTCTCATAAAATAACTTTTTCATCTTTTAAACTCTTAACATATGATCATATCATTTGAGCTCGGGTTTTTTATCATACCATAATATATCATGCCATTTCCTTATCATTCCATGCCATTTCATTATCATTTCATAACATGTCATATTGAGATCACGTCTCATCATTTCATATCATAACATAGCATATCATGGCATAACATATCATGTCATATCATATCATGGCATATCATAACATAACATATTATATCATAGAACTCAAATGCCTTATTTATATCATATAATTCACATGATTGGATATCTCACAGTTCCCCAATGCACCGTGTGTTTCCCGCTTGTTACCGCATCAACCATCGATCCATTTGTTTGAGGTAACTACATCATATCATAGTCATATTCTTTTAAGGCAATTTGGTTCTTTCACCTTCACCGTATTGCACCCACTAGCTTTAGGTGCAACCTCGCTCCGGTATCCTTCCATATGAACTATTCGAGGCTCATCGACTGTATTTCGTCGACTTAGGGGTCTCCACTCGATTTTAAACACTCCAGAGTGGACAGGGAGTTCCACTAGAGCATTTTCTCATCCTTGCATTTGGGGTCGTGATAAAATATATGTTGACTCTTTCTTTTGAAAATGTAGACCCAAATACATGAGACATAAACATATGATGAAGCACTTGTCATATTCATGCAACATGTAAAAGCCGAACCATATAGTCCAAATAACAACATGCATCTTGCAACATGGCTTGAGAATATTAGAACATGCGATTGATGATGAAAACATGTAAACATATTCAATCAACACTTGGTAACATCAAAACGGATTTTCAAAACCCTAATATGGTCTTGGCCGATTCATCCAAGCCTCCCAAAACATGGATTTTCATCATCACAACTCATAAACTCATGCCTCCACACTATCTTATGTAAAAATAAATAAATAAACATGCTTAGCACATATATAATGTAAAACCGAAACCCTTATATGGCATACTCAAAATGTTCTTCAACCAAAGCATCACAAAACCTGGCATTCCATCATTTTAACGAAAACCAAATATATATATATATATGCCTCAAGATAATAAGATTCAAGCAACGAAATACAAACAAGAGTTTACACAATATATAAATCAAGTATACACATGCAATAAGATAGCAAGTTCAAGTAATAAAATGCGAAAAAGAGTTTACACAATATATACAAGTATTATCAAGAGAGTAAGTTAGAAGTTTACTTACAAAATCTAACGTCCAAGTAAAATAAACAAATCTGAAAAATGTAGTAACAAGGTCATCATAATCCATTCTTTTAAAACCATAAGTCGTGCATGAGTGAGTGAGTGAGTGCTCTAGGTATTGTTCAAAACAAGAGAAACCCTAATCCTTAAGGCTCTCTCATAGGTCCGAAACTTCTAAAGAATAAAACCTTAGTTCTTTTTCCAAGAAATCATGTTTAGGCCGTGGCCTTCCCTTCCTTCCCAAAATATTCATCCTCACATCTTAACCAAAAGATGGTTCAGATTCTCACTCTTGAAAGAAATCCTAAGCATCCTGAATATGGTGAGTGTGTGCTCATGTGGAAGATCACCTCAAAACTGAAAGTATTCTCCTTCCCACGATCACGTGTGTGTGTGTGTGCCTTGTGCACGAAGAACACATGGTAAAAATAGAAGCATTCTCTCTCTCTTGGCTGTGTGTGAGAAACAAGAAAAGAGACGGCTGATTCTTCCTTACCTTGTGGCTGACCGAAAGAACTAATGTCAATCACCTCATCGTGGCCCTTCGCCCAATGTGCAATTGACTTGGTAGGCCCCCTCCCCCGAGCAAAGGATGAGTAAGATTTGTAGTAGTAGCAGTGGACTACTTCTCCAAATGGGTAGAGGCCGAGGCATTGGCAACAATCACGATGAGCAACATCAACAGTTCTTGTGGAAGACAGTCGTCTGCAGATTTGGCATTCCCCATGTCATCATATCGGATAATGGAAGGTAGTTCGACTCTAACCACTACCGAGATGGTGCCAGGAATTGGGGATCAAATTTCGCTACTCCTCTCCAGGACGTCCCCAGTCCAATAGGCAGGTGGACGCTACTAATAAGACATTGAAGGGAATACTCAAAACGAAATTGAGCGACAGAAAGGGCAACTGGGCGGAGAAACTTCCAGGAGTTTTATGGGTATACCAGATCACAATGAGGACCTAGACTAGAGAAAACCCTTTCAATCTCACTTATAGCCATGAGGCGATGCCACCAGTTGAGGTCAGATCCCTACCAACAGGGTGCAACACTTCAAGCACAACTCACAATGAATAATTAGAAGAATAGCTTGACTTGCTGGAGGAGGTCAGGCTTGAAGCAGAAGTAGGGATAATCGTCGACAAGAGGAGAGCGGAACTATGTTTCAATAAACGGGTACCCCAAGGAAATTCAAGAATGGGGATCTTGTAGTGAAACAGATGAGAGCAACTACCCAAGACGAAGGAAAGTTGGGCCCTCGATGGGAAGGCCCCTATGTGGTTACCACCAACAACCACCCAAGCTCCTATTGGCTCCAAGACTCCTAAGGGAACGAGCTGCCGCACCCTTGAAATGCCGAGCACCTGAGGAAGTTTTATTGATAGAAATTTTTTTGACTTGTAATTCACATTTCCATGCCAACAATGTATACTCTATTAATGAAAGTGTGGCTTTTCAGGAATAAAATATATCTCGCCTATCTCGACTCCTTACTCCAACAACATAATCTTTTTCGCCAACTACTTACCTCCCAGAGAGGCCCCAAAGAGATGAGTTGAGCCTAAAGGCTACTTTATACCTCTTGCGGGGAAAGGAGGCCAGCCCTCGGCTGCCCAACATTTACCTTCCTCATGAGCATCAATAAGCGGGACCGGGTCCAATCCTGAACTGCCCAACAACTTACCTCTCCATGAGGGTTTTAAAGGTGGGCAGGCGGCCCAACTAACCTGAAGTGGGTGAGCAGGTCTAGCCTTTCGGCTGCCTAAAAACTTAAACCACCCCATCATGGTGAAGAGCGGACTGACTATTCAGCTGTCCGACACTTATCTCCCCGCAACGTACCAAAGGAATGAGTTACACCTAAAGGCTACTTTATCCATCTCATAATGGAGAGCGCAAACCTCAACTGCCTGACACTTACGTTCCTCGTGAGTGTCAATAGGCGGGAGCGAGTCTAGTCCCAAACTGCTCGATAACTTACCTCTCTGCAGGGCTTTATAGGTTGAGGTATTCCTTAAGGCCATCTTCTCCCTCCTACGAAGGAGAGCAGATCTAGCCCCTTGGCTGCTTGGCAAACTATCCCTACCTCTAATACGACTAAGAGTGGGATCCCAACTCTTACCTTCCCTGTGATGTCAAAGGGCGAAAGCGGATCCAGTCCCAAACTGTCTGGCAACTTACCTCCTCGTGAGGGTTAACAGGTGGGCAAGTGGCCTAACCCCACTCACGTGGGAGAGTGGGCCCAACCTTTTGGTTGCAGGACAACTTACCCGGGCCCATCACGATGAAGATTATCCCCCTGCAAGTCTTTGTTCGGTGGTTCTACCCTTGTAAGTCTAATTTCTGATCTTCGTCTGGCCTTGCTCTACCATTGTAAGTCTAATTTCAGCCATAATTAAGAAGAATTCGCAACAACATTCACTCAAGATGGGGCAGTTACAATGAAAAATACACTGAAGCCCGGTGGATTATTAGAGTCACTCGAACTTTATAGAAGTGAATAAAATCTTGAGAAATGAAGAACTGCTTCTTTGACAACAAAACTCTTCTTCTCCAAAACAGCCTTGGTACCTTGTAAACACTTAGATATGAAAATTGGAAAGCTGTGTTTTTATGTTGACTCTAGGAACCCCGAGTTAATTTTTACTTCCTCCAGATAAAGAACAAAGAACTGCTTTTAATAAAAACAACAATTAGAAAAGAAAAAAAGGAGTACGAAACAATGAGTCAAGATTTGGATGAAACCCACCCACCTAAAATCCAAAAATAAAAATAAATCACAGTTTCCCTAAGACGGGAAAAATAAATTACAATTTACAGCTAGCTGAATAGCAGAAAGGTAATGATACAAGGAAAGGAATAACAATGTCTTTAAAAATATAATCTTCATAGAGACGAAATTTACTCTCAAAGCAAAGTACAAAAAAGCATCCACAAAAGCATTATCAAGAGGTAACTAGTAACTACAGATCCACTTCCAGTAAAAAACCCCAAAAATTCAAAAAGTACCCTAAAAAATCAGAAACAAGAAAAAACAGGTCTTTCCTCCACTCGACAATCCCAATACCCCAAAACAGCTCAAGAAAAAACTCACTAGGAAGCAGTAATCGGAGACCTCACTGGAAACCCATCTCTTATCTCATTTTATTTTTAAGCCCACAGGTGGCTAAAATGATTGAACGGGAGTCCTGGTGTCAAGCATCAAGGGAACCATTGAACAAAGACTTGCAGGGTGGGACCAACTTCTCAGCCGTCTGACAAACTACCTCCTCGGGGGAACCAAAGGGGCGGGCTTAACCTGAGGCGTCATGACCCCTCCCCCAGTGGAGAGAGGGTTTAGTCCTTGGACTCCCCGACATTAACCCTTGGACTCCTCGACATAACTCCTAGGATGCCATCTCAAGCAACGAAATGCCAAACGAGCAACGCCTTAGACTCCTTGATGCGCTCCTCCTCCACCAATTGAAACACCAAGAAAGTAATGCCTCACATCTCCGGCAAAACAACCCGTGTTTGTAAATGTCACACTCATATCATATTGACTTGTCTAGTTTTTCCAACAGTATATTAAACGTCTTTTACTTGAGTTATGGCAAAGAGCGAAACATCCTTAGCTACGCGATGACTCACCCCCACTCCCCCAATAAAACCAAAGAGAAGGGTTAGCCTAAGGCAACCCAGCCTCTTTCCCTACGGTGTATGGGCCCACTCCCTCCACCAATTGGCATTAACTCCCAAAGAGCCACACCCCCAAGCTGATGGTAGCAGATTAAGATTGTACGATTGTGATAAAAAATAAATTATGCTTACAATTTTTCATGACACAAGTGACATCACACCTCACCCGATACACTCCCTAGATCACACAAAGGAAAAGCCAAAAGTGAGAAGAAAAAGAACCCAAGAAAAGGAGAAAAATATGTACGAAGAATTCCATTAGTGTCATCACAAAGTACAAGCACAAATAGAGAAAAATGAAAATACATCAATACAAGGGGGAGAATATTCAGTTGGCGGGGTTGGGAGGTCTTGCACTTTTAATACCTTCAAATTGCCCCAAGGGTTCAGGAGCACGTGGTCCCTCATTCTCTCCAAACCCTCCAAGTAGCTATAATTCCAGGCATCCTCGCTGACCAAGCGGATGTGTGACAACTCCTTGCACAGCTAGGTAAGGGTGGTTTAAGCCCTATCAAGGTGAGAGCGTAGGTCCTGGATGGTGGCCCTGTGGGTGGCTATCATGCGATTAGCCTCAGCAAGCAGGTTTACCAACCTTAATGCCCAACTCTTCTCTTTAGACTCCTTAGCACGGGGCCAGAGCGTTCACGGCCTCTAGGTCCTTCACTCTCTGGGACTTGGCCTTGAGAGAGTCCTTCTTCTTCTGTAGAGACTTGGAGGCCTTCTTGAACTTCTTTTCTATCCATTTGTATGGTCAGGTTTCAGAACGGTGTTGTTTGAGTAACTTCGAGTTGTCAGCTTACAGCCACTCCAGCCTCTCCTGCTGGCGATCGAGTGACTCTTGAAGGTTGTCCCTCGCCTCCGTAGTAAGTGTTGCTTCAAGACAGTGCCAATAGCATCCTCTTAGGACCTCGCTAAGCCAGATTTAAGTTGGGCCTCTTTTGCCTCCGCCACCAGCTGAACTGCACCATGACGAGGGTTTCCTTTAACTCCACTTTTCTCTCCCACTCTTCCTTGGCATGGCGCAAGGTGAACCACACCAAAGATGGGAGTTCCCGATTCTCACTTTCTAGCCCTTCTCAGTCATCTATAATGAACGCCGCCAACCACTCTACACCCTACCATGAAACTTTCAAGTTAGTGTCAAAGGAAAATGTACCAAGAAACTTAAAAGGAAATGTAATGAGTCGATAGTTGACCCCTGAGAAGAACTCTTTGAGCCTCCTAGCCATTTCTAGGACACATTCAGGATGGGCTCCACCTATCGCCGGCCTTAGAGTAGCCTCCCCCCTCTCTTCAAAAGGGTCCACGGTCACGATGCCATCGCCCCCTAATGTCTCAGTGCCCACTAGAACTCCATCAAGGATGGACCTCCCTGGCCTTCGTCCTCACCTTCACCTTCCACGGCGCGTTCAAAAATCTCTTCGACCCTTGGTCCCGTGGAAGCTGCCTAAACTTCGCCAACCGCCGACGCATTGGTACCAAGGCCAAAAATCCCTTACCGCTCTCATCCCATCCTCGGTACCAACTCCAGTCAACACCAAGGCTTGGATGGTATCAAGGAAGGCTAAAGAAACACCAACATCCACCAAAGTGGCCGGCGCCTCACCACCCTGGCCAACTTCGACCCCAACTCTAGCTTCTGCCGAAGCCAAGGCAGGGATGGTGTAAGTGGAGGGCAGTTGAGCCCCAGCATTGGCCACAATAGCTGAAACTTTGCTGACCTCCACTGACACTGCTATGACCTCAATTTCGGGTGCATCCACCAGAACCCCCTCAGCCTATGATACGATCGTTGCTATTCCCTCTCAGACACAACATCATCGCCTCCATTGCCCTCCAAACTGGAATTGATCAAAACAACCTCCACTTCAGGAGAATAAGCGATGGGAGAATCCATGATAGAAACTCAGTCAAGAAAATCCTCACTCCCGGTAGGACGCTCCTCGGATAAGGGCGAAAGAACCCTCTCGAGATCAATGTTAGGGGACAGGGGTACTATCTAGGACTCCTGAATAAGAAAACCAAAAAGACCTCATAAAATTGGAAGGAGAGCAACTACTCTCCAAGCAAGAGTTCCACAACCTCCACATTGCCCGGTGGGGTCGGAGAAGAATCTTCTGAAGTTGTTGGGAGAGTCCCCCTTGGCCGTGTAAGACCAGCCATCAGAAGATTGGACCGAACTTGCCGAAGAGAATCTAAGCTGCGTGCCCCTCATGGGGAAGGAGAAGAAGGCGCAGCGTGAGGAGATGATACGGTCTCCTCTACCCTCTTCTGCAGCTAAACAAGCACCGCAATAGAAGTTTGCCCCAAAGGGGGGATAGGCACTTCATCAGAGTTAGCTTTGTTAGGAGACACCTTCCTGGGTTTCTTCCCCTTCCCCTCCACCAGGGGGCTAGGGGGAACACCTACGGACCTAAGGAATGATTGTCTGCATCGGTACGGTCTGGTCAGCAAAACACATGTTGGCCAAAAGGGCAAGTATGGTCAAAGGTTACCCTAATCAAAAAGGGCCTTGGAAAAAATAACATTCAGATAGGCTTTCAATCAGGCACGAACGGTCTCAATCTGACTCACTTCGTTAGGAGTCATTGATGGTCTAAAGCTCTTGTCATAGCCCATGACCCCCAAATGGCATGAACGAGGTAGTCATGCTGGTTAACCTACTAGATCGGGAACTCCCACCCTTTACCGAACAAGAAAAAGAAACGCTAACTCCACCCCTTTACTCTGTTATATTGTGGCTCCAAACAAGCCAAGCCAACGCTTGAATAAACCAAAAACTGCATTTGTTCCTACTTTGCTTCAGAAGATTGTGGGTAAAAAGGAAATCGTGAGCGGTGAGATTAGGGTGCTCGAAACCTGCTTCCTTCAACGCTCACTGCTAGATGACGCAACAAGACACTAAGATCCTTCACGCATTTGGGTGGAGTTGGGGGCAGCAGCCAAAATGTGGCACCCCCAGCCCCCGCTTGGGATTGGATGGAAACTAAAATGCCGGGACATGCAACACAAGGTTGCACACCCCTCATACATGACAGATAATATGCTATACACCTAAGTACACTAGCAGTATGCAATATAACGTTGTAGCGGAAAATAAATAAAGGTAAAAAATTCTAAGTAATGCCAAAATAGCAATTGCATAGTACATGGTACCAACTACTAAAGCATTAACACTTTGTCCATATCCATAGAAATATCACAGAAGATAAAATATCCCAATGTATCAGATACTACAGTTTGTCTCCTAAACATACGAGACCATATCAAAATATAAAGTATCTTTAAAAGTTGAGGCCTAAAAGCCATAAGTCCCATATTCTTTTTTTTTCTTATTCTAGTGGGATCTGGGTTTCACTCGCTCCTCTAAATCCTTATCTTGATCCCGGTTGTTACGCTGTCTGAACTCCGCAATGAATTCCAAAATGCCAGTAATCTCTTGGTTGATGGCCTCGAGTCACTCCCAAATGGAGGGCTCAGGCCACTTAATAGCCATCTTAGGCACAATCCTCTCCGAAGGAGGTGCCGTCCTCTTCCTCTTCGACATATGTGTTGTTCTCAACTCTTGTAACAACTTCTACCATTCCAGTTTGGAGAATGGTAGTATAAACTACCACAATGAGATTTGAGAAATCTCAACAAGTAATTACACAACATACATTAATCAAAACAGGCATACAAGAGGTACATCATGAGATGCGTGCATGAAACATGTACTTGACTTTAAACAAAAACTTGACATATGCATTGACCAATTTCAAAAGACTTGTACAGAGACTTTGACCTTTTCAGAAAACTTCTTTGACCTTCTTTTCATGTTGAACTTAATCAGAAACTTTTCTTAACAGAGACATATCACAAGATTGCATCAAGTGATTCTTAACATATGAGCTCTTATTCTTATTTCAGAGGGTGGTCGCATCACGGCTCCGCTCCTTGGGCCACGTGTTCCCATTAGTCATTGTATCATTAGCGAATTGTAAGCGGGAATCGCAGGCTGGACTCTACCACCATCCCTGCCTACCACCATCCCAACCATGTACACCATAGGTGGAAATCATAGGTGAGACTCTACCACCATCCCTGTTTACCACCATCCCTACCATTCGAGATAAAGTTTTGACTCTTTTTCTTTTAAAAAGAACCACTTTCTTTTAGAAAACATTTCCCACTTGCATGAGACATGGAACTTAAGAACTTCATACTTATACTTGACATGTGACATATGGGATGCCATGCATGAATTAACCACACATAACATGTTCATATCATAGCATGATTAAGTAGAATACAAGAAACATTCAAACTTATTCATGGAATCATGCTTAGGCCGAAACACATAGGGGTATAAATCATGAAATTCATCACTCAAACATGTCTCAATCTTCAAGCATATAACATAGGAAATCAAAGCATGATGAAACAAACATGGAATCATGACATTTAGCTAGGATCCGAAACATACAACACATGTTATGGCCTAAACATTAAAGCACATAGTTCTTCAATTTTAAACATTTCAAAACCGAAACATTCACCTAGTATTTCATGGCATTTTCATCACAAGTTCCAAACATGTAATTCTTTCCATAATTTGATACAAGATCAAATTAACATAAACAATAATCAAACAAGAGGTAAACCAATCAAAACAAACATGGAATGGAAACGATCTACACAATCAATTACAAGTGTTAACCAAAGTAGGTTGAGTGTATACTTACAAAAATCTACGAAATGAGACAAAAAGCAAGCTGTAAATCCAAGTATCCATATTAGAAAACAACTAAAAAAAACTTCACTTCTTGTTCTCGAGTATTAGTGTAAGTTTCTAAGACAAAACTTGTCTACTTCTATTCGGCCTCTTAGGGTTTTGGAGTAAAACCTTCTTCATTTCATTCTTAGAATAGAGAAAACCCTAAAATAACCAAAGCTATGAGTGATGGCCGAAAATCATAGTGAACAAAGCTCTCTTTTATAATTGGCACTAAAGATTTCACTAGAATCCTAAAGCCATTTCTCAATAAACCTAAAGAAAAGTAAGGTTTCTAGCTTCCATCTTGACCAAATGAGATCTGAATCTCATTTTTGGTTTGAACTAGTGTGTGTGTAACTCTAGAAAAGAAACCGATTCTTACCTTTGCTAGGTCTAGTGTGTCAAAAATCTCTTCTTGGAATAGAACAGTCCTCTTGTTTGGTTGAGGAGAAAATGAGAGAATCCTCAAGAAAGTTTGAGAGAACTAAGTGAAGAGGGCAAAAGTTTATGGATTTCGAAATTTGCCAAAGGAAGAAGCCTTGGGCACGTGGTCTTCCTCCTTTTTATAGAAGATCCCTCACTCTCTCATTGGTAGTTGGAAACCCTTGCATGTAAGACAAGTGGCAAGGTTCCTTGCTCTTCCTTTCACCTTGGCCGAGACACCTTTTGGAGTTCCCCATGTAGATTGCATTGGGAAGGTGCATCTTGGGTTGGCATGTGGCTCTCTCTCTATCCTTGGCCGAACCCCTCTAGTTTTCCTTATATGCCCTTCCTTCCTTCAACTAATTGGGTGTTTCTTCTAAGGGTGGTAAAGTAAAACATCATATGGTTCTCCATTTTTCCAAACAAGCAATTCCTTGCATGGATGTCAAGTGGCAAAAAGGCTCATGCCATAGGCTTGCTGTCTACCTCATCCTTCCTTTCTCTAGATGATGTTTCACCTTCCAACTCTCATTCCCTAGGTGACCTTCCATTTTCTATTGGTCCAATTTTCTCTAGGTGATAAATGGCAAAGAAACATAGCACTTGGAAGTGTGCTAGCCGAAATCTCAAGGGCATTCTTGTCCTTCCATCCAATTGTCTCTTCTTTCCTTCTAGAAATCCTTGCATGCTTGACACTTGGAATTATCTGACTCAATTCGAAATCCAAGAACCACCATTCTGATTTCCCATGCAAAACTCCTTGAAAAGCCCCTTTTTCACTTTCCTAAGCTCTTTTTCCCGAGATAACCTCATAGGAACTCGAAATGGGGCAAGACATAGGTCTAGCCGAAATTCCTTTGGCCTCCCCTAGGTTCCTTTTGTCTCTTAGATCCTCTAGAAAGTTTCTTACACAATGACAAGTGGCAAATTCTCCAAGATAGGCGTGTAAGCCACCCTTTTGGCAATTTCTCCTACATTTCTCTTTCTCACTTAACCCATTATCAAGTCTAAGTTCATGTTACCTTATTTTCATGCCATATGGCACTTGTGACACAAATCTAGACCATGGGCCTAAAGCCAAATGGGCCTAAATTTCTAAACAAGGCCAAACTCACTTAGCATTCTAAGGCTAATTCTCCCTTGGGCTCGTATTACCCTTTCAAGAATTCTAATGCTTTACAAAAATAACTAAGGCTCCTAAAGAAGTCATGGCTATCAAGCACAAAAGAAATCTAGGAACCATGCTTACGAAAAGTTTGGGTCTTTACACAAACGCAGGTAGTCTAGCACATCACATACTGAATGACAGAAAGGCAGCTTAAGGCTGTTGGAAAACATGCTAGGGTACACAGCTACCTTCGACCCGTATCCTTCAGAATCCATGGCACCTTCATTGGGGGATGACACCTCAAACTCAACAATGTCAGGCACCTTGTAGGTTGACTTCAGTGACTATAACTTACCAAGAGTCACCATTGACCGCCACGAGAATCTGTCAAATCTTTGTGACTCAGTACGGACCTTAGGAGAATCTTGGCCACGGGAAGTTTTCGAGGGACCAGACAGCTTGGCAAGCTTAGGGTTTTTAGGAGCAAGGCGTGAAGGGTTCTTTGGAGCCATGTGAATGGAAAGATGGAAGAATGGAAGGTAGAATACATGCAGAGATAAGTTTGAAGAGAAAGGAAGGAAGCATGAAAAGTTCTGAGAAATGAGGAGAGAGCAAACTGGGATCCAACGGCGATTGGGGGGATTTAAATAGACCCCAGTGACGGTTAGCATCCCAAAGTCATGGGAACATACATGCCTAACGACACTAGCAAGACGTGCACGAATGTCGCAGCATGTACTGTATGATGAGACATGGAGAGGAGCAGCCACCTAACATCAATGTTGAGGGAGTTGGAAGGACGCATTCAAGTGCTAAATCCAACCGTCAGAAAATGGGCCAATAAAGTCAGCAGAGGAGCAATCGCCTGACATTGTTAAATGATGAAAAAACCATACGGGCATAACCTAGAGCCTAGAACCTAACATGTAGCAGAGTTGGGAAGAGTAATAATTTCCCATTTCTAAGGAAGAGGATTTCACTGGTAGCAACTATGGGAAAAATAATAGCACAAAGACGAAGGCAAAAAGGAATTCCCATTGGACTAGTCCGATAAGAATTGGCTGGGTAACTCCCCCTCTAAAAAGAATTAGTGGGCCTCTATAGAGTACCCAGCCTATGAGCAAAACCTGATCCATAGGCAACCCATGTGTGAGAAAATCGGACGGTAAGGGCAGATGGGACTTGCCGCCCTGACACCCCTTCGATGACACCCAATCCTCGAGAATCTGTGCTGACAGGTGGGCGAGAGATGCGAGAACCCTCGATCTCCTGACAGCATGCATAGAGGGGCTTAAGAAGGAACACCGATGGGATAAAGTGAGTCAGGGAGGCACACCGCATTAATGGCGCCACCCCCCAAACTCTACACCACATTATTGATGCCGCCCCAAGAGCCATGCTGCATTAAAAGATTCTCATTAAGTGAACAGTTGAAGTGACATGATCTCCCCAAGGCCAAGTATGAGCTCTCCCCACCCAGAAACCTAGTATAAAAGTCAACTTTCAGGTACGAAGAACTCTCTCTGATTCCTCTAAGCTCACACACAAACTACAAAGGAGATATATTGACTTAAGCATCGGAGACTCACTAGCCTCCACCAAGGCCCCCCACTCTTTGTTCTTTCTTAAGTATGCAAGTGAAAGGCCAAAGACCCAAGTTGCTAGAACCCGGCCCAAAGATGTATGAAGCATGACGTTAACATTTGGTTATGTGAGTAGTTATGGAAATATGTTTACATTTTGGTATTAGCAATCATGGTACATTGTGTATTGCTCAAAGAAAAAAAATTATCCATTGCAAATATTACATACTCTAAGATGCATGATAGGTGCACTGCATCCTTAACAATCATGAACGAGTAGGTATGTGACCTTATGTTGCATATGCCAACGCTTCAATCTCTGTCAAATCTCAAGTGGAGTTTGCGAGCTTTACAACAAGGCTTCTTCCTTTTGGGGTCTAAAAAGGGGCACCCGGCCGCTTGTAGGAACGAACAGGCCCTTGAGCGGTAGGTCCAGAAATGAATCGAATACTTAGTAAGTATTACTTCATATTATAAACTTATATTTAGCATAATTTTTCATTCATACATTCTTCATTCATCTACATACATTATATAAACAATTTTTCATTTGAAAATATTACAAGGTGGATTTTTTCTTAAAAGAATATTCATCCTCATGAAAATATTTCATAAAGAGCTAAACGATTTTACAACATTCAACTTAACTGTTATGATTTTCCATTGGTCAGTAGACACAATTACGCTCCATGTGTTTGGGTTAGTAGTCCTTATGAATAGGACTCTACTTATGGCCAAGGGTTAGGAATCCCTTTCAGTCTTAGGGTAGCACTGGGTGCACTACCAGTGCGACCTACCTGGCCTTACAATCAACCCCTTCGTTGGTACCATCATTCATTCAGTTATTGGTTATTATATAGTTTCATACATTAACATTCATTCATTTTATTTTCTAAAACATCATTTCATAACATTGCACATAAACTTCATTTCATTTAATTGAATAGAAAAACAATAAGTATTACATATACATCCATTTCATTTGCATACATTTATCCTAATTGGTCATAATTTTTTTACCCTAGCCCAATTTAGATTGGGAAGATTACTATTTAGGTCCTTATGATTTTTACCCTTTCAGAATTGGTAGATGTGGCTTAAAAAGCTTACAATAAGTACATTTTAACTAAATTTCAAATTGTTCACCTTGTCAAATTCCTCACGAAGAATGTTCACATGGCAATTAATTAGAAGATGGCATGTCGCACCACATTAGCATAAGCGTAAAAAATTATAAAATAAAATAAAATAAAAAATATAATGAAAAATTATAAACATTCAAAAATTTAAGAATCATAAAATAAAAAAAGATTATTATAAATTGTAAATCAACAATAAAAAAAAAACCTTAGAAAACATTAAAATAATTTAAAAACATAAAGTTAAAATAATTTTCTTACAAATTTTATAAAACCAACAAAGTTAAAAATACACATTGTTGGGGATGAAATCAAATGGCTCCAGCCCATTACAAAAAATAAGGGAAGAGATAAAGTCAATAATCTAGCCCAGCCATAAAGCCAATAAGGGATAAGGCAAGTTGAATTAGACTTCTAAAATGAAAGAGACTCAAACTCCCAAATGGAAAAGAGTTCATAAGGCAAGTAGGACTCGATCACTCTAAGGAAGGAAATAAAGCTCTATATAAGAAAGAGATCTCCACAAATCTACAGAGGCTCTCTATGACATCCCTACGTACACATTCCACTATGCACAATGACCCTGAAGGATCTTCTCTCAAGGGAGGCATAATCTTCAACCTCTCGAAATCCTAAATTTCTCTATTGTATTATGAGATATGTGAGGTCATGAGAGATTATAAAATCACCCATTATAGTAGATTTCGTCCACAAACAATCTCTGGACGTAGGGATTATGCTAAACCACATAAATTTCTGTGTCTCTCTTTATTTATTTTGATTTGGCTGTTTACTATATATTTTCATAAATGAACGCAAAGAGTTCTATATCGAAGCTCGAATCATCATTGTGGATCGGGGATCATTCTTTCCTCCCTTCCGACCTGTGGTGCAATTTTTTACATTAATAGTTAGCGCCAACTATGGGATCACCTTATTATCTACACCAAAAATGAGCGAACGATGAGTCCTCCTTAGCTCGTGAGATCGTCTCCAAATTAACAGTGTGCACGCCATGCACAACGAATGTAAGGGTGCACATCTGCAAGTACCCAGTTATTTCATGTCTAGGGCTTGCACAGTGTGGCCCAAATCTGAACCCCGGACGAACGGCCAAAAGAGCCAACAGGAGCCTTACAACTGGATCATCGCCACGAAACTTGACTAGCATTACATCCCTGTTTATATTCATTGCCTTACTAATATTTTAGGGCCATGAGAATATATCTAGTTGGACTTAGGCCTTGGTTTTGTTGTAATAGCCCACAAGAAATTCACTGGTGGAATTTCTATTGACTTTAGGAATCTCGTGAAAACTCCATAAGTTTTTACCAATCGCATATGTTTTAGTCTGTCAACATAGTCAGTATTATCACTCACTATGGTGTCAGAAATGAGATTTTAATTATTTGAAATAGTTAGAAGTGTCAAAATGTGTTATGGTCTATGCCATTAGACTCAGTTGATTATTTAGGATTTTATGGCGCAATAACCCATTTTTATAATTTCGGACGTAATGCCTATTCGAAACTGCAAAATTTAAATCCCGGGGTTGAATTTTGGTAAACGATTTTCACTATAGGTTAATATGAATATTTAGGATTTTTCCATACTAAATTTATTATGCATTTTTTTGGAGTGAATAGAAACCTTAAGAAGTACACAAAGTGCAGTGTTTTCAAAATCACAATTTGGAATGTCCAAATTAGGTTAGAGAAGTTTTATTTGGACACTTGGCAAGATCATAGCCACACATAGTGAATAGTATTAGACACTTAGTATCAAGAGGAACCATTAGATAGATCTGTGAAGGAAATCAAGGTGTGAGATCATGCCACCAAAGCAAAACTTTGTTTCATCTGATCAACCAAATTGTGTCAGACCAAAGAGGGTTTCAATCCTAGCAAAACCCTAAATGGTTGGAATCCAATTGAAACCCCAAAAGGTTGGTTGAAACTGAAACCCTAAACGGTTTCCCAAACCCTAAAGTTGGCCTCCAAACCCTTTTTAATCCGATTTCTAGCATTATGTTTAATCACTTGATTAAATCACTTCCACATGCTATTAATTAATCAAATCCTTGTTATCACATCATTATCCAACCTTTTAAATCTTGAAAATTTCATTGGACCAAGAAAATTTGGATTTGAGCTTGATAGAATCTCAAACCCTAACCAAACCCACTTTAAACCCCAAATTGAAGCCCACTTGGTTGAGGTCCACCAAGGCTCACGAATTTGGCCACCTTGGCAAGACTTTTTGAAGAAGTTTCCTCCCCCACATGGCAGACCATCCACTGCCATTTGTTGTACCCAATAGTGCCTTGATGTGAAAGATAAATCCACCACAGCAACCTCCATATCTCACAGCTGCTGCAGGCAGTCCTTGCCCTTCATTATTCTCCACTTTATGTCACATAGCCACCTCCAATCAAGGGTCATTCAAGCCCATAACTCCTCCCTCCAAAATTCTAAAATTGTGCAAGACACATTTCACTCCCTTTCATCACTTCTTCACCCCGTTCTTAGTGAGAAATTCAAAAGAGTTCTCTCAGACAGATTTCTGGGTCCTTTTGCATGGAGATTTTTGACCCTTTATAAGTATTTTTGCTTGCTGACTCTTTTACAAAAGTTGTTTGTCTTTGAGTGTAGTTTTCGTGGATATCTTATTAGTCTCATTCCATGTTGATTTGATTGGTCAAAAGTATTTTTTAACCATGGAAAGGTCATTCTGAGCATGAAAAGGGAGAGTATGTTATGTTTTGGAATTTTTGACCAAGCTAATAGACATATAATGGTCTAAAAATTTAATGGAGTGTTGTTAGCATTTGTTATGAATTTTAATTGAGGTTTTATTGCATGACTAAAGCTTTTGATGATAGATTTCCTTAGATCTAGAAACTTAAAAACTAGAAGTGGAAAAACAATTTCTGTTTTGAGAAAGTTTGAATATTTCGTGGTATAATCTTTTTTCAAAGGCTTTGATATTTTTATGTGATGATCCTAAGCCTCTTATATATATGTTAGGATGTTATTTTGAAAATATTTAGTATTAGTTTCAAAGATATGATTTTTCTATACAAGAGGATTTCGGTTAGGCCTAAGATTTGATTTTTTGGGTTAGATCCATATTTTATTGAGTTTTAGCCATGTGATTTTAAGTTTGATGGTTGCATCTTCTTTAGGACACATTTTTAAACCATGTGATGTTTTAGTTTGAAGATCACATGTCTTTAAGCCATAGATCAAGAGATTTATCAAAATTAGTTGAGAGAAAAGTTTTTATTTTTGGACTAAGTATAAAACCAAAAACTTCATGTGTTATTTTGTGATTTTGGTGACTTTTGTTTAATCATTTAAAGCATGGTTGATCTTAGGATGATGTTATGAATATGTTAGAGGTAAGATTTGATTTTTTGGAATTCTTGGAGATGTTTTGAATAAGATCAAAACTTGTAATTCAAGGGTTTGTTTTTAGTTAAAAAGTTTTGGCCTTTTTACAAAAAGTTTGTTGTTGATGATTAGCTTTTTATTAATGAATATTTTAAGTGTATTTTTAAACTCAGGATAAGAAGATCTTTGTTACAAAATTTTGGTTTGATCATCGGTTTTAAATATGGTAGAAATTGCGACCAAAATCAAGAGAAATGGCCTATGAAGGTTTTGGCCAGAGTGTGTTTTCTATACTTGTGATTTGTTTTAAATTCTTATGAGTTAATATTTGAGTTTAGGATAAAATTTACTTTAAGAATATAAATTTTATAAATTTTTTGGAGTTAGAATGTGAAATCCTTAAGTTAGAGGTAAAATGATCATTTTTTCACATGTAGAGGGTAAAATGATTATTTTACTCTAAGTTAGCTTGCTTTCATGCTTCTAATTGTTAGTGATTAAATTTATAACTTTTAGAATTACTATTTTTAGTTTCTCGTATTTCACGCTTTATTCTCATAGAACACGACGATCGAGGTAAATTAGTTTTTAATTTACTATCAGTTTAATGTGTATGAGTGATAAGTAAGGAAACTGCAATTTATTTATGTATATAATTATATGTGCCATGCCAAGTTATTACATATTTATCTGTTACATAGAATTTATTCTGTCACAAATTATTCATGTATTACACAAGATATTCTGTCATGTATTGCTATACATTGCTATACATTGCAAGTATGTCTTGTTAAGTTAAGTATGTCATGTTATGTAGTATTCACTGTTGCAAGTATGACATGTTAAGTATATTGTCTGCTACATGTTATGTCATGTTATGAAATATTTTTATCTCAAGTAAGTCATATCTTTGAGTTACGTTCAAATTCAATTATGCAGATACTCCTAGCATAATCATTCTGATTGTCTGAGTATCTCTAAAGGAATATGTTGGACGAAATAATTCTGATTGGTCATTATTCCTGACGAAACGACTAGCAAAATCATTTTAATTGTCAGAATTCAAATCCATGTTCATGTTCAGTTGAGAATTCAGCTCAAGTTCAGTTATGCAAATACTCCTGGCGTAATCATTCTGATTGTTAAGGTATCTCATTTAAAATACTCATGATGGAATCATTCTGATTGTCTCAGTATCTCTGACGGAATATGTTGGGCAGAATCATTCTGATTGTTCGCTATTCCTGACGAAACGACTGGCAGAATCATTTTGATTGTCAAAATTCAAGTCCAAGTTTATGTTAAGTAAAGAATTCAAGTTCAAGTTCATGTTAAGTAAAGAATTCAAATTCAACTTCATGTTAAGTAAAGAAGTCAATTCAAGTTCATGCAAAGTTAAGTTTCAGTTAAGTTCAAGTTCATGCTATATTTTAAGTTCACGTTTATGTAATGTTATGTTCAGGTTCATGTTATGCATGTTCACGTTCATGCTATGTTTCAAGTCCATATTATGTTTCAAGCTCACATTCATGTTATGTTCAAGTTCACATTCATGTTATGTCATGTTCATGTTCACGTTATATTTCAAGTTCACATTTATGTTATGTTATGCTCAGGTTCATGTTATATTCAAGTTCATATTCAAATTATGTATGTTCACGTTCATGATATGTTTCAAGTCCATGCTATGTTTCAAGTTCATGTTCATCCTTTGTTGCTAGTCCATGCTATGTTTTAAGTTCCAGTACATGTAACGTCACGCCAAGCTAAGTTTTAGGTTCAGTTCAAGTTATGTCATTTATGCCATGCTATATGTCAAGTTATGTTATGCTTACTTACAACTTTGATTATGCATTCATACTTTTACTGCCATGCATGTATCATTAACCTGTGTGAAAGTTTCTTGTTAACTTGCTGAGATTTGTAACCAAATCTCACCGTAGTAGTCCCAACTACCATTCTCCCCTAATGGCAGGCGATGTGTTAGGATTAGAACAGGGAGCAGACACTGCAACCAACTTAAGCAACTAACCTAAAACGACATCGTGGGCAACAACTAGAAAAGGCCAGCAGCTTTCCTCTCATTCAGTAAGTTGGCGAGAGGGTTCTATCATCCCGGTCAAGAGTCTTTCCTCTTAGTAGGCGAGGAGACCAATTATATTCAACATACACGGCATCTACCTGGTGGGACCCTTCCGAGTTCTGCAATCAATCTACTAACCACCAAATCCTCCCAAGCTCCATAATTCAAGCCGCATATCATTGAATCTTCTATGTTAGATAATCCCGTTATTTTTGGGATGATCTTTTTTTATGTTAACATTTATTTTTAGAAACTATTTTCTAGAGCTTTAGGCTAGATTGTAGCCGCATTTATCTTATTTCCGAATTTGAGTTTTGACATCTATTTCATCTCGTCTTGTAGGATGAATGGAGGGAGGAGAGTCTGATTTATACAAGAGTTTATTCTTTGAGTTTCTTTCGAGGAGGTGGATCTAAAGAGCAGAGGCAAGAGCCGCATGTTTCATCAACCGATTCCAACAAAGAACACTAGTTTTATTGTTTATCTTTTCAATTTTATTATGAACTAATTTTATTTTCTAGATTTTTGATGTAGTCTAGCATTGAACACACAATTTATATTCCAAGTTATTTTATTTTCAATATTTCCATGATTGAGTGTTTATTACTTGTTTTTAATACTTGCAATTTTCTAACTAATTATTGTTCGATCTATTGAATTGCAATGAGATCGAGAGGTGATTTGTGATTAGAGCTCTAGGATTGAGCACCATTAGTTGAGCGAAAGTAGAGATACTTTAGTGCGATTAGTGTGATTTTCAAAAAAAATTCAAAGAATTTAATGAGTCTCCAATTAGTTAAATTCACGTAGAGATATGGAGTTATTAATTGGATATATTTTTAGTATTGTTTGAAAGAAAATATTGAATTGTTAAGGAATTTTTATCATCAATTTGGGATAATTGGAATTCTATAACAAGGAAAAATAAATTGTAGAGGATTTGTTAGGTGAAATCAAATGCTCTAGATCTATTATTATTATATTTAAAATCTAAATTTTAATGTTCTTTTCTTCAATTTAATTTAGATAATTTATTCTTCAAATTTTGGTTTACCAAATAGTAATTAATTTAGTAAATTTCAATACTCAATAGCATAATTATTCCCTGTAGGTTCGACACTGTTTTCTTTAAAATACTTTACTATTTGTTACGATTCTGTGCACTTACAGATATTTTTCAGCATAACAAGTTGTTGGCGCCGTTACCGAAGATTAGTTATTGTTATTGATATTGATACTAGCTAAATTTTTACTACTTTGGATTTTATTTTATTGGTTTAAATTAGATCTCTGTTTAAATTTTCTTTTCAGGAATTAGAAGTGCATGCCCCGATCTAAATCATTAGAGCATACACTTTTCGATCTCGATATTGAAAGAACCTTGCGTTAGATAAATAAAGAGAAAAAGAAAGAGGTCACCACATCTAAGTTTAATATGGCCGACCAGGAGCACAAGGCGTTAAGAGACTATGCTATGCCCTCTGTCAATGGGGCGACATCTAGTATAAGGCGGCCCAGCTATATAAGCCAATAACTTTGAGATCAATTGGCCATCATTCAAATAATTCAACAAACCGTCTAGTTTTGAGGGCTGTCAGAAGAGGATCCTAACGTCCATATTGTAAATTTCCTAGAAATTTGTGGTACTTTTAAACACAACCGAGTGACAGATGATGCAATTCGATTGAGACTTTTTCCGTTCTCATTTAGGGAAAAAGCAAAAGTTTGGTTGAACTCTTTGCCGCCCGACATCACCACCACCTAGGAGGAGTTGGTAAAAAAATTCTTAGCAAAATATTTCCCTCCAGCCAAGACAGCAAAGTTAAGGAATGAGATCACTAACTTCACCCAATTTGAGGGTGAATCATTATATAAGGCATAGGAGAGATACAAGGATTTATTGCACAAGTGTCCACACCACGACCTCCCAACTTGGCTTCAAGTACAGACATTTTACAATGGTTTGGGACCCACAAATCGATCTATGGTTGATGCAGCCTCAGGAGGAGCATTAATGAGTAAGACCCATGACGCCACATATGAACTTTTGGAAGAATTGGCATTTAACAACTATCAATGGTCTGCAGAGAAAGCAATGCTAAGAAAGATGGCTGGAGTTTTTGAACTTGATTCTATTACCACATTGGTGGCGCAGATGACAAATCTATCACAACAACTAGGTAAGATGAACGTTAATACTATTCAAACTAATGTTGTTTATGAACATTGCGTAGGAAGTTATTCAAGTGTAGATTGCCAAAGTGGGGAATCCTTTTGCCCAACTGAGTTATGAACAAGCCCATTACATGTCCAATTTCCAACATCAAAATAATCTTTATTCAAACACGTTCAATCCTGGATGGAGAAATCACCCTAACTTTTCATTGAGCAATAACCAAGTGCTGGCTAAACCACATCAACAGTTTCCGCAGTAAGAGAAGAAACTAACACTTGAGGATATGTTTATGCAGTACATGCAAAAGACTAATATGGTGATCCAAAACAACTCTGCTTCAATCCGCAATCTTGAGGTACAAATCAGTCAGCTCTCAAACATGCTTACCTAGAGGACAGCAAGGACTTTACCGAGCAACATTGTGAGCAATCCGAAGGAACATGTCAAAGCCATAACATTGAGAAGTGGGTAGACATATGACTAGCCAAAAATAGTAAATACCGAGCGAGATGCAGAAGCTGTAAAAAATGTAGAATCCGAAAAGAAGGAAACCAAGTATGAGGTGAAAGAAGTAGAGCGGGATGCAACCAACCAGCAAGCTGAGAAGACTAAAGAGAATAAAGGGGTTGAAAAATCCAAGAAATCTATGGAGTTTATATCTGAAACTTATTCTCCTTCAATTTATGATCCACCAGTTCCTTTTCCGTAGAGATTAAGAAAAAATAAGATTGATAATCAGTTCTCTAAATTTTTGAGTATATTTAAGCAATTGCATATTAATATTCCCCTCATTGAAGCTTTAGAGAAAATACTTAAATATGCAAAAATTTTGAAGGATATATTGTCAAACAAGCAAAAGTTGGAGAAGCGTGAGACTGTGATGCTGACCGAGGAAAGCAGTACAATTTTACAAAAAAAGCTACCACCTAAGTTGAAAGATCTGGGGAGTTTCACGTTCTCTTGCACTATAGGAAATTCCTATTTTGATAAAGTTTTATGCGACTTAGGGGCAAGTATTAATCTAATGTCTCTCTCTGTTTTCAGGAAACTAGGTCTTGGAGAAGCAAAGTTGACCACCATCTCTCTACAGTTGGCGGACATATTTATTAAATACTCGAGAGGACTCATTGAGGACGTACTAGTGAAAGTTGATAAGTTCATTTTCCCGTTTGATTTCATTGTACTCGATATGGAAGAGGATGAGGAGATCCCTTTGATACTGGGCCGATCTTTCCTTGCGACGGGGAGAACCTTAATTGATGTCCAGCAAGGAAAACTCATTTTGAGGGTCGGCGAGGAGCATGTCACTTTTGACGTATTTAAATCTATGGAATTCTCTTACGAGGTACATTCTTGTTTTGAAATGAGCAACAGAGATGTGGTCATGGCTAACGAAACTTATGGGGATGAATTTCAAATGCTACCACATGAGGTATGTCTTACTCACTCTTAGGTCTATTGAATTAAAAAATGAAGATGTTAGGGAGTGTGAGAGATATTTGGAAAGTACACCATCTTTTCCTCCTTCAATAAAACCGAAAGTGGAAAAGCTAAACTCATCTTGGCCAACATTTTCAAGGAAGGAACCACCCAAGCTTGAACTCAAATAGCTTCCATCAAATTTAAGGAACGAAGAGGTCAGAGAGATCTCCAAGGGATACACGGCTGCACCTTCAAGGAAAACATTCAATTGGAAGAACAGGAAAAAACTCAGGGGAGTATCTCTTACCTTCTCTCATTCTTTGCTTTAGTTTTTTTTTTTTTCCTTTTTTCTCATTGAGGACAATGTGATATTTAAGTTTGGGGAAAAGTAAATTCTTTTCTTTAAAATAATAATAATAATAATAATAATAATAATAATAATAATAATAATAATGATGATGATGATGATGATGATGATGATAAAAATAGTATGGTTTGATGAATAAAAAGCCTATAATAAGAATATGATTGAAATTGATTATAATTTTTAGGAAAAATTCTCATTGCTTAAGTCTAGTTGTTAATTCTTTAGTTGATCTTGCTTAATTTGATATCTTCTATATTCCATGAATGCTTATAATGATCATTAATCATTTTAAATACCTAGAGAAATTTTATGTGAATTTTGTGAATTTGTATGGTCTCAACTTACTCTAGAACTTATTTGATTACACTCGAGGTAAAATCCTAGATAGAATATTACTGAGGAAATGATTAAGGCATTCTTTGGACCGATTTGAGCTTTATTGAATTATATTTGGCCTTATATTTTTCTTTCTTGTAAACCTCATATTCCCTACCCTATTTGAGCTTAAACCCTTATTTTCTTACCTTTCAAAAGAACTAAGTTTACACAAAGTCTCAGACTCACAAGAGCATGAAAGACAAGAGAGGTAGAAGGTCTACAAGTAAAGTTAATTATAGTCATATTAGAAAATCATAGGTTTAGGGGTGTGAAAAGTCAACTCGTCTACTGTATGGCCAACAAGAAAAGGTCGACAAGAGTCATCCACAAAGGTAGTCAAAAAAGTATGGAATATTTCCAAAAAAAAAAAAAAAAAAAAAAAAAAAAAAAAAAAAAGAAGAAAAGAAAATGTCCGACTTGCTGAATAGAAGGGTAAAGAGAGAGATACATGAAAGTGCAATAAATATAGGTATGTTGAGAGATTTACAATGATTGAGAAGAGATGTTAGAAGTGAGAATGCTATATTTGTCTGTTTGTGTACAAACTTAAGTTCTCTTACTTTGTTTGACTCCTACCTTTTCTTTGTAACCCTTACCCTAGCCTTACATTCAAACTTAATAAAGACCTATTGATCCCTGGTGATAGTTTCTGTTCTACATTAATGGAGAGGATTTGAAAAGCAAGCCTATAGAGTGTTTAAAGATCAATTATTTATTTATTTGTTTGTATAAAAATATCCGGGGAGCTAATGATGAAGTGAGAATGAGGGGTATGCATGAATGTGAGGACGGATAATGCGGTGAAATTGAGTTTTGAATTAACTTTTTGGACTTGATTAATCGTGAATCTTTAAATTATAAACTTTAGGCAATCTTTGAGGCAATAAATTTTATAAATAAAACAAATACTTGTTTTAATAATTTTTCTATTTTTCTTTGTTCAAGGGCGAGCAAAGTTTAAGTTTGGAGGTATTTGATCAATGTTATTTTTATGTGTTTTTATCACACTTTTATTTATGAAAAGTGTCAGTTTTCCTTTAATTCTATTAATTTTATTTTATTTCTATTATTTTTCTTTATTTTCTTGGATTTGAAAGAATGAGAAAATTTAGTTCAAAAGGAGAGCATTTTGGTACATAAGAAAAGACTATGGAGCCAAACCGACAAGAGGTGACGAGATCTAAAAAGGCAAGAACACTTACCCCTCAGTAGGTGAATAATATTTCCTCTCGGTAGGCGAGAAGACTCAATCGTGACCAATATAAATGACCAATTTAAACAATCAACCTAAACGATATCGTGGGCAACAACTAGAAAAGGCAAACAGCTTTACTGTTCGGTAGGTTGGCGAGAGGGTTGTATCATCCCGATCGGGAGTCTTTTCTCTAGGTAGGCGAGGAGATCAGTTATATTTAGTGCACACGACATCTACCTAGTGGGACCCTTTCGAGTTCCGCAATTCAAGTCGAATATCACTGAATCTTTCATTCTAGATGATCCCATTATTCTTGGAATAATATTTTTTTATGTTAATATTTACCTTTAGAAACTATTTTCAGATCTTTAGGCTAGATTGTAGCCGCATTTATCTTATTTTTGGATTTGAGTTTTGACATCTATTTAATCTCATCTTGTGGGATAAATAGAGGGAGGAAAGTCTGAGTTTAGAGTAAAAATATTCCAAAAGTTTATTCTTTGAGTTTCTTTCAAGGAGGCAGAGGTGAGAGCCGCATGCTTCATCAACCGAGTCCAACGAAAAACACTAGTTTTATTGTTTTTTTTTTCAATTTCATTATGAACTAATTTTGTTTTCTAGAGCTTTGATGTAGTCTAGCATTAAACACACAATTTATATTTCAAGTTATTTTATTTTCAATATTTCCATGATTGAGTATTTATTACTTGTTCTTAATGCTTGTAGTTTTCTAACTAATTATTATTCGATCTATTGAATTGCAATGAGACCGATAAGTGATTTGAGCAAAAGTACCATTAGTTGAGCAAAAGTACAGATACTTTAGTGTGATTAGTGTGATTTTCAAGAAAAATCCAAAGAACTTAATGAGTCTCTAATTAGTTAAATTCATGTAGAGATATGGAGTTATTAATTGGATATATTTTTAGTATTGTTTGAGAGAAAATATTGAATTGTTAAGGAATTTTTATCATCAACTTGGGATAATTAGAATTCTATAATGAGGAAAAATAAATTGTTTGGGATTTGTTAGGTGAAATCAAATGCTCTAGATATATTATTATTATCTTTAAAATCTAAATTTTAATGTTCTTTTTTTCAGTTTATTATTGTGTGGGTTCACACCAATAATATTAGATCTATTATTATCTATTATTGTGTGGGTTCGACATCCATCCTTCATACCACTTCACACCAAAAATTTGAGGATTTCTCACTCACTTTCCTTCCAACCAAACAAGTAAGGGACAACTCATGTCTACGATCAAGAGAAGGTCACGACACTAGCAATGAGAAGACTACGATGAGGATCTTTCATTCTTTAATTTTTTCACCTCAACCACACCTAACTCAAAGAGATGATGAATCTCCAAAGAGTTCTAGAGTCTTGGCACACACACAGAGACACACATGAAGAGTTGTTTCATCTTGAAATGACCTAGGGTTTTGCAAAAGAGAAGGAGCCGAGATTTTGAGGACTTAGGCCTCGTTGTTTTCGTAAAAAATCTCATTTCAATTTCATCATTACACTTTCCCAAATTTCAATACAAAATAAAATAAACAATTCAACTTTTTCAAATCTCAAAATAAAAATAATATTAAAAAATATATTCTAACAATACTTTATTTAACTTTTTCATTTTAATCTCAACTCATCTCATCTCAGAAAACAAACAAGGCCTTAGAACCTCTACACTTTCAGCCACTCACATGAAGCACACACACACGTCCAAGATCAAACCAAGAGTTATATGTTTGGAAGGGTTTTCATGTCTATAAACCCTAGAACTAAATGACCTTGGAATTTCTTTGAAAAAAAGGCAACCCGAAATCACACACACTCATGCACACGGATTAGGATTTTGAAACCCTTGTTCTAATGTTTTGCACATCTCATTTTCAGATTTGCTATTTGTTTTCCCGAAGAGTTTTTGTAAGTATATACTCAACCTAGTTTGGCTAACATACGTATATGCTTATGTAAATCTTTTATTTTATTCTCATCTTTGAATGTTATTCTATGTCTTTGCTTGGTTGAATCTATTTCTTCGACTTGTATAATATCATGAGAAGATGCCAAATATTTTGGATCCATGATAAAAATGCCATGAATCACATGCTTATGTTTCGATTTTGCTTGTTGTTGTGTTGATGTTTGTGTTGATATGTCATTCATCTTGAAGTTTCAACTATTGTGATATTGTATGTTTTCGGATTCCTATGATGTTGCCATGATTTTATGTTAAATCCTTCCATGCCATGACTATTGTTTAGTATGCTCCAAGTATGGAACATGTTAAACGAAGATTTTTTGTCACATGCCTCTAAAGTTTTGGCCTTCACTATTGTTTAATATGTTTCAAGTATGAAACATGTTAAGTGAAGATTTCCTATGATTACATGCCTTAGAAGTTTCGGCCATGACATATTTGTTTATGTTCATAAAGTTGTTTTGGATGTTTCATATATCCCATGTTAACATGTCATGATTTGAATATGTTATGATCAATGAGTTCATGCATGGCATTTCATGTGTCATATGTTTAGTATGAAAAGGATTATGTCGTAAGTCTCATGCCACATGTATTTGGATACAAGATTTTCGAAGAAAAAGAAAAGAGTAAAAAATGTTTTAACACAACCCCAAATGTTAGGACGGGGGATTGTCTTAGTGGAACTCCTCTGTCCACTATGGAGTGCTTAAGAATAAAATGGTAACCTCTAGGTCAACAAAGAACTGTCAGCGTGCCTCGAATGGATCTTTTTAGAAAAGATGTCAGAGTGAGGTAGCACCTAATGCTAGTGGGTGCCACGACTAAGGCAAATAACTTGACGAAGTACGGTAGTGCTATTATGATATGAACATGTTTAAGATGTATTCACCAAGGTATACGGACTGTTGATGGTGCGGTAACTAGCAGGAACACGCGGTGCATAAGGGAGCTGTGATGTATCCACATGTGTTATAAGAACAAGGCAATAAGCCTACATGATATAGATCACATGATTTGAATCATGTAATATGATATGATATGATACCATATATTCCAGATCACGTGATTAACAAGATATGAATGATGACAAAAGTATGCTTTTTCGAAAAGTCAAAGAATTCTGTTACATGTCTTTTGAAAAAGGTCAAGTGCATAAGTCAAGTTCTGGTCATATCATGTGTTAAGTACATGTTCATGCATGTATTCCATGATTTTCCACTTGTATGCTTATGTTGATCATTGTATGTTGTGTGCTTGCTTACTGAGATTCTCGAAATCTTATTGTGGTAGTTTCTACTACCATTCCTCAGCTAGAATGATAGAAGTTGTGACATGCATAGATGATGAAACGCAAGAGGACGAAGGTGCCCCAACAAGCGAGGAGGTGCCCAAGACTGACGGGAGCTCGTTTGACCCCTTTCTTTTGGATATAATTGAGAATGTCGACCGGCTTATTTCCAAGGCCTTGTAGCTCATAAAGGAGACTAAGAAGCTAAAGAATAGGGACAATGATTGCTTTCTAGAGTAGAGGAAGAAGCTGGATTAAGAAATATTTTTGAAGAAAAAAAATAGGACCACAGGAACTTGGATCGTTTTGTGGAAAATGGACATGACTTGAAGTTTACTTTTTTGGAACAATATTTTGGTTGGTCCCATGTTTTGGGAAAAAGAACATATTCATCATTTTGGGTACTTTATGAAATGAAGTTTTTGATGATGCCAATGTTTGGTTTATGCATAGTTTACGGTACCGTGTGCAGTGGGCACATCCCTTGACAACCGTGAGGCTTGTGTGGTAACGCCACCTCCTCCACACAGCAACAATGAAGTCCAATCATAACGGCCGGATGTCCATAAAAATTTGACGAGGATTTTTCAATCGGCTACTTGCCGAATCCCCTCATTAGAAATCAACCATTCTCCTCACATACAAGAATGTCCAACTTGCCTGTGGAGAATTAGGGTCGCCGTTGACGGCATCTGGCCAGCTGAAAGTTTCTATCGCCAACTAGCGCACCCCTGACAAAAAGCCTAGGTGAGCTTGATTGTGCCATGCTCGCTGCTGAAGGCCCATAAGCTAGGCATCCATTTGCCAGCAGGATTGTCGTTAGACACCACTTGAACTGCTGAAGATTTCTGTTGCTGGCAAGATGGTCCCCAACCACGGAGGTTTTGCTTGCCATTGTACCTCGCCAACATCATCGAAGCTCCTCACAAGAGCTGCTCAGCACTAACACCACAACTTGCACAAGCGAAGCTCAGCCCAACCATGAGCTCGTGGAACCACTGGCATCCACCAACAAGCTTGTCAATGTTGTTTGTAGCCTTCCACAAAGGTGGCAGACAACGAGTTTCTTGCCACCAAACTTGCATGCCCCCTGCCGTGAAACTCCCTCACCACCATCGCTGTTCTTGAGCCATGCAAGTTGCAACAAATAACACAGTTCAACCACGACGGCTCCACCATACCACCTCCCTCAGCCACTATCATGGACAAACCACCGTGATCGTGTCATTGTGAAGCTGCCACCACAAGGCCACAACCCTCAGCCTAATGCCAAGGTAAGCCACGGTAACCACTGTTTCATGACACCAAAACAGAGCACCCTCAACCGCGATGTGCCTCCACAGCAACACCGCGGTTGCTATCACTGTTTTTCCTCTCCTAGTACCTTGCATGTGCTCGCCACAAGTGCCACCATGTCCCATCAATGAAAACAACGCCTCTCCACCATACGTACATGGATTGAACATCAACAACCAACATGCAGTATCTCGCCACCTTTGTGGTCTAGTATGGAGGAAGGTCGGCAAACAACTCACCAGCCTTACCCCAAGTAGCACATCGCCAAGGAATGGTGGCCAACATGTAGCACCTTGCCACCCTTGTGGCGGGCAACACGCACGCAATGCTTACCTAATGCCACAAAGGTTTTGCCCACCATGCCATAGAAGAGCCAGTCCCGTTAGATGTGCTCACCCAAAGAAACTTGGCTCACCATGGAGGAGGACATCGACAGAAAGCACTCGTCCATATATGGGCACGACACCCACTATGAGTGCCCACACTAAGTCTCCTACCCACATAACCCTTCCAACATACCACCGGATTAAAGTCAACAGGCATTAATGCACCAACCCACCAAAGGCACGAATGGGCACGATGCCCACTATGAGTGCCACCAAACTTGATCAGCAGTCATGGCCCAGGGACACACTGGTCCCACATTAGAGGCAACCGTAAGGCCCGTTAATCGCATCATGCAAATCGCTAAGGGAATAATTAATCCAAAAGGGCATATTAACAATGGATTTCACTTGGTGACACAATTCAACAATCGGATGCACAGAATATATATATATATATATATATATATATATATATATATATATATATTGAGCTACTTGACTCGGGGAGCCCTTAAGAGAGCAAACGAATAAAATATTTTTGGAGACGGGCAATCTCTATAAAAAAAAAATACCCTAGGGTGAACAACTTCCACCAAAAGAAAATTATTTAGCATCAAACAATCTTAGTCGAAAAAAATTGAAATCAGCTATTGCTTGGTTTCTTTTTTCTTTGTCTCAAACTTATTATTTTAATTTAATGTTTACTAACAAATTTGATTTTTGGAGATTTCACCACCGAAATCCCTCGAGGTTCCTTAAGAACCCAAGTGGCCACACGCTCCGAAAATATGCTTCATGGGAATTGGCCACTTGGCAAGGAACACTAGCTACGAAGGCCCTCTCGAGTGTCGTGCTGGCTTCTTAATTTGTTTGCATCAGAATAGACCGCTCAGTATCACAGGCACTTCGGACATTCATCATGCTCTAGTGAAGTGGCTTAGATTTACAAATCTCAAACTTGTAATTTGTATTACACTGACCTATTTATTTTTGGTGAAAATCTCTCATAACTGTTGAACTTCGTCTCCTGCCACAGCAATGCGGTCGAACTCAGCCTCCCGCCACAACAGTGGGGTTGAGCACCTCGTCCACTAATGTCAAGTCCTTATACTCATTGTGGATGGATAATTGAGCATGTAAGTCCTCAGACTCTGCGACCCTCAACCACTAATGTCGAGTTCTCAGACTCATTGTGGGTAAACAATAGAATGTGCAAGTCCTCAAACTTCGCGACCCTCGACCACTAATGTTAATTCATTAGACTTGTTGTGGATAATAAGGCATGCAAGTCCTCAAACTGCGTGACCCTCACCCACCAATGTTGTGCATCAGACTCGTTATGGAGAATAGAGTGCACAAATCCTCAGATTGCGCCAACAGTAGCGTCAGTACAATGCATTCTCCAGCAAATGTCAAGCGATGACACTCGCGCCACATCGGGAATGAGCCTCCAAGCTCCATAACTGTTGCACGCGGCTTTCCTTCAGGAACGAGTTGACAGGCTTGGCACCTACCTAAGATGGACCTAGGAGGTCGAAGGGCTTCCTGACCACTTAAGCACAGGTTACTACAAACAAACTCTAACATCACCCAAAAATGGGAACATCAAACAACAATTTATACCAAGGGGAAAAAAGTCCACTACTACAAACAAATATAAAAAAATTAACAAACATGGAAATATGCACTCTTCACTAACAATAAATAGTCTCATGCAACCAATCAGACAAATCTTCATACAAACAAACTTAAAGCCAAGCTTCGCACTCGCACCTAATATGGTCAAGTATATCTCTCGCCCAAGCCAAGCTTCACACTCACACCTAATTCTGTCTAGTACATTTCCCACCTAAGTTGATCTCCGCTCTCGCACCTAATGCAGTCAAGTACATCTTCTGCCCAAGTCGAGCTCCACGCTCACACCTAATGAGGTTGAGTACATCTCCCACCCAAGTAAAGTTTCACGCTCACACCTAATGCAGTTGAGTACATCTCCCGACAAAGCCAAGCTCCATGCTCGAACCTAACGTAGGTGGAGCACATCTCCCGCCTATCACTCCAAGTCGAGCTCTTCATTGCTTAGCATAAAAAAAATAGAAAATCAGGGACTAGTTTTTTATGTTTTTCTACAGATTATTGACTTAAAGATCCTCAAGACCTTCTTTTTAAGCAAGTTGACCTTAAGAATCGCAGGGATCTATTGGGGATAAAGTCAACTGGGTCCAGCCCATCGCTAAAAATAAAGAAAGAGATAAAATCAAGAATCTAGCCAAAATAAAGCCAATAAGAGATAAAGCAAATTGACTCAGACTCCCAAAAAAATGGGTTCATAAGGCAAGTAGGGGTCAGTCACTCCAAGGAAGGAAATAAACTTTGATATAAGGAGGAGATCTCCATAAATCTACAGAGGCTCTCTATGACATCCCTACGTACAGGCTCCACTATGCACAATGACTCCAAATGATCTTTTCTCAAGAGAGGTATCATCTTCAACCTCCCGAAACCCTAAATTTCTCCATTATATTATGAGATATGTGATGTCATGAGAGATTGCAAAATCACGTAAATCTTTATGTCTCTCTTTATTTATTTTTATTTGCTTATCTACTATATATTTTTATGGATGAACGCGAAGAGTACCGTATCAAGGCCCGAATCATCATCGTAGGCTAGGGATAATTCTTTCATCCCTTTTGGCCTGTGGTGCTGATTGAGTTGCATTATTGCATATTTTATACATTTAAAATCAATATATTTTTAATTGTTTTATTATTTTATTATTGATTTTAGATTAAAAATTGGTTTAAAAGGAATAAATCCAAATTGTGATTTAAATTGATTAAAAGCATAGTTTATGCTTATTTTTATAACTTGTGATTTAATTTGATTTTGTTTCCTCACATGCATAACACACTTTTAATATTTTAGTCTAGTTTTGTTTTATCTTTATTTAATTAATTATTTTCTTTTTCTAATTTTCTTTTTGTTTATTTAATTATTATTTATTCTGTCTGTTTTATTTTATTTTATTTTATTTTTATTTTTATTTTTATTTTTATTTTTATTTTTCTGCGCAGACTAAACGACATGTCGTTTAGTAGGCAAACCAAAACGACATGTCGTTTTGGCTATGTTTGAATTCGATTGTCTGAGGAAACGACATGTAATACCTGCTCCTTCCTTTCTTCTGACGTAAGTAATTACATCAGATGCGTCAGCCTACCCACTCCTCTCTGTGGTGTCTAAGAACTCTGTTATGCGTGCCAGACCCCGATGGTGTGTTTTAAAGGGTACTATATAATTTATAAAGCTAGTTTTGTGTTTTAAAGTAATGTGTATTTTAAATGGAAGATTCCTATTACTATTTAAATAAAGAATATTTTAAATAACTCAATTATAATATCTTTGAAGAGCTTCAAAAATATTATAATCGTATGGAATTATTTTATATAAATCATTCCAGTTATTTAAAATATTAGTTGATTTAAATAATGATGGAATCTTTACTTATTTAATAGTTTTACTTTTTAAATATTTTAAATAAGACTTCATCATTTTATAAATGATGAAAGAATATTATTTTAAATAATATTCTATCTTAATTCCTCTCAATGCTTTTAAATAAGTAAGCTTTTACGCATTTTCAAATCAGTATTTAAGGGTCATCGTAGACCATTTTATAGACCCCCAGATGTCAGGTTTTAGGATAAAACCCTACCCTCTCTCTCTTCTCCCTCACTTTTCCCTCCCCTTTCTCTCTCCTCCCTCTCGGCTTGTAGCGTACGTGACCCCTCTCTCTCTCTCGCTCAATCTCCTCCACTGCCCAGCCCGGCGCCACCGTGCGCCGGTGAGCCTCACTGCACGTCCCACCGGCACCGTCTCCCTCCGGCGAGCCTCCCCATGCCGGTCTCCCCTCCACACGCTCTCTCCTCCTCCTCCCTCGGTGATGCAAGCCCGAACGGGCTTGATGGCTCCTGCACCGCCGTGCGCCGTCCTCCGGCGCCACCACCTCCAGCCACCGACCGGCCTCCTCCAATGACCTCGGCCTCCCTTTCCTGTCGGTAGCCTCCCATGCACGAGCACAAGTGCACCCACGCACGGGTTCACTGTGCGAGTCCGTAGCGCTGCCGTGCGCGGCCATCTCGGCCACTAGACACCACCACGAGACTCTTGAGGTCTCCCTCTTTCTCCTTTAGTAAACCCATGACCGGTAGACCCCTCCTCCACCTCCCGGTGTCTCCCGCTCTCACGCACTGGTTTTGCCTTCCCCGCCGCAGTCTACCGTCCGCTGCCACCCACGGCTAGTGGCCACCCTCGCCGGCACCCTTAGACCACCACGAACCTAACCGTACCACCCACAGCCCCGATCTGCCACCCACGGCCCCATGCTCTCTCTCACTCTCCCACGGCTTCTCCTCCCTCACAGTGCATGGCCAACCGCCTTTCACCACCGTGGACCACCATGCCGACCACCACCGAGCCTCCACAGCTCCACTAGCAACCTCCCCTAGTCTAACCCAAGCTTAAACCACCACTTTATGTGGTGGGCAATCACTGCACGTGATGGATAGTCACTGCGCGTGACTGACCTCCACTGTACACGGCAAGATCCGTCATGATACGCTCATTGTCATCATCATCAAGGCCACCTTAGGCCCTTCCAAGACCACACCTAGCTATCCAAACACTTAAACAGTCACTGTACGCGGTGTAGCCACCCCGTACGTTCCTCCGGCATATTCGCTGTGACGGTCAACGAGCGATGCATGGATTATCCCGTTGATGGTATAATTCTCTATCTCTCGCTATTTATGTTAAATGTTAGCTAGTTGACTAGGTTGTAGACTGTGCTGCTTGTATTATAGGATTTATGTGTAGTATGATGGTGATGTGATGGGCTGTGATGTGAAGTACTGGGCGTAGTTGGGAAGTGTGCTGTGTAGTATTGTGGACTGTGCTATTGGTGTGATGGACTGTGTTGTGTAGTGTTGTGGACTGTGCTATGAAGTGTGGTTGTAGTGTATATGATGTAATAGTGACATGGCGTAATGTCGTGAGTGGAGTACACATAGAGTGCATTCCATGTGGTGGATTGATGACCGTAAGGCATATGTGCCGTATTGGGGTGTACTCCATGTGGTGAGACGATACACCATATGGCACGTGTGCCATAATGGTGATGTGACGTATTGTCGTGGATGGAGTAAACGAGAGATGTACTCCATGTCATGAGATGATGCACCATATGGCATGTGTGCCATAATGGTGACGTGGCAGAGTGTCATAAATGGAGTACACGTGGGGTGTACTCCATGTGGTGAGACGATACACCATATGGCGCGTGTGCCATAATGGTGATGTGACGTAGTGTCGTAAATGGAGTACACGAGGAGTGTACTCCATGTTGTGAGACGACGCACCGTATGGCGTGTATGCCATAGCAGTGATGTGGTAAGTTCTGTTAATGGAGTATACGCGGGGTATACTCCATGTGGTGAGATGTTGCACCATATGGCGTATGTGCCATAGCGATGACATGGCTTAGTTCCGTTAATGGAGTATACGCGGGGTATACTCCATGTGGTGAGACGTTGCACCGTACGGCGTGTGTGCCGTAGCGGTGATGTGGCAGAGCGTTGTGAATGGAGTACATGTGGGATGTACTCCATGTGGTAAGGCGATGCACTGTATGGCGTGAATGCCATAGCGGTAATGTGGTGTAGTGTTGTGAAGGGAGTATACGCAGAGTATACTCTATGTGGTAAGTGTTGCATCATGTAGCGTGTGTGCTATAATGGTAATGTGGCATGGTTCTGTGAGTGGAGTATACGTAGGATATACTCCATGTGGTGAGCGATACACCATATGGCGTGTATGCCATAATGGTGACGTGGCGTAGTGTTTTGAATGAAATACACAAGGAGTATACTCCATGTTGTGAGACGATGCACCGTATGGCGTATATGTCATAATGGTGACGTGGCGTAGTGTTGTAAATGGAGTACGCGAGAAGTGTACTCCATGTGGTGAGACGTTGCACCATATGGCACATGTGCCATAGCGGTGACGTGGCTTAGTTCCGTTAATGGAGTATACGCGGGGTATACTCCATGTGGTGAGACGATACACTATATGGCGTGTATGCCATAACAGTGATGTGTTGTAGTGACGTAATGGAGTACACGTGGAGTGTACTCCATGTGATGGGATGGTGCATCATATTGTGTGTGTGTGCCACAGTGGTGATGTGGCGTAGTATTGTGAAGGGAGTATGCGTGGAGTATACTCCCCGAGGTGCAGCGATACACCGTATGGCGTGTCGTAAAGATAATGGTGGTTGCGTAGTTGTTAGGAGAAGAACTTTATGTATGGTGTCGGGAACTGTGGAATAGTGTCCCGAAATGGCTGTGAAGTATGGCTATAGTCCAAGGCGACGAGTGTCGCCATGTGATTGGCTTATGGCTGGGAATAAGTGCGAAGTGGCTAAAAAGTATCAGAGCAGTGCAGCGGAAGCATGATTGGGCAACGTCATGAAGTGACGTGGTCCATCATGGAGTTGTGCTGTGATAACTTAAGATGTATGTAAGGTGATGTGACAAGGCCACGGTGTAGCTTGGAAACAGTTTCGAGCTATATGGCGTGACGTAAAGTGTAGTTATGAATAGAGTCCCTTCGGCTAAGTTTTGGGATGAACTGTCATGAGGGTTGGATAGCACGAAGGGTCGTGCTAGCCAGGTAAGAGAAGGATGGTATCGGAGTATGGAGCTTGTCCATACGACCCGATGACCATTGTCAGGTATGTTGGTCTCAGATGATAAAATGGGGTAAGATACGTGTGTTGTCTGGTTAGACACATGTGCCGGACGGATTTACCATATATAATGGGTAATCTATCCTATGTATGATGACACGGTACTTAAGCCTCGGAGTGGCTTAGAGCCGTGTGATGTGTACGGATGGTCATGAGAAGTAGAGTGAGCTAAGATACATGAAGGTAAGGATGAAGGTACTGTCTAAGAATGGGATGCATGACTTAGTTGGCCTAAGTCATGCGTCGGAATGTGGTTAATAAGAAGAACAAAACAAAGGTCCTAGTGTCTTAATTCTAAGATGAATTATGAGTTCACCCCAGTGAGTGAGCACTCGAAGTAGTACGTCAAGGTTGAAGAAAGTAGAGACCGTAATGGGTCTCCAAGGGGTGTTATCATAGTAAAAGATGTGAAAGAGCACGGGATAGAAGGAGAGTGTTCTCTAAGTAAAGCATAGCTCTATTTCTAGTCAGTTGCTTATGCACTAGATAGAGAATAACGTTAAGGTTATGTATGCATGTAGGTTGTCATCTAACACGCGCATGAATGGATTGTACGGTATAAATGGACTGTATGGTATGAAAGTAGTATGGAGTCCAGGTAAGTATTACGTTCATACTCCTCTAGAGTTTTCTAAAGATATGAAGAAGAAAAAGAAATATTTTTTCTTACGAAAATGAAGAAAAGAAATTGTCTCCCCTTTTCGAGGGCAGACATTTTACGAAAAGAAGAACGAAAAGTAACTTATTTAAAGTATAAGTATGTACGGCCTCCTTTGGCAGCCCCTATTTACACACCCAAAAGTACTAACTGTATGCATGTGAATGGATGACTATACGTGGTATTTATTGTATGTATTTTCAAAGAAAAAACAATGCATGAAAAGATATTTCTCTAGCTCTCGCCCCAAAAGAACGTTTTCTCAAGAAAAGAATGTTTTCTCATGAAAAGACGTTTTTTCATGTGAAACGAATGAAACGAAATGAAAAGAAATGAAAGGCATGCTCATGCACATGAAATGAATGAAAGTTGCGGCTCTCCAGAGCTGCCATGAATGAATGAACATAAAGAAAGAATGAAAGAAAGACATGAGCATGCATGAATGTATGAAAATACGTAACGGCCACATGAAATGAATGAACGGGGTACCCAAATGAATGAATGGGCAGATTGCAATGCCGGGTGGTAGTATCTGGTAGTGCACCCAGTGTTGCATCCTTGACGAAAAGGGATTCCAACCCGTGGCCACGGGCGAATCCATCGGCCCAAAAGGCCGCTAACCCCAGCACGCAGGGCGTAACAGTGTGCATTGGCCTATGAAAGAGAAAAGAAAAATATGTATGAATGCATGGCATTTTTTAAGAAATGAAGGCAGTAACGGGGGAAAGTTTTACTAAAAGAAAAACACGTTTTAAATATGAAAACCCCCGTCTACTGATGTTTACGAATGAAAGCATGTATGCATGTACGTATAGTATGTACGGAATGATGAATGCATGACTGAAAACCTATGTTTTTATATTTTAACGGTATGCAGTAATGCTTACTGAGTATTCGACTCATTTTAGGTTTTATGTGTGCCCCTCCCCCCTCACAGGAACTAAATGAGCAGTACGCTCAGGAGGGACACGGCCAAAAGGAGAAGGGCACGGAAGTCTAGGCATGATGGTTTTAAATGTAAGAAATGCCTTTTTATTTTAAAGATTTATATTTTCCACTGTTTTAAACCCTAAGCCTCTTTTATTATAAAAGCACATTTTATTTTATAATGTAGAGTCTTGCACCCTAGGAAGGACAGTGAAAGGTTTTAAATCGGACGGTAATTCCTGTCGTATTTTCTAAAATATTTTGTAAAAAAAAACCCACCACGAGGACGGGCATTACACGACGTGTCGTTCAATTCTCAATCAAAATGACTTGTCGTTTTTCCATCGAAGTTAAAAGCCTCACTGTTCTAAACGACTTGTCGTTTAGTCGTTAGACAAAAACGACAAGTCGTTTTTGTTCATCTTCAATCTCCAGCTGCCAACTTCGTACACGCAGTGCACCACCATGCATGCAGCTCCTCCACGCCACCGTACTCCTCCATCATGCAGTTCATCGTGAACCACCATTCTCTTCCACCTGCAACCACCAGTCCGAGAAGCACACCATCACCACAAAGCTACTCCCTCCGCACGGCCTCCATCCGTTGCCTAGCTCCTCCTCCCACCGAAGCTCCATGCCCAATAAAGCTGCACGTCTCCACCAGCTGTGAACCACCTCGCCTGCACCACCTAACCTCCTTCACAGTACCTGTGCATGCCAAGCCGCCACCTCTGTTTTTAACGTCGAAATCAGAGCATGCACGCAAGCCATGCCGAGACCAACCCATGCATAGCCCAGCCATCCTCTGCTTAGCCTCCACCTGCTGCAACTCACATGCAACCACCGTCTGAAGCTCTACCTGATGCAGTCCTCGGTCTCACCGCACGCACACTGCAACACCACTTCCGCTAGCCTAAATGACATCCGGAGCATACACGGTAGTAAACCCACCAGCTCGCCTTCATCTCTCCCTCTAGCTCAGCTGTGCATCTCTCGGCTGCATCTCTCTGAGTTACTTCAATCTGAAACCCACCAGCTGGACAAACGGTAAAGAGGAAGAAAAGAAAAACACAAGAGAAAGGAAAGAAAAGAAAAGAAAAAGGCCTCGGACGGAAATACAGTGAAATGAAAGTTGCGGTTTGCATGAGCTAAACGAAAATAGAAGGCTTGGGGACAGAAAGCAGGTGGGGAACAGAAGAAAGAGGAGCATTTAGTGGAGTGGTTAAACCCAGACCCATTCGAATTAATGGAGAAATAAAACAAAATGAAGGTGAAAGAAGAGGAAAGCTTTCGATCGATGGTTACTGGGCGACAAGATGATGGACAAAATTCAGTGGAAGAATAAAGAAATGAAAAAAAATAAAGAGACACTACGGATGCATGTTGTAATGCCAAAAGCAATGAATAGAAAATAATACTCGGCAACAACATGCATGTGACGCTGAAAGCTATGAAAAGAAAAGAAAGAAAAAAAGAAGAAGAAAGAAACGCACAGCACATTTCGGCAGTGGGAAACATCAAGACCTGCCATTAATGATGGTTGCAATACATTATTTTTTTTAAGCCTATAAAAAGGCTTGTAAATGGACGAAGAAGATCATTAGAAATTTTATGAGACTTTGCAGAGTTAATTGGAGAGAGGGTTTGGGACTTAGTGTTTGTTTTGAGAATTGTTGTTGTTCTTGAAATGGACAGCTAAGTCCTTAAGTAAAGTTAGGGATGAACTTGCACAATTGAGGGTGTTTTTAATTTATTTTTGATTCATGTGATTGTTCTTTATTAATGCAAATTCTTGTTTATCATTCATTAATTATTTATGGTATTTTCTTATCTCCAAATAATCTAGGAATTGATTCCCTTCATAAATTCAGTCATACTTTTTCTATAGAATGGTTAAAATTCTTGATTATGTTTGGATTAATTCATTGTCTTTATTGATTAAATTCTTTGCTGCAATATTGCCCACTGGGTATATTGTCGTCGCTGGATTTTGTCAATGAGGACGATAATTCATAGAGTTTTTAAACGTAGTGAATGATTTATTAAAGAATTATTTTTTCGATTAAAATGGTTTTTAATTCTATATCTTCCAATTGGAGAATTTGAATAAATATCTAATTGTGTAATTTATTGAATCAAGAATAATTAGAAATATCCAAATTTGTGCAAAGGATTCCTGATACTTTATTATTTATAATTTCAGTGAGCTTAATTTTTATCCTTGTTAATTTACTTGTTGAATCATATTAAAATCAATTTCCTCTTATTGATCATTAATTATTTTCCTTTAGTTCTTTTTATTATTTGTTGTATTTTCTTTAATATGTCTCCCTGTGGAATCGACACCCCAAAACTGTACTACAACTATCGCGTTATGTTTTGGGCGTAATCAGGTGCGATTTTTGGCATTAACACACATAAAACTTAGAAAACACTGGAAAAATTTTTAAATCACAAAACCTAAAAGATTATAAAACTAGAATTTAAAAAATAGCATTAAAAAATTCTAAAACACATAAATATTAAAAAACTATGAAAAAATATAAAAGAAATTACTAAAACACTTTGAAAAAAAGAAAAAGAAAAAGAAAAAATGCATAGGTTTAGGATATATCTTTGGGCATGCAGCTTTGACTTTACAAAAGAATTTAAATAACAATGAATAGATGTGTAGCAGATGTGTAATCTTCCTTGCAATTAGGGTAAATACCAAGTTTTGGATCCTTTTTCATTTACAAGAAAATGATCCTCTGCTTTTTGATGATTTTGAAAAACAACATGAGATTGACCTATGGATGGAGCACTTGACTTAAGATAAATTCATAATCGAACACATATTCCCTTAATACATTACGAACTTGGCCTTGTTTGGATTGAGAAAGCATTTCATCTAATCTAATCATTATAACATTTTCAAATTTCTATATAAAAATATAATAAACAATTTAGTTTTTTTAAATTCTAAAACAAAAATAATATTAAAAGAACATTTTAATAATATTTTATTCAACTTTTAACTTTCTTCTCATCTTAGCTTACTATCCAACCTCTCTTTAGAGCTAAGGCTATGTTTGGTTACAATTTTTTTTAACAAACAAACATCTCAACTTCAATTCTAATATCTTTTAAACATTAACAAACTTTTTCAATTAATCAACTGTCTAGATTTTCATGAAAAAGATATAAAAATCAAAACAATTTTTATAAAATCTAAGGAAAACCTAAAATTTTATTCAAAAATCATGTCAATTTGATTTCAAATTTACTCACATTCTTTCACAAAGATGAGCCATATTTGGTTAGATAATTTTTTCATTTTTTTAAAGATCAAACTAAATATCTTTAAATCTAAAAGAACTTTTTTATTTTAAATTTTCAACTAATCAATATCTAAGTACTAAAATCAATAAAGTTTTTATAAACTTTAAAATAAAAGTACTCTTAAAAAGTTATATTCGAACAATTTAACAATTCTGCCTATTCATTTACACAAACTCTAAAGTAATATTTAAATTTTTTTTATATGTAATCAAGACTTATTATTTATAAGAAAAGAAGGAATAGGCCAAGTACACATATGTATATATGAGAAAAACTAAATTTGAGTTTAATCTAAAAATAAACCTCAAATATTTTTAGAACTTTTCATAACCAAATATAGCCTCAATTTATCACTTTTCCTATCCACTTTAGCTTTGTTCAAGGCAATATAAAATCCGAAACTTGTCTCAATTTTTTTTTCAAGATTTATTAAAAACTCCAAAAATCTTCACCAAGCAAACATGCCTTACAGTTCATTACACACAATCGAAACACAAAATGCTCAAATGAAGGTTTTGTTTGTGTCGGAACGTCAATGGCATTTTTGTAAATATTTTGAAGGGTAAAGACAAACTTATAAGGTTGCAGATCTAGATTGGATTTGTTTTCGATCAAGAATTTAAAAATTCAAATGAATTCGGACAATTATCTGTCCAAATTAGATCAAAACGAATAAGACTGATATTATTCCCACCCGCATCCATAACTGGATATGGATTGAGTATGTGGATACCTGTAGGATCCCACTAAGGGTGCAAATCAATCAGTCATGTTCGGTCTGGTTATGGATCGAATATTTTCGGTTCCTCATTTTTCTAGACCGGACCAAACACCCATAGAGACCGGATCGGATTGATCGGTCTAGTCCGACCTAATTATTTTATTATTATTATTTTTAAAAAATCAATTAATAAAAAAACTTTATTTAAAATACTAAATTAAAATTAAGTGATTTATTTATGTAGATTATGTAACTAATTTAATAAAAAAATATTTTATATGGTCAATGATAATAAATTAAATAAAAATTATATTATTAATTTATATAATTATTATATAATTAGCTAATTGATATTATATATTAGTTAATTGATAGAATATTAATAAGTGTTAATAATATATTTAAAATTTTATATTGTTAATGGTGATAGATTAGATGAAAATTACATAATAAATTGTACAATTATTAAATAAATAATATAAAAAAAATATTTTATTTTTATTTTTCATTCTGTCCAATCCGGTCCGGTCCAGGGTTTTTCCACCCTAGACCAGGATTGAACTGAAACTTTTCAGTCTTCCAAAACATGGACCTTGGTCTCGGTCCAGACTGAAACGACTAGTCTAGTTGGTTTCTCTGGTCACCCTTTTTCATCCCTAGATCCCACTTGGAGTAATGGAGACAAAATGGAAATATGTAATTTAGGCCTTGTTTGTTTTCACAACTCCTCTCATCTCATCTCATCTCATCTAATCATTACAAATTTTTTAAATTTTCACACAAAATAAAATAAACAATTCAATTTTTTCAAATACCAAAACAAAATTAATATTAAAAAAAATTCTAACAATATTATATTCAACTTTTAGCTTTAATTTCAACTCATCTCATCTCATCTGTAAAAACAAACGAGACCTTAATAAAAATAGTTATCGTTGGGGCTGTTTGGGGCATCCCCAGTTCCTACAGAAAATTTAAAAAGTAAAACACACTCTAAAATATCTTCTCCTCTACAGAATTTGCCTTTATGTAATCATTGACTCTAGACTCCTACGTGGAGGATTACAATTTGTTCTTGAAATAACAAACACAACAGACTCAAACTTACTAAATGCAACGTCCAGACTACAATCAATTGGACATGATATGCAATGTTTCACCTGCTGCTCTCACTTCCTTGGCTTTACTAAACAGTTCTTTAGAACAGTCTAACTGGTCTTATGGGTTTAACAACCTCAAATGAAACATATGGGGGATTTATCAAATGCAGAGTAGATCATTTTTCATCTAAATACATCTATTTGAGAAGGACCCTTCACTCATGCCTTATTGCCTCTAACGAAAGCATAACAAATTCTCATATCGGCAAAACCAAACCCGTCGCCGCAGCTTGAGACACTAGACCCATTGCCACCACCAAGCTCAGTCACCACCACCAACCTCCATCGTCCCACCAAACTCCGTCGCCCCCCACTAAGATATTTTTCTCTGTCGCCCCCCATTGAGGTAATTCCTTCCTCCATTCCCCCTGGCGACTTGCTTTGATTTGTGTTGATTTCATCTAATTTGTGTACTAATTTAGGGTTATTTATGATGTATAAAAATGCAATGTACCAAAATCAATCCAATATGTTCAACCTAACTCACACAACTTCTTAACTGTGAATTAAATGTGAGCTCAAATACCTCATCTTTTGTCAAGGCTTGTTTTTCTGCTTCTACAATCCAGTCATGTAGCAGACGTTCCACGAGAACACTATCAAGAGAGATTCCATTGGGTCTTTTATTTAGTTGGTGTCCTTTTTCTCAAAAATCCAGATAGTGGGGCGGGAAACGCGAGAGCGAGGTGAACTGTGAGGGGAGTAATTCCCTGAGTTGGATCCAGGCCCAGGCCCAAGCCCAAACCTAGACATGGGAAACGAGTCGAGCCTCAAGTATATTGAAGGCCCAAATCAAGGGAATGAGTAGATAGGAACATACGACAAGGAAGATAGTTTGAAAACCACTAACCAGTAAACATATGAACTCGCCGATTGGAAATATTGCTACCAAGTGACAGACAGGGAGACTTAAGAAAAAAGGAATGTCGCATTCAATGCAACCTAGGAATATCCAGGTTAGTTCACACCGAGCATTAATGAAATTTAGGGAAGAAGGCTTGCCGCATTCAATGCAATCCAGAGTTCGAACTACACACAACAAGCCTAAGTGCTTTATAGCTCGGCGAGTAGGCGGCTTGAACAATCTTCTACAGAGTAACACTTCACTACTGTGGAAACCAGGTCGGTAAGTATAAATAGACACCACCCATAGGCAACAAAAAGGTGAACTTCTACGAACTCCTACACTCATCTCCATTATTATTTTCTCTTCATCTCCTACATAGAAATTGACTTAAGTTTTGGAGGAACGGACCCCGAGATCCCCTTTCTTCATTGTGCATATTACTACCCGAGCACTGCTAGAGCTAAGTTGCTCAGGCTCGTGAAATACGACATTAACAGTGGCGCCGTTTGTGAGATTTCTGTTATCCCATAACTAGCGTGTTTTTCGCATGCGGCGACGACCCGCTCCTAGAGCTCGCAACAAGAAGAAGCAACAATGGAAGGAAGACTCAACGAGCATGCTGCAATCATACATAAACTTATGAATGACATGGAGACCCTTCGTCGCGAAAATGCTGTCCTACGAGGGGGTGACGCAGAACTAGAGGGAGATTAGCATATCCATAATTTTGAGATCCGCCACCCACCCAACGGGGCAGTGGTAGAGGAAGAACGACATAGAGTGGACCTCTAAATCCAAACTCTCCAAAACATATGCGAGGGGATGGCTAAGCAGATAAGCCCACCATCAACAGTGGATCAACTCCTTGCCAACGCCGACTTACCATACAACGCCGAAGTTATGGTGGTACCTCTACCCCCTAGGTTCAAAGTACCATAGATGGAAGCATATGATGGGTCAAAAGACCCTTTGGAACATCTGGAAACTTTTAAAGCCCATATGACCTTGCATGGTTTTCCGAGTGAGGTTGCCTACAGGGCATTTCCCCTTACGTTGAAGGGAGTGTCACGAGCTTGGTTCGGGTCTTTATGACCTAAAACTATTGTAAGCTTCGACAAGTTGGCCCGTCTCTTCTTAACTTAGTTCATGGCCAGCCAAAAGTGGAGGAGACCTGCTATCTATCTCCTAATAGTAAAGCAGAGGGACGATGAGAGTCTTAAATTGTACCTCTCTTGCTTTAACAAAGAACACACGACAATAGATGACCAAGATGAGAAGATCATCTTGGCAGTGTTATGGGGAGGAGTCTGGCCTCGCAACCCTTTCACGATGGAAATTGCTCAAAAAATCTCAACTTTGCTAAGGGGATTTATGGACTACACAAATGGTTTCATAAATGTCGAAAACACACTCTGAGCGTTAATGGCTCCCAGATGGACCGAAATGGAGAGAGCAGACAAAAGGGTGATTGACCAAAGCAAAAGGACAGTTCAAGAAAAGGATAAGAAAAGATTAGGCGTCCAGTAAGGACCAACTGCGTAGAAGTCATTGCGCATGGACGTCAACAAAGCGATTACTGTGCACGAACACTAGCAGGTGACTACTGTGTACTTAAGTGTACAGTGGCACACAAGCATTGCACCCCAAGTGCATAGTACTCATGAATGATGAATAAAGCTTCCTTTAGATAAGTATTCTTAGCTTTTTGAATTTTTAGATTCATAAAAAGAAGAACGCATCGAAGAAAATGGGCGAGTAAACCTTTCTCGCCTAGGCGAGTAAATCACTCCAATGGACTACGAAAACATTAAAGTGCCCAATAAGGATTGACTGCATAGAAGTCACGCTGCCTGGACAATAGCAGGCGAATACTGTGCACTTAACACACAAGCACCGCACCTCAAGTGCATAGTGCTCGGGAGTGATGAAGAAAGCTTCCTCAAGGACACTAGCAGGCGAATACCATGGACTGACACTAGCCGGTCATTACCCAAGCATTGCTAGCGTTGAGTCATCCAGACTCACGAAATACATCAACAAGAACTTTGTTGGCCGTTTGAAGTGGTGGCTGTTAGCAATGTTGTGGGTGAGGGCGGTCCTTGGTCATGGGCTTTGGTAGTGTAGTAGCATCAGCAAATACATTGATGGCTTGAGTGTAAAATGAAGAGGAGAGGGCATGGAAGAGTTTTGTGAATTTTTGGTCAGCTGTAGTCAGGTGCACAAACTGTAAAATGAAGGATGTAGGTGGTAGGATTTTATTGGACGGCTATTATTTAGGTATGAACAGACTGGCCGGTTGGAAGGTTTTCTCTTTACTAAAACGACACCATAGCTCCCTTCCTCTTTCTTATGCGACCCATTCCCTTTTCTCTTTCACTGACTCATTTTTTCTTCCGATCTGCTTCCTTCTTCTGCTCTATGCCCGTACCTTGCTTCATAACAATATCAGATACCCGCATTGACCTCATGATGTAAAAGTCCTCATTTGTTCAGTTCAAGGCTTTATATGGTTGAACACTGAAAACCTCTCTACCTCGCGTCGTCGCCCTTCACCCACTACGCTGCACCATCTCTTCTCCGCTTCACGCCGTTGCCCACGGAGGTCCGCCACTCTTTTGCTTTCTTTGTGTGTGCCATCGCAGAACTTCAGATCCCTAGATTCGTAGGTATGATTTACGTTTTCCTCTCGGTTTCCAGTGACTTGGTGATTTCAGTTTCAGCTTGCCATGGTTTCTTTCATCTATTGTTAATGCAACTGAGGGCTTGTTATGAAATATTTCTTTTTAATCCAACTGAGGGAGGGTAAACCCTAAGTTCCTAACTCCTTCGCCGTCATCGCCGCTGGTATGGTTCTCTCTCTCTCTCTCTCTCTCTCTCTCTCTCTCTCTAATCTTGAATTGTTGAATTAACTCCCTTTTCTTTCAAATCTGTCGGTATGGTACTGACTCAATTTGAAAATTCAAAAAATGAAAAAAAAGGAAACGCACGAAGCATTTGATGTTGTGACGTGTGCTGTATTTGCTTCAGCGAACAACAGTTGTAAAACCAAATCCATCATGCACTGCAAATATTTTCTATTTGTAGAGCCTATAGTTAAAATTCTGTTTGGTTGGCTTGTTTTGTAGGTGAAAGCGTAGAAAGGAAACGGAAAGAGAATTTTCGTATTACACAACTAATACCCATCTCTCCTGAACACCCAAACTCCAATTCATCACCCTTGCCGGTGCTTTCTCCCCTCTTTTCTCAAGAATACGCTTAGAGACAGTACTAGGACCAGTTTTTTACCCTTCTCTGCCGCCCCTCCTCTCTAGAACACATTGAGAGAGAGAGAGAGAGAGAGAGAGAGAGAGATGAATCATAATCAGCAACCGGGTGATGGTACGCATGAAGATGACGCTGCGCTCTCTGATTTTCTCGCATCCTTAATGGACTACACTCCCACCGTAAGTCTTTCCTGTTCCTAAAAATCTCTTCATTTTTTTTCCCAGAAATTTTTGATCTAAAACCAATTTTAAATGTACCTACGTAATTTATTTTCTTTTGTATTTTTTGCTTGTTTGTGTTTTCTATTTTGCTTTCAGATACCAGATGAGTTGGTCGAGCATTACCTAGCCAAGAGCGGGTTTCAATGTCCTGATGTTCGATTGTAAGTGCTTTTTGTTCATTTTTTGAATTTTCAAATTGAGTAAGTGCATTGAACAAAGAAGAATGCAGCAGAATGCAAAATGTTAATTATATTTGATGTTTCTGCATTCTGCTTTTTGGAGATTTAGTAATTATTATGGTGTTGGGTAATTCTCTTTTTGAATTTAGTAGTTAATTCAAATTTGAAGAGTGTCTGAGAGAGAGAGAGAGAGAGAGAGAGAGCTTAAAATTTGAGGAAAAGGCTCTACCCTTTCTGGATTTTTCATACAATAAATATTCTCTTAAGAGCTACATAATTTCTCTCGCTTCACAGATAGTGAAGAAGAAACTTGGGAGGAAGCTGTCCCACAGACAGTGAAGAGGCTGGTCAATCGCATTCAAATTCAGAATAGGAGCTCACTTCAACAAAGAAAAGAGCTAGAGAACTAAAAAGGCTCAACTGGATGATCAAAGGGAAGGGTAATGGATGTAGTTTTATAAAGCCTATTTTGTGGAATGTAAGGGGGCTGAATGAGATGGAAAAGCACCTCAAAATCAGAAAATTAGCTTTGAAAATGGAAGGTGGACATTGTATGTTTACAAGAAATGAAATTGGAACTCATTTCATTAAATATAATTAGAAGTTTGTGGGGGTTGTAGTTAAGTGGGTTGGCTCTATTTGCCATCCAATGGAACTTCAGGAGGCATCTTAGTGAGGTGGGATAAAAGGGTGGTGGAAAAGATAGAAGATTGTGTGGGGGATTTTATGGTAGCTTTTTCGTTCAAGAATGTTGTAGATGGATTAAGTCTTGGTTATGCCAATGCATTTCGATTTCGTTGTTTCAATGGGCCTTTGCAGGTGTTTATGGTCCTAATGTAGATTGTGCATGAAAATTATTATGGGATTAGTTGGTAGGAATAAATGGCATAGGGGAGTTACTTATCAAAAAATAGATAGATAGCATAGGGGACTTGCCTTAGGCCTCGTTTGTTTTCGCAGATGAGTTGAGTTGAGATAAAAGCTGAAAGTTGAATAAAATATTGTTAGAATATATTTTTTAATATTATTTTTATTTTTAGATTTGAAAAAATTAAATTATTTATTTTATTTTGTGTGAAAATTTAGAAAAATTGTAGTGATTAGATGAGATGAGATGAGAATAGTTGTGAAAACAAACAAGGCCTTAGTGTATTAGTGGCGAGTTTAATGTGAGTCTGTGACTTGGTTCATCTTTGAACAAGATTTACTAGATCTTCCTCTTGCAAGTGGCTCCTTCATTTGGTCGAGCAACCGAGAACTCCTCTTGGTCAAAGATTGATAAATTCTTCGTACCATCAGAATGGGAAGCATAATATCCGATTCTTATTCAAAGAGACTCCCAAGCTGTGTTCCGACCATTTTCCCATCCTCCTTGATTGTGGAGGTATTTATGGACGCCCAAGGTACTTCATGTATAAAATATGTGGTTGAAATTGGAGGGATTCATTGAGAGAGCCTGTCAGTGGTGGTATTTTTACTAATCTCATGGAAACCCAAACTACATCTTGGCATGTAAATTGAAGCCTTTGAAGAAAGAAGGCATGGAATGAATTGGTGTTTGTCAATGTGGAAGGCCAAAAGAGTTCTCTATTTGAAGAACTCAAGGGATTGAAGGGTGTGAAGGAGGTGAGGGAACTATCTGAAGTGTATGGAGCTCATAAAATCCTGTGGAACTTGAAAGAGTTTCTCTATTGGAGGCAATATCGTGGAGACAAAAATCAAGAGCCTTATGGTTGATGGAGGGGGGATAAATGCACCATAATTTTTCACTTGGTGGCTAACATAGGAGACCAAACTTAAATGAACTTAGGGCTTGTTTGGAAACTTAGAATATGTCAGAATATCTGTGAATAGTAGTGAAATGATTTTTGAATAGTAGTGAAATGGTTTGAGTTAATATATTATATTGGATTTTGGAAAATGAGAGATAAAAAGTTAAATAAAAATATTACAAATTTAAAAAATTGTTTGAAAATATTTTTTTAAGATTATTTTTGTTTTAAAATTTGAAAAAATTGTATTGTTTTTGTATTTTGTTTGGAAGTTTGGGAAAGTTGTAATGCTTAGATGAAAAATTTGAAAATTTGAAATTGAAAAGTGTTTTGTGTTTGAGTGATAATTGGGAAGGAAATATCTGAGAATAGTTGAGAATGCTCGTGTTCCCAAACAAGGCCTTACAAAATGGTGCTCTCGATTACAAAATGATCATTCGAAGAGATGGAGATCCGGAAAGTGGTTAAAAGTATGGTGGATGACAAAACTCCAGGTTTGTAACACTCCGTTCCCCTAGGGTTAAGAATCAAACCAATTTTAGAAACCCAGGGAAATTGAAATGCTACTGACCTCGCTTTTAAAAAAAAATTTCATAATGAAGCACCAGGTATAAAAGATTCTATAATTTAACTTAAACGCATTTTATTAAAATTTAAAAGAGAGTATGCAGAAGCATTTATTGAAAATTATTCAAGTCTCATGTGCTTAACAAAATAAATTGAATGGCTAGAAACATAAAACTAAATCTTTCATAAGCTGCCTAGGTCTCTGGTTCGTCTCCCTGAGTCAAGTCCCATCCTGCAACATCTTTCTCACAATGACCATAACTTGGGGTGGATTTAAAACATACAAAAAATTAGTCGAATACTTAATAAGTACACAATGCAGTAAAAATACTGTACACGTAGGGTTTTTTTTTAAAATGTGCATACTTCTACTTATACTAACATAAACATGTAACATGTACCATGCATAGCTCATTGAACTTGTCTTTCCATTTCTTTAATGGCCAACACACCTTGTGTAGGGTTGTGCACCTGTTCCACCACTTGTGGTCACAAGGGAAACCGCTTAACTGATTGTAACATACTATGGTGGACCACACTTAGGTCCCTGGTTTTTACATCCACCCATAACTGCATTGGTCCCATGCATCTCTTGTTGCCATTCTTAAGGTTTCTTTCATAACTTGTCTTTTTTTTTTCTTAGCATGATGCATGTAGAACACATAACATAGCTTATCGTAATCATAAATGAAAACATATTATGATGCATGTAAAACATAAATTGAAACTCACTTTCATCATATCATAACTTAGTACGTAAGAAGAGGCTTTCAATAAAGGGCCATACATACATAATACTTTAAAAACATTGTTTACCATATGAATAAGGGTATGATCATGCTACTTGAATATTTTAGAAAATATGCATGACTATGAAGGGCATGATCATATTCCTGACATAATTTGGAAAATATGTGTGGCAATGAAGGGCACGATCACATTACTTACCTTGCAACTTTGAACATCAATTAGCGCATTAATAATCACCTATCCAATAAATATGTAATCACGTCAATTTATAATCACGCATACCATCACTTTAAAGACTAAAACTTCTCTTCGTTTGTACCACCCCTTCCCGTAAGTCAGGAATGTCATGTACATTTGTAGCATAATGCCAGGTAAAAATATACGGGATTATAAAAATGCCTCATTTATTAAATCATAAAACTTATCTAGCATGACAGTCTTTCATTATATAAAAGCTGAAAACATAACAACATGACATAACTAGTTCTATGTGATAATAACACCGATTCAAATGTCTAAATCATAAACTAAGTCCATATAGAAGTAACACTTGTTCAAGGTCTAAGTCTTTGGAAATTAATTCTACTCCTGGCACTCCAGCTCTGTATCTATGCAATCATCATCCGGGACATTAAAACATAAAAGTAGGGAAGCAAATGAGTCAAAATCTTAGTAAGAGCACATCATATTGTAAATTTAATTTAACTTGACATTAGACTTGATTTAGAAAAACTTTCATGCATAGACATACATACACATAACATATAGATTATTCATTAGTAACATAGGTGGAATTAACATAATCATGACGATAAATGTAACATGATGCATGAATAACTGACGCCATGCATTGTCTATCATTCGTACATAGCTTATTCATCTTGTCTTTCACTTACTTAGTGGCCAACATAACATATGTGCATCGGTCCAATTGTCGTTGACTACAAAATAGTAGCATAACATATGGTGAGCCACGCTTAGGTCTGTAGCACCTCATACATCACAGCATACATATGGTGAACCACGCTTAGGTCTGTGGCACCGCATAATCATAACATAGCATATGGTGAAGCATGCTTAGGTCCGTGTTACTGCAGACATCATGGCATAGTATATGGTGAGGCTTAGGTCTTTGTCACCAAATACATCATAGCATACTTATGATGGACCACGCTTAGGTCCGTGGCTTGCACATCCACCCATAACATAAGGCCATTCTTAAAGCTTGCTTATTATTCACATGATTTCTTACTTATCTTATCATGATACATGTGACATGTTGAATTTGTGAACTTTCTTGACGTGACATATTCAGATGCATGGCATAGCACCTAACATGGTATACAGGTGTGGGTATTACATAACATAACTTGCATGAGCATTACGTGACATGGCTTAACATGAGCATTGCATGACATAGCATAACATAACAAAAACATTACGTAGCATGACATAGCATCCATTCAATCAAATAGTCAATCAGCATGACATACATAATTTCATTCACAAGCATAGTGTTATAATTCATCGAGGGTTCATAAAAAGGGCTAACCTAGAATTGGCTGTACATAGCATAGGTAAACATCATTTTTGTGCATAAAAGAATAATTACAGCACACATAAAGATTATGATCATGCTATTTACCTCTTAGTGTTACTTCCAAGATTTCACTTTGTAGTTTGTTAACTCTACGAAGCACTAAACGTTACTAAATTTCTAAGAAAGCGTGCTGTCGCATTCTAATTAATTAAAATCATACCATGGAATTAATCTAATAAATATTCAGTTATACTAAGGCCTCGTTTGTTTTCAGAAAACATCTTATCTCATCTCATTTAATCATTACAATTTTTTCAAATTCCAATACAAAACAAAATAAACAATTCAACTTTTTCAAATTCCAAAACAAGAATAATATTAAAAAATATATTCTAACAATACTTTATTTAACTTTTTAACTTTAATCTCAACTCAACTCAATTCATCTCATCTCATCTCCGAAAACAAACGAGGCCTAAGATTAATAGATATTAATATTATTTAAAACTCATAGCATGTTCCTAAGTTCCTTGTTTTTCTATTTAAAGTATTAACATAATAATTTTATCCAAGTCTGACAAAATAAACAATGGAAATATTAACTTCATAAAATAGACTCCACACTACTATAGGCTAATCATAAATTTAATACTTGGTAATATTTGCTTTTTATAAGTACATTTAATACTTAGTAATATACTTTAAATCCCTTGAGTATTTTCTGTAAAGGCCTTGGGCTTGAGGGTATGTCCCCCTCAGGTCTAAGGTTCAAATCCCCTTGGGTTCAAACAATTTCTAGAGGCCATCGAACTGGGAGATTTTTCTCTTGAATTGCTCGAGGTGCACTTGCGAAAAACTCCTTACTGAGGGCATATGTACCCTCGGGATTAGTTGGGACGCTATTCTCGGACACCTGGTGCCAATAAAAAAAATATTTCTATAAAAATAGGTTTATGGGCTAAATATTTATTCAATTAAACCAAGCCCATGTAAAGTATAACATAGGGGTTTACTATAAAATACAACTAGGCCCAACCTAATTTAAAAACACAAGTCCCATTTAAAACCCAAGCACAACCCATGTAAATGACCCAAGGTTAAAACATACAATTGCCATGTACACTTAAGTGCACAAATGTAATTACTCAAAAGGGTTCTTCAACAAGCTTTTACAGAAATCTAAAGTTATTGGGTTGAAGGGTGTTTTTGTAAAAACCAAAAGTAGGGCTGTACAGAAATCGACGAGACCGGCCATTGCTGATGCGGACAGGCTGCCGGAGTCTAGAACTGGCAGAGAACTGGTCAGCCAGCGGTATAAAATTAAGTAAACTGATGCCGGCGGATTCAGTTTCGGTCTGAACCAAACCTAAACTGCCGAACTGGCCGATTATATATATATATATTTTAGTTATAAGTTTTATAAAAAACAAAATAGGTGAAACGGCGCCTTAAGCCAAATGGTACCTTAAGCCTAGTTTTAATTAACCCCCTCCCCCCTTCTTCTTCTTCTTCTTCCCTCTACAATTGCAACTTCACAGCCCGCTGCTCACCTCCTTCACAGCGACGCCGACGGTAGACCAACGAACCGCACCGACTCACGCCGACATCGAAGAGGCCGGTTTTCCCCTAATCGGCCGATTCTAAAGCTCTCCAACCACTGTCGGTGTGGCGTCGGTTTTGGACCAAAACCGCACCGAATACGTTGGTTTTCAGCCCTAACCAAAAGCATGCATGCACCTTTTGGGAGAGGTAGCACTGTGCGATATTGAGGGAGATCTCAGTGGGGGCTTATCAGAACAATGGAGGATTGAAGGAAAGTGGTTGACTGTCAGTTTCTATGAGTAAGACCGAGCACTCTCAGCTCCTTTTGGTGGTTGGCAGTGGCAGCCATGGAATACACTGAGGAACTTGTTATCTACGGCAGAGAGAAGGAAAAATGATGGAGGAGAGAGAAGAGGACTTACCGTCGGCGCATTTTGTGGTGGTTTCCGGCGAGGTAAGTGCTTGGTTTGATGTGAGGGGCTATGGGCTTTATTGTGTAGAAGAAAATTCGTTTTTCACTTGCGGGAGGTACTGGCTGTGAGGGCTTGTTGGTGTGTGGGAGGAAATTTTGTAGGGGAAAGAGAGAATTTATAGGTGAAGATTTCGGTGTGTAAGTCGATTACCACTTAGAAAAATTTCAGGCTAAGAAATCACTGTGGTGGTTTAAAAGGCCGGCACGGCATGAAGGGCGGCAGGTCAGTCAATAAAGTCTCACCCAAAAGAAAATCCTTATTATAAAATAAAAATTATAATTCCTAATTTATAACTCATATGTTACATAGTTGGACTACCCCAATGCCTATTGAGTTCCTAAACATTCAATTAGCCCTTAACTTTTGCTATATCACTTTAATCATTTTAGTCTATTATCATCCATCGCAATTCTTTCATATGCACTCTAAGATCTTCAAACCTAATCTTGTCTAAGCAAACATGTGACTATGCATGCTGTTAATGCTTAGTCATTTGAGTTCACATGACCCTATCCTCAATGCATCCATCCATGTTCAAGCATAGACTATATGTCACCAAAATTGCTCATGATCTCTATCTTTGTAGAATCTGTCCCAATGTTTAGACCATCAAATTCATGGGTCTAAGTCCTCAAATATGCATGATTTCATTCAAATAATTTTCCTATATGTATGCTTGTCCAATCCTGTGTATAAACATGCATTCTAATGCCATAAACCTAATTCTAGCATGTGTATTTCCTAGCCCTTTATGAAATCCGAATTTCACTAATTTCATATGATCTCATGGCATTAGCCTAACATACCTATCATAAAAGAAAAAAGGAGAGAGAAAGAGAGAGTTACCTAAACAAAGAGCTTGATCAAAAGGTTGGATTGGAGTACACGGTTAGGCTAAGTGGTTTGGATCTTGATCTTGTTGCTTAGGGGGTCAATGTTGTCACAAGAGATATGGGGCTTAGGGTTTTTGGTTCTACCACAAAATTTAAGAGAATTTTGTGGCCTTGGGGCCATGCTAGTGCGCATGTCATGGTAGGTGGGCTCTCATATGGGGCCTATAAATTGAGTTTGGAGGGTGTAGAGTCCAAGGGGTGTGGTAGTTGTGGTTGCCTTAGGAGTTGTGGTTGGAGTAGAACTAGACTTGTGCTTGCAACTAGAAAAGTGTTGTGCAAGTAGGTTTCGGGTATAACCTATGTGGGCTCACTTTCATGGGCTATCTATGGGCTTGGCAAGGATAATACTTGAGCTTGCTCATCCTTACATGGGCCTAGTGGGCTTGTGGGTTTCTAAATCTTCAAAAAAACTAATCCTCCATAATCCTATGTTCTAATCGTAGGTGCCCAATAATTAACCTCAAGGAATGAGTGCGGATCTAACCGTAATTCATTTTCCGAAGGACATACGTCTTTTGCTTACTGGGATATCAGTTCTTGATGTCTCATTACAAGATAATGTAGTCCCTGAGTTCTGGATGATGGTGTAGTCAATACTCAGTTATGTGGTTGGCTTATCAATATGTTTTGGCCCTCTTGGATCAAGTGTGCAAATAAACTCTGGAAGAAGCCCAGTTAACAGGAAAGCTATATCCTCTTAGGCCACCTTAGTGTATATAGTTCAGTTGGGGAAATTTTTCAAGGTATGCCAGTTGAGTCACTCAGCTGGGTGAACTCTTTCTGCCTGTGCTCATTTTCGTCCTTGCCATGTTTCCAGCAGTGTTGCTGCTGGCTACCATTTATTATTTAGCTAAGAGGTTTTGATTGGAGTTAGTGCTTCAAATATCTGGTGGAGAAGGAATATTATATCTTGATTATATTGCTGCTCTTATCCATGGGGGCTCTTTGTGAAAAAGATATTTCTAGTTACTTTTTTTTTTTGAAAAAAAATGTAGTTTCTAGACTAGTTAGAATTATGGTGATCTAAATGAAATGGTGTTTACAAAAGTTCAACACATCTCTCTAAATAGTCTGAAGTCTTTTTTTTTTTTTTCTTTTTAATCTCCTATGCGTTTGTTGTTAATTTTTATTTTCGGTATGTCTTGCCTTTTTTTTGCTTTATTTTTGCAGAATTAGGCTGGTAGCTGTTGCTACGCAGAAGTTTGTAGCTGAGGTTGCCACTGATGCTCTTCAGTACGTTATTGAGCACTTTGAACTCTTATGCAATTTCATTACTTACACATATGTAGAGACATGTATGGAAATGCACCTGCAAATTTTATATAATACAATGCTTTTCCATGATGTGGAGATGTAATCTGGAATGCAACTACAAGGTTTTGAAGGAGAGGCATAAGGGTTGGAGCAGAAGCTGGTGATGTTTTATACTTGACATCAATATTTTATGCTTTTATGCGAACTAAAAAACCAGTAATTGCTGAAGTGTAAGGGGAATGTGGGCTTACTATTGAGATGCTTCTGACTGTACAAGTCGGTTTGTCCTATAGACTATCAACTCAAGTTGAAGCTCCTAGGTAGTTGCTTTTCTTGTCTGTAATTATCATTTCTGTTCTGGTTGGCAATGAGTTTTCCTTGGTTTGGGCTTTCTTTCTGGAGTTTCTCAGTTCCTAGTGGACTTACTAGTCAAAGGCCTAGATTATGATTTGATCCAATAGAGTCAGAACACCTTTATATCTAAAAGAAATGGTGCTCGATGAACTTTTTCTTATCAAAATGGATTGCCCTTTCCTTTAGAGCAGCTGTTTAATAAATTATATAATAATACAGGCAGTGCAAGGCAAGACAGGCTGCAGTAGTTAAGGACAAAAGGGATAAGCAGCAAAAGGTGATGCAGCTGATCTATATGTATACAGTGGCTTTATATCATGATCATTACTGGCCATTATAATGTGTTTTCTTTTGTTTCTCTTTCCCTTCTTGGGAGCAGGATAAGCGCCTAATATTGACGATGGAGGACCTCTCAAGAGCACTGCGTGAGGTAAGCCATGAAGTGCTTTACATAATCTCTGCATTTATAGCCAATTTTAGTAGTCATAGTGTAGTTATATTCTTTTGGTATGAAATTTAGATGTATATGTGTTTTGAAGCGGTTTAGCTCACTGGTCACTTTGGTTGCTAATTTTTTAGAGCACATCATCACAAATGATCCACCATTAATCTTTTTTTTGGTTGGTAAGATTTGAACCTAATAATTACACCTTTGATGCAGTAAACCAAACAGATCTCTTTTTGTAAAGAATTGCTGTTGATTATTGAAAATAATTCAATATCTTATTGAGAAATAAAGGAACACATGTAAAGATTAAAGTGAGGGATTCAGGAATTCTACGGTTTGTTTTGAATCCAAGAATGTCTCTCTCTCTCTCTCTCCCCTGATAAAAATTACAGCTTCTTAAAGAGTAATTATTAGGTACTCCTAGAGTTCCAACACGTCGTGCTTCCATCCTGCAACATGCCATGTCAATTAAAAGTTAGCTTTTACATAAGAATTTTAATTTCATGGCATATTGTGACAGGACGGGAGTACCACATCATCCATGCTTAGGGATTACCTAATAATTTTCCCATCTTAAGATGCATTTTTAGTAGCTAGAACACATAGCTGGTGCTACCTAATCATTGAAAGGACTTTATTACCTCTACTTAGGTGACTCGTAACTGTTAAATGACTCCTAAAAATATTGAAAATGTGTTGAGAGATTTGCATAGTAGCGAAGAAGAGAGAATACACTTAGGCTTCATTTGTTTTTGCAGATGAGATGAGATGAGTTGAGATAAAAGTTGAAAGTTGAATAAAATATTATTAGAATATATTTTTTTAATATTATTTTTGTTTTAGAATCTAAAAAAGTTGAATTGTTTATTATATTTTGTGTGAGAATTTGGAGAAATTATAATGATGAGATAAAAAGTTTTGTAAAAATAAACGAGGCCTTACATTGCCAATCTCAAACTCTTGTTGTTATATATATAGGTTTCAATATAGTTAGATTACCCTTTTAACAAATTCCCCTATTAATTTAGCTCTTAACAAAATTCGTCTCTTTCCCTCAAGTTGAACCGTACACACACACACACACACACACATATATATATATCATATAAGCCCAGTTCGGAGCAATTAATCTCTAATAGATTACGAACTCAAAGAACTTGTAAACATGTAAGATGATTGGTCTATATACTTTACAAACGGTGTAGATCTAGATCGCATGTTTGGCGGGCCAAGAACCCAAAAATGGGTTCAGGCTCCAGGTCTCCTCACTGTGCACCGATGGTTGCTCCTCCTCTTGAGGTGTCACAGACTCATTCGTTGGTAGTAGGTGGTGCCCCATCAATGCCCCTTCGACGATCATTGGGATGTCACAGATATTCTTGCCGGTTGCTGACGATTACTCTGCCACCACTGAGATGGAAGTATTGCCGGTGAGTGAAAATATGGGTGTATATGAAGTTGGCTCAAACTCGGTTTCTATGTTTGGCACGCCGACAGCTAGACTACCCCCCATTTCCATAGGTTAGGAATATTAGGAAACGTAGATAACATAATGTCCGGTAAAGATATTCATATCTTGAAATACTTCATTTATTGAAAAGCATAAAAAATATTAAAATTGAACTGAACATAATTGTTTTGAAACTGAACGTAAAGTAAAAGAACATAAACTAATCTTACGAATGACATAAAAGAAATCTAATTCTTGTGTGAATAACACTTATTCCTTCCTAAGTCATTGTACTGGATCTACTCCTGGCCATCCAGCTCTGCGTCATCATAATCACTATCTGTGAGAATTAAACATAGAAGAAACCAGAAAGGCAAACAAAAATGAGTCGAATACTTAGTAAGTAGCACATCATACCGTAAAATATTATTTAGCTTTGCATAAACCTATTTTTTGAGGACTCTTCATAACATATATACATCATCACAAATTTACAATCATACAGTAAACATTAATTTCACCTAGGCTTAATTTCTGAAAAAACTTTACATACATACATATATCGTCACAAGTTCACATAGCATATCTATTCATCATTAACATGAGCGGAATCATACATAGTCATGGCAAACATGAAACCTGATTGTATAAATGGTTGACTACATATGCTTCCTAACAATCATAGATGTCTTGTTCATTTTGTCTTTCATTTATTACATGTGTTGAACCATGCTTGAGTCCGTGACACCACATAACTTATCTGGTAATGAAACACGTTTGAGTCCGTGTTTCACTTAATCTTGCATAACTTGTTATAACATGGAGTGAAATACGCTTGAGTCCGTGTTTCACTTATCTTGCATATCGTGTCTTAACATGAAGTGAAACACGCTTGAGTCCATATTTCACCTAACTTGCATAACTTGTCATAACATGGAGTGAAACATGCTTGAGTCCGTGTTTCACTTAACTTGTGGTTAACCACGCTTGAGTCAGTGACACTGTCTTAGCATAACTTGTGGTGAACATGCTTGGGTCCGTGTCACCTTAAACATTCTTATCTTTCTTAATGCATGAGAATTTATTAATGAACTTTTCTAACCTGGCATATTCTTGCACATGGCATAACATAACATGGCATAGCATAACGTGGCATGACATAACATGATCTAAACATTTTATGACATTTCATGGCATACATGATCTAAGTACTACATGAACATGTCATGCATTTTATTACATGGCATACTTGACTTAAATTACTACATGAACATTTCATGGCTTCCATGTGATTTTAGTAACATTCAATCCATCAAACAGCAAATTCATTCATACAAGCATAATGTCATAAATCATCAAAGATCGTGAAAGGAATCTAATCTTGACTTGGCTCTTAGCATAGCGTAGATAACCATCATAAGCACATCATATTTTCATACTTAACAATAATATTTACAGTACGCATGCATCAATATGATCATACTATTTACCTCTTAGTGCCGCTTTCTGATTTCCAACTGGTTGTTTAAGCCTTATCTATTATGTTTCCAGAGTAGAAACCAGATTCTAGGTATTCTCTTTGGTTGCTGGCAGCATGTGCAGGGATTCTAAATATCACTTGGCGGGCGTAGTAATGGGCTCCTTATACTGCTGGCAGCAACCTTTATCATATTTTTACAATAAGCTATATAGGTTCTTACTCAGTCCAACTCAGCCATGATCTTCTCTCCAAACAGTAACTAATTCTTGCAGGAGTTTCAAACAAATCTTAGGGTGTGGTTTCAGGAAAAATATCAAAGGTGGACTTCATTAGGCCTAATGATGAGAATGATAGAGTTTTAGAAATAAGCTTTTACCCAAAATCCTTTGGTTGAACTTTGGGCAGCAAGGAATCACTTTTAATCTTGGTTTTTTATGCTGGAGGGTGTGAACAACAATCAATACTTTATTATAGTGGCAGCAAAGGGGGTTGGCTCAAGTGGTAAAGCCTTGGGTTTTGGGATATGCTCCCCCTAGGTCTAAGGTTCAAATCTCCTTGGGTGCAAACAACCTCTAGAGGCCATCAGACTGGGGGATTTTTCTCTTGAATTAGCCGAGGTGCACTTGCTGGAAACTTCTTACTAAGGGCCTGTGCACCCCCCGGATTAGTCGGGACTTCCCGAACACCCGGTGCCAATCAGAAAAAAAAAGAAAAGAGTGGCAGCATTATTACTTAAAGTGCATCAATTTTGGTGGCATTCTTAACTAGGATTGCAGCAAGCCTTGGGATAATATTTCCAGCTCTTCCAATTAAGTGTTTGGTAAAGAAAATTCAAGGAAGAGTTGTATGGAGGTGGGCAAAGTGCTGTGTATGTTTTCTGAAATCTTCTCTTATTTGTGAGGATTGGAAAACTCTAAGGTACACTAAGGTCTGGTTTGGATAGGGAGATGCTTCCATTCTATCCCATCTTATCTCATCCCATCCCATCTCAATATCCAAACACCACAAATACAAACACTTTTCAATTTCAAATATTCAATTTTTTCATCTAATTATTACCTAATTATTATAACTTTCCCAAACTTTTAAACAAAATACAAAAAACAATTCAACTTTTTCCAATTGCAAACAAAAATTATATTAAAAAATTATATTCTAATAATATTTTAACTTTATAATATTTTTATTCAACTTTTTCTCTCATTTCCCAAAACTCCATAAAACATTTTAACTCAAATCATTTCTTTACTATTCATAAACCATCTCACTACTATTCTCAAACCATCTCATCTCATCTCATCTCAACTCACTATCCAAACCTAAGTGAGGGGGCGACTTCTAGGGTTCATTAGAAGCATCTCCTCCTTGCCTTAAATAAGGCAAGGGTAGAAATTTCAGTGCCTGTTGATTGAGAGTGAGAGATGACACAGGCAGACAGGTGCTGTGTTCTTTCTTTGGCATGATTGGATGCGAGTGCTATTTGTCAGTTTTGGTAGTATAGGGTACAACTATAAAATGTTTGTTATTTGGATGGTGGAAAAGCCAACGAATTGCCATTTGGATTATGTATATTTGGTTAGTATGGAAGGAGATCTTCCTTTAGAAGAGGAGTCTTTAGTTTTTAGTTTTTATTTTTTTTGTGGCTTTAGATTTGACAGCCACTTATACTATATGACATATGAAACAGAACAGTCTCCATGGCAGTGTTGCTAAAAGCGCTAGGCGCAACTTAGCACAAACATGGTCTGGAGCCTAGGAGCAAAGCACAAGCACGCACCTGATTGAAGTAAAGCACATATTTTAAAATTAATGTTAATAACAAAAAAACACACAAAATTCAATAAAGAAAAGGTTTGAAAAGCAAAATGGCAATATATTTAGCCTATTAACTCAATTTATTAGAGTAATGCAACGTGAAAATCATGTAAATTACTATGTAGATAGATTTTGGAAATTTTGGTCAAACATCCTTGTTCTATGGGGTACTTAGGTTTAAGATCCTGTAATGGTTTTTTGAGAATTAACTATATGTGGTATGACTTAGGCCTGTGCAGAAAAGTTGCTGGCCCGGTCTGTCTGTCTGTCTGTCTGTCTGTCTGTCTGTCTGTGTGACCCGGCCCGGCCCGACCCGAAAAACGGTTTGAACTAACTTGCGGGTCGTACTCGCTAAATGTCGGTTTCGATCTGACTAACACGTTTAACAGTTCCCCAAATCTCAAACCCTAGCTGCCATCCCTCCCCATTTCTCTGTCATCATCTTCATCGTCGTTGACTCCAACAAGCAACAAGCACAGCCTCAAACCCCCTAGAAAGAGAGGTAGGCCTTGAAAGATCGTCGAGAGACTTGACATCCAAGATAAAAAAAGAACCTAGTGGCTGCGAGAGAGAATCAATCGAAGAAAGTGAAAATGGGCAAGGAAGAACAACAACATGAGCAGCATCAACAAGAACAGCAAAAACTGAAGGGAGAAGGTTCATCTGCCTCCATGAGAGGAATAAAGAAGGGAATCAATCCGAGAAGATGGAGGTGCCAAGTGAAAGTAGCCTAAGAAGCAGAGCTAGGCACAAAAGCAAACCCAGAAAAAGCAGCTAGCAGCTGAGCTGAGTGGTAATAATAATAAAGCACACATTTTTCTTTATCAACAACAACCCAGCAATTCAAGGTGCATAAACCCAAAAGATTCTTCCTTGTTTTAGAATCATTTTCCACTTTATTTCTATGCAAATCTAATTTTCTGCAGAAGCCAAGAATTATATAATTTAACCCAGCTGTAAATAAAAATAATAAAAAATAATTTAAAATTTTCCATGATCCTTCGAGCTTTTGAGGATAGAAAATCTCAATTTATGTAAGAATTGAGCGAATAGATGGGTGCGAAGGAAGAGAAAGATGCAAACTAAGTAATATATCAAAAACATTGTGAATATATTGGTAAGGGAATGGCAGGACCGGAGAGAAGAGGCAGGCAGCCCCTTCATTTCAACAATGCAACAAGAGCTGAAGGAAAGGAAGATCGAGTGCATGCACCGAATTGCGAGAGAGAACGAACCGGGACAGACACAAAGTAGGAAGGAAACTTCATAGCAAAAGATTAGATGTCAACTTATTTATTTGAGATTGAAAGAGATTTTTGGGAGATCAAACCATCGATAAAAACTTATCGCAAATCCAAGAGATTTCTTTGGGTTTTCGAAGTTTTTTTTTTTTTTTGGGGGGAGAGGGGGGGGGGGGGGAGGCCATCCCTTTGGCTTCATCACTTAATAATAACAGGTTGAGCCTTTGGTTGGTCGGGTCGGTTAGTGTTGCCCTGATCGTTGGGTTGGGCCCAAACCCAAACCAGATTGCTCGGGTTGCAGGCCTAGTATGACTTATGAGTTGATTAGAAAGAGGACCCTTTGTTAATTTTTTTGTCCATCAACGTTGATCAAAAGCACGTGGCAACTTCATAGATTGCCACGTGTCAAATTTAATATTTTAAAATAATAATATATAAACTTTAAAGTAAAAACAATTTTTTTATTTAAATATACCAAACTTAGAGAAACAGTCACCATAGGGGTGGTACCACCCATTTGGTGGGCAAGCTTTACTTAAACAAAACATTTTATAAATTTCTCACGCTTTACTTGATATACGTAAATGATATTGATAGCCACTCATTTAAAAAATATATTTGATAGTCATAATCAAATTAAAGTACATGCTTAAATCAAAATATACTGTAGGGTCATGACCAAAAAAACTCAAGAATTATAGATGGAGGGGATAAAATATCCAAAGCCCAGATAAAGAGCCAAGCCCATCGAAGGCCCCCCCCCCCCCCCATTAGAAGAAAACAGAAGGAGAGGAAGGAAGAAAGAGTGAAGGAAGGAGGGGACAAAAGGCTGAGGAAGGGAAATGGTGTCAGGAGGAAAAATAGAGATGTGACGTAAAGGAGAGAAGATGGGACATAAAGCGAGGGAGATAAAGGGGGCTTCTTCCAGACGACGAGAGGGACTTCTTTGATTTCAACGTCTTCAGCTTCCTCAACCTCATGAGAGGGACTACAGCAATGGGATTCCATGATAAGATAGAGCTTAGATTTCCATTGTACAGCGAGGAGGATAGACCATAGAGACTGTAAAATATGCATATTATAGTGGATTTGCCCTCTAAACGACCCGTGGACGTAGGCCTAGTGCCAAATCACGTATGTACGAACCCGTGGATGTATGTATTGCTCACCGCCATGTATGTATGCATCGACACCGTTCAGCCTTGCTGTATAGCCACACCGGTCCAACACCGTGGGCTCCACACTACACCGATCGAGGCCCGAATAGTCTAATTGGGCCGATAATGAATCTTTCTCCCCTTCCGGCCTGTTGCACTATTTTTAGGCGTTAATAGTAGGTATTGACTTCTATTAATATAAGCAATCAAATGTCATTCCATCTAGAGAGCCAATTTGGACTATTACATCAAGTTCAAAGTATATACCTCACATATGACATTATGTTGAGCTATGGAATGTAAATGATCTTCAATATCATCAAAATACTTAAGAATATTTGTTTACATCATTTTCTTGGTCTTGGAATGATATTTATCATTTTTATTTAGAAAATCATAAAAGCGCGGTTTTTTGCGCTATAAGCTTGCACAAAAAGTCCCAAAAAGTGCCCTTAAAGCATGCTTCTGTATAGGCACTATGCTTTTGATGGGCGAAGCGCTTCGGCATTGGCACATTGCGCTTAAGCTTGCTTTTAACAACGCTGCTCCATGGTTGTGACAGGTTTTAGATTATCCTGGTTTGTCCCCATTTTCACTCCTTAGAGCCAAGAGGGTGGGATGTTGCATTTGTGACATTACGCTGCGTCCATCAATAAACTATTTCTGCTGGATCCATTCCATGACCCAGAAAAAATGGGTCATTTTTTGGTAATTTGCTTTAAACAGTATTACAGTAACCTGTGCATCGAATGGAACGTTTCATTTTCAGTAATCTTGTACCACTTAGAGAGCTGACACATTGTATCATGAATAAAAATTTTACGGTAAAAAGGCAGGCATATTACTTGAAATATACCCTAACCCGGCATCAGATACAGTAACACAAGACTTTCATATGAGTGTCATATACTCATATGCAAATATAAGGATACTTTCTCTCCATTTCTGACACCGAATGGGGGTTCTTCAATAGCTTTGGATCCATTTGTTTTGAGTATTTTAGAATTAATTGAATGTTCATTGCCAGTTCAAGTCTTCTTGTTGGTGCTTTGATGTTTGAACTCTGGATGTCTGGTCTCTTTTTTAAATGTTCTAGAACTCGTTGCTTTTGATTTAGCCTGTGTACTGATTTTGTCATTAGTATAAATGTTAGAACTGATTCATTGGTTGTTATTGATGAGCAGTCTGGCGTGAATGTGAAGCACCAAGAGTATTTTGCCGATAGCCCTTCAACTGGGATGGATCCTGCATCAAGAGATGAATGAGCTTTGGGTTGAATCTATACTCAATTCGTTTTTGAAGTCCTATGATATGTATCGGTTGTGAAAGAAGTGCAAAATAACTATGCGATCTAAGTCTGATTCTGTTTGAATGTTGGAAGAATGGAGATATTTTTAAACCTGGTTCTTCCCGTTGCTTATTTATGCCCTTTTTTTGTAGTTTGGGGGGAAAGAAAAAAAAAAAAAATTATGTCCGTTCCATTGTCATGTTGACTGGACAGTCTTCGTTTTCTTCAATCCTTAGTAATAAGATTACTTTTGAATCTGCTTGGAGGTATTAGTATTTACAACCTATACAGCATTGACGTTTCATGCTTCTCTTCAGAGCTTTATTGGTAAGAATGGAGACCATATATCATGATAAACGATGCAAATAACCACGTTTTCCACAGCATTAAGCCACCTTCTTGGCATTATATGAATGACCTTTTTTGTCAGTTGTGATCAATTGACCTTCTATAGGTTGGTATTCCTAAATCCGTACTCAACAAAAAAGCAAAAAAGAAAAAAAAAGGGTACCCTTTGTGATTCTTCTTTAGAATAACAATCAAACGAATAATCATGGCAAGTTTTGATTTGCAAAAGATTTGAATTTTAAACTTATCTTGTAAATTAAACCATGCTAAGTTAATATATATGAAGAATATCTTCCATGCCAACTTGTAATTAGAATTTTTCTTAAAAGAATTACAAGAAGTCTATCCTAAAGAAATTTCTTGGAGCAATTGTCTAGCCTAAAAAATTCCCTTACGGATGGACCCAAGAAAATAGAATGCAGGGGATGGCAAGGAATATGGCCATGATAATAGAAAACTTTCGGCAAAATGGTTGATTTGTGGAATAATAGTTCAAAATCAAAATTAACAAACCCAATTGATATCTAAACTGTAAGTGTGGTATTTGTAATATTCTCTTTCTTTTTGTTAAGTGGAGATTGTTATATTAAAGATACACACATATATGTACTATAAGGGTGCTACGCGCAAGGCACGTATGTCCCTAGGACGTAGCGCCCATTGGAAGAATAAAACAACTCTATAGAAAATATTTTTGCAAAAGTAGATAATAGTAACAATTCATTCAAAAAAGTACCAAAATTAATTAAAATTTTTGAAATTGAAGAATACATTATCATTTCATAACAACATGCACTAAAACTTGGAGTAGATTCATGAAAATTAAGTTGGAAACATTGAATTGATGACAAAAATCAAGACTAAAGCTCTTCAAAAATACATTCTAAACAACATCTAATTAAACACATTCTTTACATAAAATTGAACAAAATACAAAATCATTATTCCATTGGCAAGCTCGTGAGCATTGCATATCCAAAATCACCAAATTTATAAACACCATTCTTTACATAAATATTATAAGGTTTGACATCTAGGTGAGCAATTCCTCTTTCATGTATAAACTGCAATGATTTTTTAGTGTAGTCCCGTGCAATCTTCGTGACCTATACATATGAAGAAAATCACAAAAAACTCATGAAGAGCAAAAAATATCTATCCTGATATGAAAATGAAAAAATGTCATATGAAAAATAAAAACTCATAAAAAAACTGAATTATTTATTTTTTTTGCAATATCAGGTCTACTACCTACCCACGAAAAGTTGCATTAGCGATATCATACCAATGTTTCATTAAGTTATAAATTTATAATATTCTGCAGTTTGGTGGGAATATATATTTAGAGTTTATGTCGATGTTTCATTGACATGACTGATGACAAAATGTTGAATCTCTTATATCGTTGCTGTTGAATAGATATTGTAAATGGTCCTGCATGAAATGAGTTTATGGCAAGAATATGGTTATTGTTTGTGTGTTAGGTTATGAAAAACAGTGTGTAGAAAAGATATAAACAGAAACAGTGGCGAAGCTAACTAACTCTACGAAATAACTAAATGGAATAAGCAAGGTATACTGGTAAGTAAATCTGCCAAGATATATGATTCTCATCTTAACAATGATTTTATTTTTTTTAAGGAGAAAAAATATCCAAAAAGTAGTCACAATGAAGCATGCAAAAATATAAGCTAGTTTAAAGAATGTTGTAAGGCATATAAAACTAAATGTTAGTTGCACAGAACCATTTAGAAATCACTTGAAAAGAAATTATTGTTGTGGTGTAGAAAAAATGTTAACATGGGGAGGAAATCTGCAAATCATAAAAAAAAATAAAAAAAATAGAAAACACTATGTTAATAGTAGATTGCTTCAAAAGATAACAAAGCCAGATGTAAAAAATGCTTCAAACGAAAAAATGCACAACAATTGCCATGCTTATTTTCAGGCAATCATTAACTGAGTTGTTATGCAACAGCAATTAAACTTGAGATAGAGTGAGCAACACGTATCTACTTAAATGAAACAAATGGAATGCACGACAATTCATAACATTTCTCAGTCTTACTCTTAAGAACTATGTTTTATAAGGAAGTTTCTCAACATGTGCAAAACATCTTACATTGATAATTTTATACCATCATGTGAAAACGTAACAAAGACCATAATAGGATTTCAATTTATGCACAGTGTTAACGTCGTGTGTCATACGCCTTTAGTCCAGGTTCCAGTAACTTGGGTTTTCAAAACTGGACCTACAAAAATAGAGAAGAAGACAACTGGGAGAGGGTGGCCTTGGGGCTGAGGAGTCTCCGATGTCAAAGTTAGTATCGTCTTTTAGAAGTTTGTAAATACGCAAGAGAGTCTAGAGATCAGAGAACGTTTCTCATACCTGAGAGTTGCTATTTATACCAAGAGTCTGGGGAGGGGGGGACAGATCGTGTCTGCCCCGGTGGAGCCCATGTTCTTTGCATTGTCCCTGTGGTTAGAGTTCTTTAATGTGGCATGCCTTTACGACGACGTCATTAATGTGGTGTATAGCTCGGGTAGTGGCGCCATTAATGTGGCGTGATTTCTTGATATGTTTTATCTTTGGTGGTCCATCAATGTCCCATGTCAGAAGATCAATGGTTTTTCGTCTTTCTCGTTCTATCCTGTACAAGTTCCCATGATCGGAATGTGGCTGAGTGACATCAAACATGTTCGTCCCATCAACCATTATTATTTATTTTTCCTTGTAGGCATCTTGCTTCATGGGTAGGTTTGGGCCCTGGGGCTGGGTATCGGGTTGAAGCTCAGTGGGCTTGTGAGGTGGGGAAAATCCCCTTATGGTTACCCAGCCAATTCCTCTTGGACGAGTCTGAGGGGAATTCTGCCTTTCCTCCCCTAGTTAATCAACTTTTGCACTTGTGACTACGTGGCATTTTCTTTCCTAAGACGGGGATTGCAGACTTCTTGGCGCTCACCTGTTGTACCCCTGTTCCCCAGCTATTTCCGAGTGGCCTTTTTTTTTCTTAACTCTATATCTTGCAAAGAATCGTCTCCAGGTTGCGTGGCTGTATTTTAATGGTTTTGCTCCGCATTAAATGACGACCCTTTTGTCCCTTCTTCATTACTCGCATCAGGTGGTTATTTATTTTCCATGTCGCATCATTGGATACGCTCTGTTGGAATTGCAGCGATCATGGGATACTCAATGGGGCGCATGAGTTCCTACACCTTGGGATATCAACTATTAAGCTCGCCTATAGAAAGCCCCTTTCCCTTTTAGCAATTGGTTACTTTGTATTTTCTCTCTTCCGCTTGGTATCCTGTGTTCCTTTTCCGCTTTCAAACACTCCTTGTATTGTTCCCTCTAATTTCTCTTCTTTCCCTCTGGTTGTTAATGGCTCCTAAGAAATCCTTGCGTCCTTCCAGAGTGGCTAGACCTTCCGACACTACTCATGCCGCTGATGGTCAAGGCAACACAGCTCCAGAGGAGTTTTCTGGTTTCTCATGGCTCTCAGAGGTGACTTCTGATGAGTTGGAGTCGTTGAGGGAAACCTATAGGATCCCTCGGACGGTGCAACTCGAGGTGCCTCCTCCTACCGAAGGGGCGGTATATTTTGAGTGTTATGCCTCCAAAGTTGCAGTGTACCCCTCCATGTTCTCTTGACGCTTCAGGTTGCCCTTCTGTCGTCCAATGTAAGAAATGATGGGTTTCTTCGAGCTGGCTCCAGCTTAGCTCCCTCCTAGCGCATGAAGGATCCTTGTGTCGTGTTGCGTAATCTGGCGCCGGCATTGGAGGAGGTTGGGGCTGACTACCTAGATCTCACGGTGCGTGAGTTTTTCCTCACCCACAATATTCTAAGGTGAGGTTGTCACACCTACGGCTTCAGACCAATCCAGGCATTGGCTCAGCTGGAGTTGTATATTGTCGCGAGGGGGTGGGGTTGTCAGTTCTTCTTTCTATCTGGTGAGGGATGGGAGTTCCCTATCATCCAGGCTAATCAACACTTATTCTCTGTTCACATTGTACGGGGGGCCGTGGGCGGTGACAAGGGTCATCGTCCCACCGCGAACCCGAATGAGATGCTCAGGATCGAGGTCGTCCATGCTTGGGTGAAGGCCCATCCACACTAAATTTGGTCAGAGGCTCCACTGGCCGTGGACAACCTTCATCGATATTTGGCTCCCCCAACCAATTTGCTCTCTAACGTAGTCTTCCTGCTAAGGGAGGTCACATTCCAGGTCTGCAGCCGCTCTCCCAGCCTGTCGGTGGAGGGGAAAGGGAAAAAGGCTCAGAGGGTCTCCCCCGTCACATTTGGCTCTGGTTGCCTTCATGTTCCTCCTAGAGGTCCTTCTACATAGGTACTCGTTATTTGGCCTGAGCCGCATCACCCAAGAAGATGATGATGATCGCTAACTTTCCGCGTGCCATGTTGCTGGCTTCAGGAGTTGTTGCGGGTTTTCAATCTGAGCTGCTGGTCCCCGAGTTTGGTGCTAAAATCATTCCTACGACCCCGCCGGGCCCTTTGGTGGCGATGGGGCCTTTAGTAGTCACCTCGCCCCTTGCCACGACTCTCGAGCAGGCTCCTTCGCCCTCAGCTATAGAGTATTTTATTGAGGACGAAGGGACCTTGAGCAGGTTCCATCCTAGAGTCCCCTCTACTAGATACTTCTGAGGTTGAGATCGCTTCGGCTGGCGATGAAGTGGCAGGGGAAATTGATGAGGAGGTTGTTGATGAGGTGGCAAGCGTTCCTCTGGTTGAGGTAGTCTTGATGCCTGAGGCTCTTGATGCGGACAAGGAGGCTGTAGAGGAGATCCTGATGGACTTTTAGCCGACGATAATGGTGTGTCGTGCTGACCGCATCCGTAAGACGGATAGCCAGCTCAAGAGGATCTTTGTTGGGGTAAGATCTTTGCTTGTAAACTATCCGCACTTCTTGTTCATTTCTTTCTTTATTTTGACCAAGAATTCTATGGCAGGGCTTGGAGCATCTGGCAGTGTTCATTGTGGACGACCGAGAGGAGATGGCAAGCAAGAACAAAGCACTCTGTTCGCTCGCACAGCTTGGGGTGGGAAACGAGGCCCCGCAACCCACTGCACCACCTCGTTTGCCCCCCCCCCTCCCGACCCATGAGGGGTTGGGGTTCCGTTCTGTTAGTGCGCCCACCGCCCGCTCCCCTGCCCCACATAATATAATATAATATATTTATAATTTATATTATATATATAAACTCCATAAGTGAAACGACGTAGTTTTTTCCATGACAAAACGGCGCCATTTCATTTTAGTATTTTACCTGTTAAGTCCCCTCCTTCGGCCCATCTTCTCGAAGACTCTCTCTCTCTCTCACTCTCTCTCTTGATCTCTTCTCTCTCTCTCTCTCACACCGGCACGACATATGAGATTATGAAGACTAAGACTCTGTTCGTTGTTTGCTACGCCAAATGTAAGACTCCTTACTTCGAAGATGGAGTTTTGGAATTTTTTTTTTTTTTAGTTTTGGATTGGAGATTAGAGGAAGGATGGGTTGGATCAGAGATGGAGGATGGGAATGATTGTGAATTTGTGTACTATAGATTCTGATTTGTGCATGTGTTTGAAATTGAAAGACACTGTGTTTATTTTTTATTATTTTTATTATTTTTTATAGTTTGTAGGTTTTTGGATTTGGAACCCTAAATTAGTTTAGGGTCCAAATCTGAAACCCTAAATAAGTTTATTTAGGGGTTTCGATTGAAACCCCTAAATCAATTTAAGGGTTTCGATTGTTACAATTGAAACCCCTAAAAGGCTAAATCAATTTATTTAGGTGTTTCGGATTGAACCCCTAAATCAATTTAGGGGTTCAATCCAAAACCCTAAATTGATTTTGGGGTTTCCCCCTGAAATTTTAATCTAGGATTTCAATGGAAACCCCTAAATACTGGTAGGGGTTCTTTGATTTTTGTTTTTAGAAAGAGAATGATTTTGAATCTTTAATCATCCATTTTTTGTTTCTTTTAATACATTTAGCTAAAAAAAAAATTCTTTCGTTTAAAACTCTTAGAACTAGAAAACATTTTTTTTAATTGTTTGGTGTATTATTATGTTTTTTTTTTTTATGTCTTGTGTTGCTTGATTTTATAATTTTTTATTATGTTACAAAATTAGGAATGTCTTCTCAAAGGGATTTCAGTGATAGCTCTCCTACCCCTACCAATACCCCTGCCCCAAAACCTAACCCTACTCCAACCCCTAGGAGTACAACTTGCCCCACCTCCAAGCCCACACTGACAGAAGGCAACAAACCTGTTTCCATAGTTTGGTGTCATTTTACCAAACTAGAGGGTGGTGACTCCAATAATCTCTAAACTAAATATAATTACTGAAGGAAAATATATGGATGTCACTATAGGAAACATAGTACATGCCAATTAAAGGTCCATTTAGAGAAACAATGCAAGAAGAGTCCAATATTAAGATCCTTAATGGAGAAAAGTTAATCTAGACTTGATATTGGACTAAAAAAAATGACAAATGGGAGTAGTGGGGTCCAACATTAAAGGGGTATATGAAATATGATCACGATGAGTTTAGAAGGAAGTTAGCTCCTATGGTTATCATAGACGAGCTACCTTTTCAATTTGTGGAGGGAAGAGGGTTCCAACAACTTGTCCAAAAATTGGAATCTAGATTTACGCTTCATTCTCGCCACACTGTGGCAAAGAATATTAAAAAGATGTATAGAAAAGATAAAGATGTTTTGAGGGGCCAATTGGCGGGTTTGGTAGTTTGCCTCACTACCGATACTTAGGATATGCTTGGGGGATGAGATGAGAATTTTGTGTTTTGTTTTAAAGTTTAAAATATTATTTTTTAGTTTTGAGATTTGAAAAAGTTAAATTGGAATTTGAAAAAGTTATATTGGGATTTGAAAAAGTTGAATTATTTATTATATTTTGTATGGAGATTTGAAAAAGTGTAGAGATGAGATGAGATGAAGATGAAAATTTTGAGTAAAACATGTTGTCCAAACCTATCCTTAGACTTCTGTCCAAAATATGAATTATATGTCTTTGACTGTACATTTTGTTGATTCGGATTGAATTCTTCACAAAAAGATTATTAAATTTTGTCAAATAACTTTTGTCAAATAACTTAGCACAAAGGTAAGATGATTGGGAAAGCCTTGGAGGCCGCAATAAAAGAGTGGGGGTTGGCACGGGTTTTGATAGTTTCGATTGATAATGCCTAATTTAATGATGTCGCATTGGGATATCTGAAGACTTATATTAGAGAGACAAATAAGACATTCTTGGGTGGTGAATATTTGCATGTTAGATGTGCTGCACATAACTTGAATATAATTATGATTGAGAGGTTGAAAGCTGTTGATGACTCGATTGCACGAGTTAGAATGATTGAGAGGTTGGAAGCTGTTGATGACTCGATGACTCGAAGAAGGGTTTTTATACTGATGTTCCTACCAGATCGAACTCAACCTTCTTGATGTTGGAGGCGACCCAAGAATATAAGACATCCTTTCAATTATTGGGTGATGAAGACATTCAATATGTCAAATACTTTGATGAGCACGGAGGATTAGGAAAGCCTAATAATTGGGAGGTAGTTTCTACTTTTATTGATTTTCTTAGGCTTTTTTACGATGTTACATTGAAGTTATCTGATTCTTTGTATACCCTACATCTCATGAGTTTTGTCAACAAATATGTAGGGTGAAAGAAGAATTAGATGACATATGTAGGGGTTTCAATCCAAGGATGAGGGGAATGACATTGACCATGAGGGTCAAATATGAAAAATATTGGGGAGATTTGAATAGACTAAATATTTTGTTATATGTGGCTGTTATTCTTGATCCCCATCTGAAAATTTTAGACATGTTATATGGTTTGAGACTTGTGCACGATCAGGCATGGACTGATCTTATTGGTGATATGGCCTGAAATACCCTGGCTAAATTATATGATGAGTTTAATGCAATTAAGGGTGGTATTGCATCTACTACACCTACAACTATCCCAATGCCTCCTCCAAACACCGGGCCAACAAAGAAGTGTAGATTGACATGGACAAAGACCCTCGCACAGAATCCCACAATAGTTCGTCAACCTACTGAGGTGGTTTCGAAATTAAACAACTATTTTTCAGGAAATTTTATTCAAGATGATGATGATTTGGTTATATTAGGATGGTGGAAGGCGGTAACAAAGAAATATCCCATCATTTCTAGGATGACCTGTTGTATTTTGTTCATTCCTATTAGCACCGTTGCCTCAGAGTTAGCTTTTAGTACCGGAGGGCGCATATTTGATCATTTCCATAGTTTATTGTCTCCTACAACTGTGGAGACATTAATATGCACACAGAGTTGGACAATGGGAAATGATATTCATGTTCTGGATGTTTTATATTTTAAGGAGATCGATGAGGAGGAGTGTGGTGATCAATCTGGATCTGGACCACCTGGTAATTATTATTTTTATTTTCTTATTTTGATTATTTATATTCATTTCGATTTTATCGGTTTTAATTTTAGTATTAATTGTTGTAGCAACATATGAGACGACTCAGACAACGTCTACCTCCACTGCAATATGAATATGTGCTTAAGCCTCAAATCTTAATGAGTTAATAAAAAGACTCAAACATCTCCATATTTAGATTCTTAGAATATTGAAATTTGAATAATTTGTACGTATTATGTATTCAATTATTTGTAATGTTGATACAATGTCCCTTGGACACTTTTATATATTTGTAATTGTTTAACCTTTCAATTTTGTAATAGCTTAATTATTATTATTAGTTTATTAGGTAGTAGACTAGTAATCTGTAGTAGTACTTCATTTGCTCTAAATTAGTAAATTAGTAAATTTGTATCATGTATGTATTATTTTTATTAATGTAACTTTTTTTTTTAATTTGATTTTTTAACTCTTTTTTTTTACTTCTAATTTTATGGGACCAAAATGGCTCAGAAACTGCTTCTAGGTCTAAAAGAAAAAGCTTTTAGGCCATTTTAGGCCCATTTCAGCGATTTCTAGGCTAAAAATGGGCCTAAAACGGGGGCTAGCCCTCCCATGCGGGGGTAGGGTGGAAATCCTCTCCACTACCCCCATAGGGGGCAGGTAGCACCTCTACGCATAGCTGGCTTTATGCTGTGCCGCAGAGGAGCAGAAGAAGAGAGAAGAGATTATGGAGGCCTTCGTTGACTTGTCAAAGTCTGTTTGGTTCTAATGAACAACGACTAAGGATAAAATCAAAACTTACTCAACCTACCATAAGCAATTTTGTGCTTCCAACAATAGAATACACATGATATCCATTTGGGATATCCTTATTCAAAAAATGCCTCAAAATTAGTTTGGTTCATAGACTTCTTTAAAAAAAAAAAAAAATTACATATTTCAGGTCTTTGAGAAAATACAACTAAGCAAAACCCCAAGAAAACAAAATGCAAGATTCAAACAACACAACAGGCAAGAAAGATAACTAATTCAAATCTAACATCTAGATCAGACCCAAAAAATAATAGAATAAGAAACATTCAAGGAATAAGAACAGCATATAAAAACTAAAGAAAAAACACATGTCCCAACCAGAGCTACTTTGGATTTTAGTACCTCAACATTAGTTTGTTTCAGAAACTTTTTTAAAAAAAAAAATCCGCATCATTCAAGTCTCGAGAAAATACAAGGTGGTCTTTCTCAAACTCAATAGAGATGGATAAAAAAACACTGAGATTTATTGACGTGGAAACCTACTCCATAATAGTATGATCAAAATGGTGGAATTAATGATATGGTCCAGCTCTACTTTTAGACTCATTTCTCAAATGGTGTCTATAAAATAAAGGAACTTGTGATTTTCGCCCCATTTATTCATTGTATAAAGAAGGTACATAATTTTGTCTAATTAAAGCCTATCACGAATGAAAACTTTTATTATCATACTTTATAACTTAAGATTCCCAATACCTGAACATAATGACTAAAAACTATATAATATATCCATTAGAGAGATCAGATATGATGAATGCAAACAACATTATGATCACAAATTATTTGAGTACTATTTTTTTAGTCTATAGAAGAGAGATTCTTTAGCCAGGGGTTGCGTTAAACCATATGAGAAAGACTTGGGAGAGGAACATCAGAATATAATTCTGATTTTTAAGGAAAAATAAATAATCTCTATATACTGTCACTTCTCAACTCTCTACTGATTAATGCAGCAAGGAGCACCAGACTTTGACGATGGCACCTCCCTTCGCCTGACGCCATAACTTCCACACAACAAAGTCTTAGGGCGATGAACTTCAAGCTATTGTATTCTTTGTTTCAAACTTATATTAATCTCTATGATTAAAGATATTCCAACTCAACCAAAGTGTAAATTACTTGGAATTAATAACCTCCCTCAAGATATAAAAAAATCCAGTATCCCTTGTAAATGAAGTTCCCAATTCAAGAACATAAATTCAAACTTTTCTAAATCAACCTCAAGATTTTCGACCTGGCCTGCATTGGAGATTTGCTCAATTTAGATACACAAATCATCTCATCTTATCTCAATTATTATAATTTTTTCAAATTTTCATACAAAAATATAATAAATAATTCAATTTTTTCAAATCTTAAAAATAAAAATAATACTAAAAAATATATTTTAATAATATTTTATTCAACTATTATTCAAAACATCTTATCTCATCTGAACTGTCTATCTAGACCCAACTTAAAAAACACTGAAGGACATAAATCTATATTTGAATGAAACAAAGCAATTAAAAAAATCTACGAATACACTAATTTGGCCCATCAATAACAAAAAAACTCGATCCAATAAAATGTCTTTAAGGAAAGGAAGCTTCCACTCTTAAGTTCTAAGATTAAGTAAGAATCTTGGGTTTTCTGAGAAAACAATACAAATATTCTTTTTTTTTTTTTTTCTTTTGTTAAACCCATCTCAGTTTTCATGGATTTTAGCACATAAGAGAATGTGAAAGAATTACCCGCGAAAATGTCAAAATGTGCGTACTACCTAAGGCAAATGCAGATCCGACATCAACACGAAGCAACAACAGCCAGAAGGACCAACCCGCATTGACGAAAAGGTATAAACTGTAAGAACCACCCAATCCCAAACACTTCAATCCATGAAAACCAACAAGGTTCTAGGACAAAACCAACAAGAAAAGAAAGTTAGAAACCTGATGCGCAGTAATGTTTACCTGACTACGCCGTCTTTTCCTCTCATCTAAAAAATGAGTGCAAAGGCATGGGGATCAAAACAAAGGAAATACATAACCTGAAAAAAAAAAAAAAAAAAAAAACACTTGCTAGTCACAAAAAAAATATTAATATTTTAATTCCTTAAAAATATAAATATATACATAGGTATGGATATATATATTTTATATATAAAACAACTAACTAACCTCATGTATGACTGAAGCTGAAAGTCAAGAGTCAGCTTCAGCTGCCAAATGGTAAGGCTACAATAGTTGGCACAGTAGTCTGTAATTTTAACGGAAAAAAAAAAAAACAGAGAATGGTGGCATAAGCTGATACTTCTATTCATACATAGAGGGAGTGCTAGAATAATTAAAAAAGAAAAAGTTAAAAGGAATGCAAACATAAAAAATGCATCATTGAAAAGGAAAACAAAAGTGAATAAATAACTGCCAGTTTCTAGCATATAACGACCAAAATCGCCAACTCTAAAACACAAATTTAAAACGACTGGTACAAATGTGATACACTGGTTCCTCTTTCCAACATTGCTGATATCTATTTCACATAGCAACCACACTCCATGAGGGAAAGCTTCACTACTCATTCCTGGTTCTCCAAACCTAAAGTAAGCCCCACTTTCATGCCTTCAACCTTACCCAGGAGCAGCACCCATCAAAATCCCTTTTTGAATGTAGACATGAGAAATGAGCAAACAAACACACAAGACAAATCATACACGATTTAACAGATACATAAGCCTATGCATTTTTAATTATAATTTTTAACTTTACAAAGCAAATGTTAATAGAGGAGGAGGATTATTTGGAGCGTCAATTTCAAAATAATTAGCACCTTACGAACCTGAACCCAGAGATTGACCCCCTAAGATGACTGAATTCAGTAAGAACAGAGATTAACTCCCTAGGATAACTTGATCCAGACAAAAAAGAATAAAATCTAGTATAATGCCCATATCTTTCTCACAACCCAAGCTTACAACCCAAACTAATCTATACCTTATTTTCCTCACTGCTCAAAGCCCATTGGGCCTCTGCCCAGTACCTAGCCCGAAGGCTCCCAAGGTTGTGTGAGGATCTAACACCTACCCAGGAGGGGCGTTGAATAGTCGACAAGACAGATTAGCCTAATAGTCTGTGGTCGCTTTCAAAACCTAGAGACTTGCATAGAACACAATGAAAAATGCGAAAGGCCCTCGATCCATTGGCATCAGATCCTCTATGGCTCATATAGACCAGACGCGAAGTCAGGGAACTATGCAGCATTAATGGCACCGCTACTGAGCTACACGCCACATTTATGGAGCCGTCATAGAGCCACGCCTCATTCAAGAAGATCTAACAATAGAAACATAAAAGAAGGCACGAACTTTGTGGAGACAAATACGATTTCCCCCCCCCCCCAACTACGGTATAAATAGCCAGCTCCAAGTATACGAAAAAAATCTCTCTAATCCCTAAACTCTTTTACTTATTTACAAACTTTAAAAAATATTTACTAACTTTAGCATCAAAGGTTATCCGGCCCCAAGGCTGCCCTCTCCAAGTTGCACTACTTTCCATCTTTTGCAGGCTCATTCCTAAAGACCTAAGTTGACGGAGGTTGACCCAAAGGTGTGTTAAACACGACATTAACAGTGGCGCTGTTTGTGGGATCGTTATAGATCTTATGTGTACTTCGTACACTTGAGATAACTCGTTCCAGGCAATTCAGAAGCTTACCAAAACTACTAGAGGCATGGAAGTAAACCAAATGGAGAGTAGAACACAAGGGAGTGAGAAGGTTGCAATGGGGGGAAGCCATACGCCTTGTCCCGAGCTCCAGATCGCGCAGAGGTCATAAGTGAAGTTCGAGATGAGCAGGAACTCCAGAAAGTATAACCAACCAGACCACTGAGCTTGATACTCTTCACCCAAATCGGCTAGAAGCTAAGGTGACAATTAGCAATGAAATGATGTTTGAAGCCTGAAGCGCCATGCAGCAACTTCTCGCTGAGCACCAGGATGTGTTCGCGTGGAGCCATGTGGATATGCCTAGAATAGCACCTGAAATTATACAACACAACCTAAGTGTAGACCCAAAAGCTAAGGGAGTAAGGCAGAAGCGCCGAAGGGTCAATGCAGAGAAGAATGTTGCCATACCCGAGGAGGCGGATTGACTGTTAAGTGCGGGATTCATTCGAGAAGCTCACTATCCAGAGTGGTTGTCTAATATAGTGCTCATAAAGAAGCAGAGCGCCAAATGGAAAATGTGCATCGACTTCACTGATCTCAACAAAACTTGCCCGAAGGACAGCTTCACTATCGACTTAATGATGGATTATCGCATGCTCAATTTCATGGATGCCTACTCTGGGTATAACCAAATCCGTATAAACCTTAAGGACGAAGAGAAAACTTCGTTCAAAACTAACCGAGGTTTGTATTGTTATATGGTGATGCCCTTCGGGCTTAAGAATGCAAGAGCCACCTACTAGTGGCTGGTTAACCGTATGTTCAAAGGCTAGTTAGGAAGAAACATGGAGGTCTACGTGGATGACCTGTTGGTCAAAAGTAAAACCTTAGAACAACACTTGGACGACTTAAGGGAGGCTTTTGCGATACTATGACAGTACCAAATGAAGCTAAATCTGGCAAAATGAGCCTTTGGTGTTGGGTCGGGAAAGTTTTTAGGATTCATGGTATTCGAGCGTGGTATCGAGGCTAACCCAAAGAAGGTGGAGGCCATCCTCAGCATGGCCCTACCTCGGAGCATAAATGAAGTACAAAGGTTGGCTACATGAATAGCCTCCCTCAACAGGTTCGTATCAAGATCAACCAACAAATACCTAACTTTCTTTAAAGTCTTGCGAAAAGCGAAGGCATGGGATAGAGAGTGCAACAAGGCATTCGAAGCCCTCAAGAAATACCTCACGAGTCTGCCACTCGTCAGCCAACCCCGATGTGGAGAAACGTTGATCTTGCACCTAGCGGTCTCCCCTTAGACAGCTTTCTCAACGTTGGTACGTGAAGAGGAGGGGGTCAAAAGCTAATTTACTACACCATCCAGGCATATTGAGGGGTTGAGGCCAGATACCCTTGCATAGAGCAGTTGGCCTTTGCGCTGGTAGTAACTAAGTGCAAGCTACATTCGTACTTTCAAGCTCACCCAATATGGGTCCTCATGGAAACTCCTTTAAAGAAGGTTTTGCAATGATCGAACGCCTTAGTGGAGTTGAGCAAGATTGACATTGACTGCATGCCATGAAACACGAAAAAGGGGCAAGTATTAGTGGATTTTGTCGCTGAATTCTCTGGCTTTCTAATAGAGAACAATGATGCATCTCCTATAAAGCCCTGGCAAGTATTTGTTGATGGCTCATCTTGCCAGGCTAGAGGGGGAGTGAGGATGCATATCGTGACATCTGAGGGAAAAGAACACAATTACACCATTAAATTGGCATTCAAAACAATGAATAATGAGGTGGAGTACGAAGCGCTGCTTTCAGGATTACAGGTGGTCAGGTCTCTAAGCGCCACCGAGATCGAAGTATGGGTCGATTCTCAGGTAGTGGTGAATCAAGTGTGGGGAGAGTTTGCTGTGAAGAGTGAGAAATTAAAGAAATATCTGGCATTGATAGAGGCTGAACGCTCCCCATTTCAAATACTTCCAAATTCACCAAGTGTCAAGAACAAAAAATTAGAAAGCAGACAAGTTGGCGCCTGTAATGTCTGAACAAGAGGACTCCCCCTGTCAGAAAATACAATGACTCGAATAGTGGAAGTACTTGCTGTGGGAATCAAAGTAATGGAAATAAGGTTTAGAGCCCCAGATTGGGTGGGAGACCTACTCAGATACTTGGGAACCAACAAGGTACCCGAGGATTGACAAGAGGCGAGGAAGGTCAGAAATAGAGCGACACGCTACACTATGATCAAGGGAGTCCTATATCGGTAGGGTCACTGGTGCATCTTTTAAGGTGCATCTCTCCAGAAGAAGCGCAGTACGTATTAGCAAAAATATACGAAGGAATTTGCTGGAATCACTCGGGAGGACAAGCATTAGCCAGAAAGGTGTCGAGAACGGGTTATTATTGGTCTCAAGCCCTGCGAGATGCTCAGGACTATGCGTGGAGGTGTCGAAAATGCCAAGAGACGCCAAGATGCCCCATTGTCTGCCGAAGGAGTTGACGTTAATCACATTGCCTTGGCCTTTTGCCCAATGGGGAATTGACTTTGTTGGACCAGTTCCCCCAGGCAAAGAGGGAGTCAAATTTATGGTGGTGGCTGTGGACTACTTCACCAAGTGGGTCGAAGCTGAGGCCCCAGCTACTATCATGGCGAGGAATATCACACGGTTTCTGTGTAAGTCAGTAGTTTATAGTGTGACGCACCCAACTTCCATGCACGGACATGCAAGGAAATCGAGACACCCGTGATGATGACAACACGGTCACGCACCCCAACGACACGTGCCGAGTGTGTGAAATGCAACACGTGTACAAAAATAAAATACAGCGGAAAGGTTAAGTCGAATAACTAAGTACCAGAGTTTAATACAATACAAAAAATAGTACTGAAATCCACAAGTCAACATAATACAATTTTCTTGTTCATAAAACAACCTCAAATAAAATACAAATATAAAATAGAAATAGCCAAATGTCCCTACTCCTCAGGCGGAGCTGCATCCTCGGGCTCAACCTCCTCAAAACTTGCATCAAAATCTGTAGTACCAATAAATGGTACCACAGGTAAGTAAAATCTAAAAATACTCAAAAATAACAAATATATTACTACAACAGCCACTATGCATGCACATGATGACCAAAACACCAAACTCGAGAAAAATACAATTTCTCGTAAAATCACAAGTTTCCACGCACGCCAAAAAATCACGATTTGACACATAAATAAAATTCAGGATTAGTTACATTAATTCCAATTTTATCCCGTATGCACCATGGCCTCCCCTAGAGACCATCCACATACCCTGGCTCCCTTCGTCACACCACAGGTACTGACCGTGCGAGTGATACAACAGGAGTGATGCCCAGTTTCGCACCCACCGCGTACATAGCCAAGCATCCTCTGATCTCCGCCAGCCCAAGAGATCACGGAGTCTGATCGAGAGCGCTACCATCTTGTCCAAATCCCAAGCAACAGCTCCAGGGGACGACACTCAGTATATTCCACTCCCGAGTGCCCAGAGGAGCTCCACCGAGATAATAACCCATCTCGGCTTGGGGGTGATACACACACACTCAAAAAACCTTTTCAAATTACACACCCACGCATGCATGCACAATGCCATGAATAGACCAATTACCAACAACCAACAGTTATCAATAATTTCCAATAACCAACACAGTCTATCCAGATAACCAAATCACAGTTTATAAAACAGGTTATTGTAAAAATATATTTAAATCTTAAAAATCTTTTGGAGAAATACTTACAGCGTTTTAAAATAATTTATGGAGGATCATGGAGGAACTGGAAGCACCAAAACAGCAACTCCACAGTGTAAAAACATTGTGGCTGAAATACACAGTGAACTCAAAATCACACGGGGTCAAACGAAGTCTTGGGAACGGTAGGGTAGGGCCTATGGAAGGTGGTGAAACTAATGGAAATGATGGTTGACCGTGGGTGGCGGCCGAAACGGCGGTGGAAGGCCTAGAAACTCGAATCGGAGAGGGTGTTCCTATGGGCGGTTCCAGCGACGGATCGGAGCCGGGGTTGGGTTGGTTAGGACGACAAGAGGCCGGTGGTGAAGCGGCTAAGAGCTGGTGGCCAGAAGTGGCCGGACGGCGGCGCAGCAAGGAGGAAACCGCCGCGGGTTCGAGCGCACCGTGGAGGCAAACGGCGGCGAGGCTCGGCCTGAAATTGGTGGGGCAAGGTCGCCGGCGCACGGGGAGTTCGGTGAGGCCGGCGGTGTCGACCACGGTGGCCGGCAACGGTAACGGTAAGGGCTTGGCCGAAACACGAGAGAGAGGAGAGAGAGAGAGAGTCGGGCGAGGAGAGAGAGAGTACGCGGGAGAAAGAGAAATCCGAGAGAAAAAAAAAGAAAGGAAAAAGAAAAGAAGAGAAAAGAAAAGATGAGGAAAAGAAATGAGGTCCAATCCTCACAACTTTTGGGTCACAACTGATCCTCAAAATAACTATTTAAAAAACAGTAAAATAAATAAATCTATTCAAACCCAAAACTAGCTAAAGTAAATTATTAAACTCCGACAAAACAACATTTAAAATAAAAAACAGTTAAATTGCAGAACCCTAATTAAAATTAATCAAACGCAATGAAATGCTTTAATTAAAACAATAATAATTTTAAAACCCATAAACAACCCAATTTAAATTAAAGATCAATTTAAATCCACAACAATAATTAACAATAAGAAAGCCCAATAAATAATTTTTACAACTTAAAATATTATAAAATAATACTCTAAACTCTCAAAATTCTAAAGCAAGAGAATCAATCTTTAAATCAATTAAAATAATCCTTTATTAAAATATACTAGAATACGGGGTGTTACATATAGATTTGGCATTCCATGCACCATCATCTTGGATAATGGAAGGTAGTTCGATTCCAACCATTACCGCAATTGGTGCTGAGAATTGGGGGGTCGATTTTCGATACTCATTCTTGGGACATCTTTAGTACAATAGGCAAGTCGAGGCGACCAACAAAACGCTGATGGGAATGCTCAAGAAGCTACTCGACGACAGAAAGGGGGCGTGGGCAGACGAGCTCCCCGCTATTTTGTGGGCTTACTAGGTCATGGAGAGAATGCCGATCGGGGAAACCCCATTCACCCTCATGTACAGCTGCGAGGCGATGCCACTAGTAGAGATTAGAATCCCCACCTACATATTTTAGCACTTCAAGCAAGAGTCCAATAACAGGCGGCTGGAATAACAGCTCGACCTACTGGAAGAAGTTTGACTAAAAGCGTAGATAAGAACCGTAGCTAACAAAAGAAGAGCCAAGAGATGCTTTAACAAATGCGTGCGGCCAAGAACATTCAAGGTCGGAGATCTCGTACTTAAAGAGACAAGGACAATGATGCGAGATGAGAGAAAGCTAAGCCATCGATGGGAGGGCCCTTAAATGGTCGTCGCCACAAATTGCCCAGGCTCATACCGCCTAAGAGACTTCCAAGGAAATGAGCTGCCACATCCATGGAACGCCAAGCATCTACGAAAATATTATCGCTAATCCGGTTTTATTATTATAAATTTGTATGTACTCATGCACCAGTTGTGGGCCATAATAAAAGAAGTCTTTAAGTTTCAATGGTTAATTTTAGGGACATAACACAACCCGTCAAGCGAATTTCACTCAATACGAATCAACAATCTTTGCCAACAAAGTCACTCGCTAAATGGGAACTCCATCAGCAATTTACCTTCCCATGCGGTGAAAAGGGAAAGGTAGGCCTAAAAGATTTGCCTTGTCCCTCTAACGGAGGAATGTGGGTCACTCCTTGACCACCAGAAGACAAAGGTTAGCCTTCCTCATGAGTGTCCATAGGCAGGAGCCGGTTCAGTAACAAAATTGTCCAAACAACTTACCTCCCTGTAGGGCACCATAGAGAAAGGTAGGACTAAAAGGTTTTCTTATCCCTCCCATAGTAGAGAGCGGGATCAGCATCAGGGCTACCAAATAACTTGCCCCGAACTTCGATACAGCGAAGTGTGGGATCAGCACTAGTTTGACCCAAATTTACCCTTTCTTGTGATGTCAATGGGCAGAAGTGGGTCTAGAACAAACTACCTGAATAACTTACCTCCTCACGAAAGATGATAGGCAAGTAGGTGGCTCAGCCTCCTCATCTGGGAGAGTGGGACCAACCCCAAGGTGGCCTGAATAACTTACCCCAACCCCCATCATGGCAAAGGAGCAGATTAGCCACATCGCTGTCCAAATCACCTCCCTACGGGGCAACAAAGGGAAAAGTAGGCCTAAATGTTGCCTTGTCCTTCATGCGGTGGAGTGTGGGTAGTCCTCAGCTACCCGAATGAAAAAGCTTTAACCTTCCTTGTGAGCGTCAATGGGCGAGAGCAGATTAAGTAACAAACTGTCTGAACGACTTACCTCCATAGGAGATACCATAGGGAAATGTAGGCCCAAAGATTGCCTTGTCCCTCCCACAGTGGAGAGCGGGATTAGCCTCGCGACTGCCTGAATAACTTATCCTGATCCCCGCTACGATGAAGTGTGGGATTAGTGCCAGCTGGAACCAAAATTACCCTTTCCTAAGGTGTCAACGAGTGGTAGCGGGTCCAATAACAAACTTCCCAAACGATTTACCTCCCTGCGGGATACCATAGGGAAAGGTAAACCTAAAAGTTGCCTTATCCGTCCTGCAATAGAGAGTGGGTTTGGCCCTGAGGCTGCCTGAATACTTACCCCGACCCCCACCATGGCAAAGGAGTGGACCAGCCACGTCGTTGTTCGAATTACCTCCCTGGGGGAGAAAGAGGCAGTTTGGCCTGAGACATTCCGACCTCTCCCCGGCAGAGAGCCGGCCAAGTCCATGGACTGCCTAAACGATGGAACGGAAGACATGGACATCATCCATGTGAACGATGGCAATACAAGACAATCAAGATGGACATCAGCAACAAGAATCGTTCGGTATAGATCAGAGAACCGAGGTTTGTGACATTGACTTCCTTGACAAAAGAACAAAGTAATGATAATGTTCTCATTTCTTGAATAGGACAGATGATGTTACGACAATGGAGGAAGACAGGCGAAGGCCATCTTAACTCCCTGCGGGCTAGTTTACCTCCCCATGGACTAAGGAGGCAAGCCGCTAAGGCCATCTTGACTCCCCATGGGGGAGAGCGGGATTAGCTTCACAATGATCTTGAAGGAAAAGCTGTGCTAATGGATGAAGATAGGTAAAGTTTCAAACTATCATGACTATTTTACCTCCCTGTGGGCCGAAGAGGCAAGTCTGGCTTAAGGCCATCTTGACTCCCCATGGTGGAAAGTGGGGTCAGCCTCACAGCTGCTCAAAGAGCGAAAGAGATATGGAAGACGCCGGCACCTCAAGTGAAGTCATGAAGGTTCAGAAAGATGGATACATAGTGAGGGCCAACAAAAAGAGTATATAAGCTGGAAGACTGCCAGCATTGGCGGGGTGGATCACATGAGGCGCTGGGCGGAAAACCCTGGCAACCAAGCTCTACCCGGGCCAACCCTTAAAAACAAAAAGAGAAGAAAAGAGCAAGAAGAAAAGAATAGTGGAAAGAATACAAAAAAGCATGCCGGATATAATCAACAAAAGGTAATTTTATTAATCATTGAAAGCTACAAGGAACAAGTTACATTGTAAAGCCGTAAAACTACAAGGAACAAGTTACATCATAAACCCGCAAAGTTACAAGAGCAAGTTACATCGTGAAGTCGTAGAGCTACAAGAACAAGTTACATCATAAAGTCGCAGAGCTACAAGCAACATGTTACAACTTGAGACCCTATATCTTCAAAAAATAAGTTCTAGTGCCTGATTGTATACCTAGACGGTAAAACGGCCAGGGATAATCCAAGAGGACCAGAAGACCGCATTGTTCTAGGACTCATCTGAAACAGGATGAGCTGAAAATCTCCAACAATGACGAAGATACTGCCAAGAATCCGAACATCTCGGAGTTGATTTCTATGTTGAGAACCGCTTATTGGATGAAGGCCAATGATCACTGCAACTGAGCTTGATCAAATCATATTTCCTTGTGAGCAGCAAGCAGAGATCTCCACCACTATGATGTGTCGGTAATGCCCGAGGTTACCTCGAAATATCAACAAGGATTTAATGAGGCAGCTAATTGAGTCGTACGGTGATGACCATAGCCTAGGAAAAGCCCAAAACCACCTGCTGGCTGTGGAGAGGGAGCAGAAACTGTTAGAGGAAGAGAAGACACTAGGTGAGAATGACTTCGAAGTAGAGCCCTGTAAGCAAAATGGTAAGAATAAGTGAGACATAATAAGCAAAAGGGTGAAAATGAGAACAAGGGTTCCGGGACCCCAATAGAGAAGGATTGGCAAGAAGATCTGCTTGAAAAATCCACCCTCAATAGGCGGGATCGTTCCCCATAGGCCCATCACCAAGGCCACTCGAAATTAGATTCTTCCCAAGGATGTCACGTCGCCGTAGAGACTCCTCGTGCGGGGAAAAATCCCCTAAATTTATAACCCTTAGGTCACACTGGGGTTCTGAAGAATGAGAGTCTTCATCTGCTCCAAGCCTTCTTTATAGTCAAAGTCCCATGCTTCGTCGCAGACATAGACATAAGACAGCTCTTCCCGTAGACCTTGTCGTCGCTGACTCATTAATATTTTGAACTTGAGTATTGAGCCATTTGATCGACTGGCTATCTGTGTCCCACTGCTGATGCAGCTCTCGGATATCGGCCTACAGCCACTCAAGCTGCAGTGTATCCCTCACCTCACAAGCAAGCGAGACCTTAATATGGAGCTTACCGACTTCCCCCTGGGATTTTATCAAGTCGGCAAGGGCTTCCTCAGCTACCTCTTTCAACTTCCACTCCATGGCTGCACAGTCCAAGGCCACTTAAGCCAGCAAACGAAGGTTCGGTTCTCGTTCCTCAATTCCACTTGGCTATCCATAATGAAGGTCGCTAGACACTCCAATCCCTATCACATGAAGTAAAATCAAAACCGAAAGAAGGGAATGAAGAAAAGTAAGGAATTTACAAGTAAAGTTTTACCCCTGCGAGTAGCCTCTGGAGTCACCCTCGATCCGCTAGAACTTCTTCAATGGCTTCCTCGCCCTCCCCCTCATCGGGCGCACCGGGCGCCGGAATGTCAGTCTTCGCCGCCTCGACACCACCCAAGGGGGTGACCTCAATCATGGGGGCAACATCGACCTCGACTCCTTGGATCAGCAATGCAGCGCGAGGAGGGTACACTATCGACACCATCTTTTCAAGCACTCTCGGGGGTGCTGGGATAAAAAGCACCAAAACAGACGGCCCCCTGGAGGGGTGGGGACATTGTCAGAATTGGTAAAGGCGGGTGAGATCCTCCAGGGCTTCTTCCCTCTTCCCTCAATCGATGGACTAGGGGAACGGTTGCGAGCAAGCGACGTGACCGAGTTTATGGGGATACTCGCATCAAAGAGCAAGTTGGCCAGGGGAGCCAGATATCGGCAAAGGTTGTCCTTTGTCAATAGTGCCTCTGAAGAAGCGTCGCCCTGATGCACCTTCACCCAAGCTCGAATGATCCCAAGCCTTAACTCCTCCTCTGAGGTTAGTTTGGGGCGGCTGCTTGTGTCCCCGTCTACGGCACCCGATATGGCAAAACGGCAACCTAAGGCCGCAAGAGAACATGGAAGGGTACACTGCCACCCTGGTGCCATAGCCCTCGGAATCTACCGCCGCATTAATGGCACCGCTGTTGAACTACACCTATATTTATGGAGTCGCCACAGAGCCACCCCACATTAAAGAAGACCTGACAATAGAAGCAGAAAAGAAGACATGGACTTTGTGGAGACAAAGATGATTTGCCCCCTAACTACGGTATAAATAGCCAGCTCTAGGTACGAAAAATCCCTAGATTTATTTACTTATTTACAAACTTCCAAAAAATATTTACTAACTTTAGCATCGGAGGTTACTTGGCCCCAAGGCCACCCTTTCCAAGTTGCACTACTCTCCATCTTTTGCAGGCCCATTCTCGAAGACCTGAATTGTCAGAGTTTGGCCCAAAAGTGTACGAAACACGACGTTAACACTTATATTGTTGAAGATACCATAACTTGAAGTGTCTTTTATTCAGGGTTCTTAACCAATATTTTGATATTAGACATGCTTTCGACTCTGAGAAATAATTTTTAATGTTATTTGAGAACTCATAGATGATCTACCTACAAAACCTACCAAACATTGATTTTAAGCATAAAACCTACAAAACAATGAATGGGTTGATGTATTATGAAACAAAACATAAGGATTGCACCTAGTTACATCTCCGAGACTTGCTACAAGTAACCTAATTAGCAGTGTGTATGAACTCAGAACTAAAAGTATATAATGTCCCAATCAAGATTTCAACAAACTTTCCTTAAGAAAGCAAATCATTCAAATTGTGACTCTTGATCTTATAGCTTATAAGGGTATTTATGTAGTAAATAAAACAAGCATGCGCTTTTTGGGAAGTTGAAAACATGACAATAAAAAGAAAATACACCAGTGTGCACTTTACGGGAGAGGAAGCACCATGAGACATTGAGATTCAAAACTCACCATGTGAAAAATGGAGCTGCGATGGAAGATCTGGGTGGTTGGCTGAGAATCACGGTGGCTTCCTCTGTGCGTGACAAAAAAAGTCTGAGAGGGAGAAGATAAATTTTGGGTTTGCTATACTAAGAATGACGATGGAAGGAAAGAGGAGGAAGATTTCGGCATGGCTTACCGGGAAGGTGGGGATCCGACAGAAATTGGCTAGCCAACAATTTCTAGGTTACCAGTGGTGATCCGACGTTCCATGCAGTGGTCGACAGTGGTAGAAAAAAATGTAAAGGTCAATGAGTCAACTCTCAGTAAAAGAGAGGGAAATCGACGAGGAAGAGAAGAGGACTTACCTTTGTTGCCATCTGTGATTGATTTTGTGATGATTTTACGATGAGGTTGTGCTTAAGTTGTTGTGGGGAAGATAATTGATTTCATGTGGGGTTTTGGCCGCAAGAATGATGTGGTTTTGGTGAAGAGGAAATTGTGAAAAAAAGATGGCAAAATCTTAATAGGACCTGACACAAAGGGACATAAGTGGAAGCAGGAAGTGCCAAACAAAGGTATTGTTCATTGCTGTTCATTTGCCTATAGTGGCTTTTATAGTATAAGAGATATTGGAAAGTTTGGATTCCACTTCAAAAATATGTTTAAATAATGGATTTGTAGATCCACCTTATATAGGCCTATGGTGGCTGTGATTCTATAGGTTATTTGAAAAGTGAAATAGGTTGATGTAAGCAGTTTTGTATAATTGGAAAAACAAAACTATTATACTGTGCTGAAGATGTGTTTCGTTGCATTGACAACAATTATCAATATCCTGCAATAAGAAAGTAGAAGGGCTGGGTGTGTCTAGGGACACCTTCGAAGCGTTAGGATATGCAACATGTGATTACACATCCCCATTCATACAATGTAATTTGCTTGATGAATTAATAATATGCATCATTCACAACGGAATGTCAAGACTTAAAAATTTTTGCACCAGAATATCTAAACATAATTTCTTAATTGTATTAAACGGATTGATGTAATAGACTGTGGGCTGTGTTAATATAAACGGTGAACTCAGTGTAAAGAAATCAAAGGGAACAAAAGATGTTTGTGAAAAGCACTCTAAGGTCTCGTTTGTTTTTGCAGATGAGATAAAATGAGATGAGTTGAGATTAAAATTAAAAGTTGAATAAAATATTGTTGGAATATATTTTGTTAAAATTATCTTTGTTTTGGAATTTGAAAAAATTGAATTGTTTATTTTATTTTGTATGAAAATTTAGGAAAGTTGTAATAATTAGATGAAATGAGATAAGTTGAGATTAAAATTAAAAGTTGAATAATATATTGTTAGAATATATTTTGTTAATATTATTTTTGTTTTGAAATTTGAAAAAGTTGAATTATTTATTTCATTTTGTATGAAAATTTAGAAAAGTTGTAATAATTAGATGAAATGAGATGAGTTAAGAGTAATGAAAACAAACTAAGCCTAAGAGTCATAAACTTGCATTGATAAAAGGGGATAAGAGCTATTCGAGGTGCTCAACCTCCAATACAATTCAGAATTTTCAAATAGACAAAAGACATTTAATCTGCTTTAATTCTAGTAGTTATATATGTGATAACAATTATCTTTTGGAGGATGAAGATCACTTAGCTGAGCTCCCTTCTCTCTCTTTAGGAAAAAATGCTCTCTCTTCTCTCTAAACCTTCATTACAGATCCGACTAGAGGGGGTGAGAGCTTCGGCTCCCTTCCCCACCCTCCCTGCTCTACCACCTCTCCCCCCCTCTGTGTAGTGTTTCTTTTAGTTTTTTTGTATTTTTTTTTCCAGCCAAATAAAGGAGAATCGCAGATCTAGAACCTTCGGCGTCCATAGACCCGCATGTGCCCCTCCATGGTGTTGCCCAGCTGTCGATTTTCAAGTCCACCGAATGCGACGCCAAATGGAGCAGCGAGTAGGCCGCACGTGCTGGATGAAAATCTCGGAGACGTTCGGCGTGTGGCTCTCACGCGCCATCGAGAAGCCCTCTGCTGACGACATGTGCGGCGTTTCTAGTAGTGTTTTTAATTTCGTACCGTACCGGCCGGTATGGCCAGTATTTTCCTTACCGGCCACCTGTTTGGTACATGTATATTATATGTTTTGTACCGGTCATATCGGCCTGTGTACAGGCCGATATTTCGACCCTTAATTTTTTTTTAATTTTTTCAAACTACAAGCTCATTTTTTGACCCCTAATTTAGACTAGGTTATTTATAATTTATATATCTATATATTTATATATAATTTATTTATATATAGACTATTATTTTGAAATATAATTTATATATATACATTTATATATATAATTTATTCATATATCGACTATCTCGAAATAGTATACTGAACGGTACTGGTACCGAAATATTTCGTTCCAGTGCCTTAACCGGTGCGGCATCCGGTACGGTATTCAAAATATTGGTTTCTAGGGCCTGTGAGTCTGGGACTTCCAAAATTGACCGTCAGTTTTCCTCCCAGAATGACGTGTATACTGCACAAGCCACAACAACCTCATGGAGCACTGTTTTCCATTTTCACAGAGTTTTCCTATTGTATTTTATTTCGTATTCTGTATTTACTTTTTAGAAAAAGAAAAATAAAAAAATAGTTCATTTGGACCTTAGTTTGAATGGAGTGATCCCCCTCCGCTTAGACGATGCTTATAATGGGGTTGGTGCACCCTACTCCACTTCATCAGGGTATGAGATTTTGTCACCCTGTTACTAGTAACTTTGTTGTGGACAAAGTTATATTATCTCGTGGACTCAGATCTTTTGAGATTTGTTGTTTAAATTAGATCATGTCAGTTACAGAAGTGTTTTGAAAATTTATTAACATTTGTAATTGACTTTTTAAAGTCAATTTTATATGTTCTCTTTTATGAATGAAATTTAGTCCATTATTATTAAACAAAAAAAATTATCTTTTGGAAAAAAGAAAGCAATAAAATAACGAGAATAATTGGAATTGTTGAATCAGGTCAAAACACGTGTGTAATGCGATGAGGAAGCTGATAAATAACTGCTGCTTCTAGAATTTCCTTCAAAACGACCTCGTATTAGAAATTTATTCTTCTTGCTTGTTCCTGCCGTAAGTCTGAACGCTTCGTTGCATGCCAAAACGCCCCCCAGCAACCGAGGCGCTGCGGGAGAACGTGTCGTCAGAGCTGAGCTTGCTTCGATTGTATGGCGGCGAAGATTTTAGGAATGCCCAAATGCATATTTTTATTGGGTATTTCTGCTGTTTTTGTGGCCCTCATCGCTGCACTCCTCAGATTCTCACCCGAAACCCGTTCTCCGGTGAGCAACTCCAGTCCTTTCGATGATTTTGTACTTGCCATTTCAAATCTACTCCGAAGCTCGCTAATTCTTTCTTCTTTGGTTTCACTTCTTGATTTTTCGGACAAATTGAATTTAAATCGATCCTTTATTACTAGCGTGTGTGCATATATATAGATATATATCTCTTCAGAGTTTGTGTAGATTTTTTTGTGCTGAAATGGGAAAACTTTTCCCGCAATGATTGCAACTAGCTATTGTTGCTTGCTTCCCCAGAGACTCTTCATTGTCGAAGAATTGGCCCTGTACAATGGGACTGATGAAGGGTTACCCATCCTCTTAGGAATTCTCGGGTACTCTCTCTCTCTCTCTCTCTCTCTCTCATTCACAACACTATTTGGCATGTATAGCGCGCAATCTCACCCACATAACTACCTATGCATGTATAATTGGACACAGACGCACGGAAACACACGTCCGCGCGCGTACTTGTCTCTAAAAAAAGACGCATACTACAGTTCTATTACCTAAAAAATTAGGTAATTAGTTATAATGCATGTTTGTTAAAGATTCAACCATTGATAAAAAAGCCTTAGGACTGTTGGATAAATTTGGTTAAACCTTTAACCCTCAACATCATAACATTTTACCATGCTTCTGAATTCGACATCCACGGTGACCCACTCTATTGACACTGACCCGGTAGTAGCTCTTTCTCTTTTGGCGGCTTTACTCATCTATCAGTATTCAATGACTTAGCACTATGTCCATTTACAGTACCAAGGCATTTTAATCCAGCCTATAGGTCACCCCCTCTATGACTTTAACTAGTGACGTGGTTCCTACTCTGATACCAATTATTAAAGACTTAACCATTGATCCAAAAGCCCTAAGATTATTGGATACTAATTTGCTTAAATCTTTAATTCTCAACATCATAACAATGTTCTATGTTTTGAATCAGGTCTGTGTTTGATGTAACAAAAGGAAAATCTCATTATGGCACAGGAGGGGGTTACAATCATTTTTCTGGAAGGTATTTGACATATTAGTGCTGCCATTTCAGCAATTCATTCTTTAAAGATACCGCGTGGGGTGTTTTATATAATTCTCATGGTGTGCTCTATTAGACAATGATGGTAAAGGGAGAATCAAAACCTTTGTTAAATGCTATAAATTCTACATTCGGCAGCTTTCCTAGGAAGCATGACTGCTTTAATAAAAATGTGTTGAATGGTTGCAAATAGGAAACACATGTGGACAAGAACTTGTGATGTCTCGGAGACATTTATCTGCATGTTTATACTTTATACTATTCTGCTTTTATCTCTCCGTGCTCATATTTTCCGTCGCTCCTATTGTGAGTCTAACACAACCGTATGCTGACACCTTACTGCCTAAAACTTTGCGTTTCCAAATTTAAATACCATCATTCAAGATAGCTCCCACTAACTTAAATTTCCTTATCTATGTAATTTTTCTTGTGATTCTTTCTTTCAATTTATGTTCTAGGATTGCATATTGACGACTTTTTACCTGCTTATTTTCCTTGAAATCCAGAGATGCTTCTCGTGCATTTGTTTCAGGAAACTTTACAGGTACCAACTATCCTTTTTAGTTTTGCTCAAGCCAGTTGATTATTTTATGCAAGGTTAAATGTTAGAAACTGTATGAAGATATCTATAATATAAAATTTTATTCCCAATCATCATCCTGTTTTCTTCAAAGTAACCACCTATTTGCTTATTGGTTTAAATTCAAGATTACGATGGTAATTTGCTACTAGAAGAAGATGGAAAGTTGAAAGTCATCATTTTATAATCATTTGCTCAAAAGAGTAATCCCTCCTCTCATATCTTCTTGTTATAATCTGTACTTGCTTCCATTTTTCGCCTTTTCTTTAATGTTAAAATGCATTTACACAGCCTGAACTTTTAGTTAATAACTTAATAGCACAAGACACCTTTTAAACTAACTGTTAGCCAATTTTATCAATAAGCTATCAAGCCGTGCATCCAAATAAATAAACATGTACATGATTTGTCACTTGAAATTACATAATGTTAGACGAAGAAGGAGAAAGAAATAAAGAATAGACAGGAAAAGAAAATGAGAATTAAATTAGCACCTATGGTGTTAATGTTGAAGAGGAGAAAGCTGACTTGATGAAGAGCAGATTGGGTGTGGAAAGCACCACAACGCTGGGGCCTAACTTGATGAAGAAGAAGATTGGAAGAACTCTACACCACAAGTTTTTTATTACTAACTATCATTTTCCTTTCCCTTTTATGCTAGTGGCCAAACAAATTTGGAAAATGCAAAAGTTGAAAGGAAGGGGAAAAGGAGGTTTATGTTGTTGCAGGGGAGGTTGTCTCCATTACTGAAAGGGTAAATGGGTTGCAACCCATGGGCCGGATGTGATATGTATGGATGCACAAAGCAGATACTGTGATGAATAGTTAGAAATGAGATTTATGGATCCATGAAGTGTTGGATAGCAATAAAAACAGGTTGGACCTTGAATGAGGGCACAGTGAAAATCCTACATATCTTTGCTTCCTGGCACCCTAAAAAAGAGAGGGAAAAACTGTGCAAATGCCTGGATTTGAGTACTGTACAAAATCCAAAAACACTAATATTTCTAAAGCTCGAAAATAATTTCATAGCATGAATTTGGTGGAGATGGTGATGGGATTGTTGTGTTGTCGCTATCATCAATTGTCTCTTCCGGAAATCAAGATTCTGCTTTCTTTATCTCACTTTCACTCAATCTCCTCTGTGGGGCTTAGATCAAGAGTATTTAAAAAAAAAGGATTCTGTCAAAGGCTTTTTTTTTTTTTTTATAATTTATCTTGAACTTGCCTGGGGCAGGCTGATTGGGACAGAGTACTCTCTCTCTCTCTCCCCCCCCCCCCCTCCTCTTTCTCACTCTCTTTTAGTGATTCAGTTTTTTTTAGTGGTCACAAGCTCATAATAACATGTGCTAGCTTTGAATTGGATGTTAATACAAGAGGCTATTGCAAAGTTCTAATAGTTTGTGAATTGTGGGTACAATTGGTTATAAAAACTAGGTGAATGTGTGTTAATGCAGCTAGATGGAAGTTAACCTTGGGACGAGGGAATTTATTATATTTTGTAAGACGATTTTCCCCTTTGTTTCTTAATACAGGAGATGGACTCACTGACTCGTTGCGTGGGCTATCTAGCTCTGAGGTAATCATTTTTATTTGGTTATAGTTCATACGGGTGGAATGACAAAGCATACCTGGGTATTAGCGTCCCCATGATCTGACTAATAATTAATTTTCTTTTACAAACAGGAAAAATATTGTGAAGCCCCCCAAGATAACTTGAAAACTCATTATTTTGGCATCTGGTTTTTTTCACCTGTTATATACCTTATTAGATAGGATATTGAAATGTTGTGTATACGTCTTATGTGAATTATTAAATGATTAGTCAATAATGAGAACAGATACAAAACTTCTAACTCTTTTCTCTGTAAGCAAATTTTACCTTCAGTGAAACAATGTACTTCTACATCATGGACAAGTCAATTCCCATTGTTCCTATTTTCATTCTTGTTGTGGATTTCAATATTTTGGGTTAGAGATAACTTAAGCTTGGTGTCCTTCTCCACCTTTTGTTATTCAAGTTTTATTTATATTATAATCATTTGTCACGTTTTCAATGTATGTTACCAGAATATAGTATGAGTTAGAGCTAGGTGTGGCTTGTTTCATCGTGGTAGTTTTTTCAAAATGGCCTTGAGACATCATGAGACCCTCCAGTCTAATTAATAATATTAACTATATAACATATGAATAAAGTGCTTGCCAATGATCCTTGGACCAAATGACATCCTATTCCTCCTTAAGTAAGGGTTGGAAGTTGATCTTACAGTTTACTCTTGTGTCAGCCTGTGAGCTGTAGATTTACCCATGGAAGAAATGAAGAAGAATGTATCTAGTTGTGGTTAGCGAGGTCTTTAAAATCGTTTGTCTATCCTTGCTTTCAAAATATATTTTCTTAAGACTTTTTTTCAAGTATTTTCTTAAGACTTTTTAAGTGTTTGAAAAACAAGAGAGAAAAAAGAGGACTTTTATTTCTTTTCCTATATGATTTCTATTATCATTACTTTTTTTCTACGAACCATAACCAATGTCATTACTACTATAGAAAGTTCCACACATAATTGAATTATATTGTAATTATAGGTGAAGAGTGTCGTTGAATGGCGGGATTTCTACTTTAGAAGCTACACGTGAGTTACATTGATCAGTTATCTTGTTCATTCTAGTAAGTTGAAATTTGGAAATTCTCAATCATTTTATCATGCTTCCTTCAGAGTTACTAGAAACCTTCCCCCAAGTGAATCTTGCTTTTTTTAGTAGCCTGCATCTGAAACTTTGTAAACCTCTTTAAAATTTTCATCCATTTTTTATTTTATTTCTCTTTAAGGGATGTTCCCATCAAAGGGATACAGATTTATAATGCAATTCCAACATATTTTCTTTACCTTTTATTGGTGAATGTGATATATGATACATCTAAATCTTCACATGTTCTATTTTAAATTTACAATTCTTCAACTCTACTTTGTAATTATTTACCACTTTATAAGAAATAAAGTTGTGAGTGGCCCTGTATCCAGCATGGCTTCCTCCCCAAAGCTGTTTAAGAAAATATGGACATACATAAGCTCCCTCGATGCATTAGCCTGAATGGCGTTGAGTCAAAGCTGTAGGGGATTGGTTCGAGCTAGAGTACTTTCCTCTCTTCCCATCTTCCGTGACAAGAGTTGATAGCCTCTTCCTCTTTGGACGATCGCTTGCCTGATGGGGACCTTCACAAATGAAGCAGCTCGAGTTACCGTTCTTTGGTTGCTTCTCATTTGTTTTGTTCTTTCCTTGTTCCTTCTTCCCCTTGTTATTGGACCTATCCCTGTTTCGCATTGCCCTTGCCCCTGTCTTGGGTTTGCTATTTTCCTCAATTCCTGATCTAAGCTGCCGAAAATCCACCAAGGCTTCCGCAGCAGCCATGGCTGAAGGAAGGTCTTCTACACCTTGCTATTGTAGTTCAAGACATACCCAATCCTGAAGGCCAAACATAAAAGTTGAACAGTTTGTCTGCCTCCAACATGTTCTTGATATCAAGCAGCAATGAGCTGAACTCCTTGACACAATCCCTGACAGATCCAGTCTTCTTCAATTTCTTCAATGAATCCCTTGCAACCCACGCACTATTGCATGGAAGGGATTCTAGACACATTGATGTAGGATAAAAGTGGAAGAAGAAAGAGAAGCAAAATAACAGCAAAACAGAGAAGAAAAGAAGCTAGAAGAGAAGAGAAGAAGAAGAAAGCAAAGAGAAAGGGGGTTGGAAGGAGGCGGCTGTAACAAGTGCTCAATTCTTTTCTCTAAAATCTGCCCCCAATGTTTCATTACAAGCCTTTAAATAGTAAGAGAACACAAACCCTAAATAAACCCTAGAAAGTCTATGGGCTAAAGCCCAAACCCATTAATACAAACCCAAATAAAATAAATACCATATAAGTAAAATAATAATAATAGGAGATGTCCTCATCACACATTACTTAATTTCAGGTGCTTCTCCTCTTTCCCAAAGAACCATATTAGGACGGACTCATCCTAAGAGCAATAAGAAAATCAAAGACAACTTTTGCTAGCAAAACCTTCATGTGGCAATTAATAGAAGAAATATAATAACTTCTGTTATATATCCAGAACAACCATTGAGGGGTTACAAAGCCTAGATGTTTGACAGCTCATTTCGCATTAACATGGAGAAAACCCTGCCGTCATCCCTCACCCAACCCTAAGGCACTGACCGGCGTGAGACACTTAGGTTAGACACCTTGCCACTGCCATCGCCACCACCATAGACTAGACCGATGGGCTCCAGCAACTCTGCTGAGGGCATTTCAGCGTCGGTCCCCCTCTGAAGACCGAGATTTCTCAAGATCCTTTTGGTTTCATCGACGCAGACGGTTTTGCTCAGGTAAGACAGTTGCAAATCCTTGCCACCGTCACAGGCAAGGCTGACGGGCTTCGACGACTCCTCTGAGGGAACTCCGGCATTGGTCCTTAGGAAACCACTCCTTTGGTTTCGTCGGTGCAGATCTGGTGTAGTCTAGCATCAAACCTACATTAGATCTGCATTTTATTTCCATATAACATTTTTTCTCCTTGAGATGGTGAAGTGAGATGATCCTGGGAGATGATCCTGTGATTTGGGATCAGAGGATGACGACGTGCTACACAGAATTGTCTTTGGCCCTGTTTGGATTCAGAGATGATTTCATCTTTTTTCATCTCATCATTACAATTTTTTTAAATTTTCACACAAAATATAATAAACAATTCAAATTTTTTAAATTCCATAACAATAATAATATTAAAATATAATATTCTAACAATATTTTATTCAACTTATCTCATCTCATCTCATTATCCAAATCAGCTCTTAGATGGAAGGTGAGAGGTGGTTGAAGGTGGAATAAAAAACTTTCGTTTTTACGAAAGAGGGAGGAAATAGCTTTCGCATCTCTGAACATAGTAAATGGATGGCTAAGTTCATGTGTCTGTGGGATGGCAGCTTCATGGGTTCCTAAGGGGATAGATGATTGTTTAGAACTTCTCTGTCATGATGGATTCTTCAGGGAGCTAAGGATGGGTAATGGAGTTCTCAGCATTCAACATCATATTAACGTAGGGGGTAGTTTTCTGCAACTCTCAGAATTCCAGAATGGAAGGAGGAAAGGTTGGTTGGTGATCCCTGAAGGCACAAATGGCATTGGATGGAAAGGTTTTCTACAGTCCATTTGAAGCGTCACTGGGTCCTAAACCTCTATTATGAAGCATGCAAACAGAGGGGAGTTTGTTGATAGAAAGACAGTGTGGAGGCCTTACTTGGTCAAAGGTTCCTCGTATGCCTCGATGTTGAGGTCACCTACATGTATTTCGATTGAGAATAGCTCCGCGGCGGAAGGAAAGGGTAACGCACTTGTAGGAGACAAAGGCTGTCAGGTGACATCGGGAGTAATGGAGGGTAAGCACACTCATGTGTTGCATGGTGGAATGGGTGCCTCTGTCGGGTGTTTGAGGGTGGGAGAAGTGGAGGGGGTCTTGTGGGTTGTTAGAGCTCAATTGACAAGAGTTATGGAGTATGTGAAAGATTTTATGATTAAAGTGGATAAGGGGCTGGTCCTGGTCATGGATTTGGGTGGTGGGTCGAAAACGGACTCGGAGGAGGGAGGGAGGGAGGGGGGGGGATCCGACGAGTTTGAAGGGCTCAAGCTCATCGGCAAAGTGCATTTCGACGTTGTCATAGATAAGGTCGTCGGACGCTGGCATCACTATTCACGCTGGTGTCACTCAGGACATCAGAAGCTTGCCGTCTGACTGCCCTCAGTCACCAGTTGCAAATGGGGTTGGTACCTTTTTCTAGGGTTCACTTTCAGTTAAAGATGGGGGTCCTTCTAGGGTTTTGAGTACTTTGGAAGATGCAGACGAGTCTCTTTTAGAAGATGAAAATGGGGTAACAGAAGTTAGTGCTTCCCCTACTTGTTCTATGTCTCCTAAGGGAGCAATAGGGTTTGACAAAGTGGCACAGAAAGGGTCTTCGGGGGGTGGAGCCCCTACAGGCAATGTTATTGTCAATGGAACGACGACACCTATGTTGAAGGTGAAGGAACCTTTAATGGTGACAACAACAATGGACATCAACAATATAGCTATTTAGGAGGTTTTGGATTTGAATGCAGGATATGGTGGGCAGGAAATTATGGGTTTATCGTTGGTGCCTTGCGAGGAGGAATATTTAGGGTCGGGAGTGCACTTGGGAACTGTGTCTGGGGATAATGTTGTTTCCCTGATTTCTCTTTTTTTGATAAATAATATAGTGGGTTCACCATCGGATTGAATTCTGCATAAGGTTGACGAGATTTGGCATTGTGTGAGGATTTCATATGAAGGATGTGAAGACCAATTTAAAACACTACTCACTGTGATTGAGGCGGACCACTCACTTGAAACGAAATCAAAAATTAAGAAAGGAAAACAATAGACACAAAGGGATCCCATACACTAATGCGGTACACTGTGAGTGCCACGTCTCATTCCCTCCCTTTTTTTTTTTCCTTTCTTTTTTCTCCACTCTCCCGTGTGTCTCCCCTCCCCCTTTTCCTCTCTGTCTCCGCCCTCCCTATGCTCGCCATGGTGGTCAGGGACCACCTCAGGGCCGGCAGAAGTCGTTGGCGGTCCAAGCAGCACCGACCAGCGGGGGCATGGGAATTGATCCTTCAACTCCTTTCTCAAGGCTTCCCAAGTCTCAATCCTTGGTTGTGTTGCTCTTCGGATCCTCCAGTCGAGATTGCCACCAAAGTTTTGCATCACTCGTAAGCTACATTACCGTGATTGTCACCTTTTTTTCCTCTAGTACACAAGCAACATGGAAGTACTGGTCCATGTCCCAGAGAAAGTTCCCCAACTCTTTGGCTTAACAAGTGCAAGTAAAGGTTGAAAGTTTTGGAATCTTCAGCTTGGAAGGGGCGTCCCCACTAGTAGGAAGTCTGAATACGGCTTTTTTCATGACCCCAAGATCTGAAGAGAGGTTGTCAAGACTGGATACTAGCAAGATTGGATTACATAAGCGAATGAGCCAAAAACCACTTGCATGAAGAGGTATGGCTCATATGAGTTTTTGGTAATGCCTTTTGGGCTTACAAATTGTAACACCCCGCTTCCCCACGGATAAGAACGACGTCATTTTGATGAAATCCTTGCGAACCGGAGTGATACTACTGATTTTGACTTAAAAATATTTTCTTTTACTTTTATTCTAATGGAAGCGCTAGGTACAAAGATTCCCTATAATAAATACGGTGTTCTATATTAAAAAGATAGTGCGCGGAAGCATTTATTAACTAGTTCCATGTAGGAAAACTTTTGAGGGTGCGGTGCAAGGGACTGAGGTTTACTTTGCAAGGGTAGTCCGAAAGGGCCCTGTCTTGGAGAGGTTCCTCAACATTAAAAAAAAAAAAAAAACTTAAAAGCTCTGTGCATGATCAAGGCCTCTGTCATGACTCCCTGGACCAATGTTTTTAAATCACTGTCTACCTCCATAAATCACGTCTTCCTTGATTCTCTCTTGGATCTCCTTCCTTGAAAGTTTCTTCCAAACAGTTTAGACTTAGAAGCACCCCCCATGTCCTCCTTGCCTTTCCAAGGAACTTTGGTTTGCAAGGGTTTAGAAAATTTGCTCCCCATGTCCTTAGATTGGTGCCTTTCCATTGTAGTGCTTTCTTCTAGGATTTCCGCCATCCTCATCACCTCTTGGAGCCTTGTAGGTTGCTTCAACTTAACCTCCTTGGTTAGCCAAGGCTTCAAACCATCCACAAAAGTGCCCACAAGTGCCTCTTCGAACCAACCTCTCACCATAGTTTGAAGTTGCCTAAAGTCTTCAATGTAAGTGTGCACTTTTTCCTCTTTCCTCAACTTAGCAAGTTGGCCATGGTGATTGAAAATTGGTGATGGACAATTTATTGATGGTTTGAAGCTTAGGTTAGCCAAGGAGATCAAGTTGAAGCAACCTACACGGCTTCAAGAAGTCCTGAGGATGGCGGAGATTTTGGAAGAAAGCATTCATGTGGAGAGACGCCAATCCAAGGATATGTAGAGCAAGTTCACTAAACCTTTGCAAACCAAAATTCCTTGGAAAGGTAAGGAGGATATGGGGGTGCTTTGAAGTCCAAGCCCTATGAAGTGAAGAAGCTCTCAAGAGAAAGTTCAATAAAGAATAAAAAGAGGCCTATGTTTCAAATGTGGAGAGAAATGGAGTAGGGAACACAAATGTAGATCCAGGCAAGCCTATGTATTGATTGATGAGGGAATGAGTGAAGATGAAGATGGTTGCCTTGTTGAATCATCTAGCCAAGAGTCCAAACAAGAGGAGGCTGAATCTAGTGACAAACTAGAGGAGGCTGAGTTGTCCCTTAACGCCATGTCGGGGATCCAAAAGCCCACTTCCATGAGGGTGATGGCGTGGATTTGAAAGTTTGAAGTAACATTGTTGGTGGATAGTGGCTCTACCCATAATTTTATCAACTCCAACATTGTCACCAAGGTTGAGTTGAAACCTATTGCTATAGAGCCATTTGAGGTGAAGGTTGTAAATGGGGACAAATAGAGGTGCGACGAATTTGTGAAGGAAGTGAAGATGAACGTACAAGGGGTGAGGATAGTAACCGATCTTCATGTTCTATCATTAGTTGGGGTTGATGTGGTCTTGGGCAATGTATGGCTCAAGGGCCTTGGAAGGGTGATACACGATTACCACAACATGACCATGAAATTCAAGTTCGGGTCTAAGAAGAGAGCGTGGACAGCTTTGGCATCAAAAGAAGTCAAGTCTTGTGAAGCCATGACATTTGAGAAGTTGTGCAAGGGTGGATCTCATTGCTTTGTCATTGTTGTAGCCAATGAAGACTTGGTGTGTGAGTTGGGAAAGAAGGAAGATGAGGGCAACAAAGATAAATTGCTAGCTGTGCCCAAGGAGGTTAGAGAGGTCTTGGAGGACCATAGAGGGGTTCTAGAGGTGCCCACTACCTTGCCACCTTCTAGGCCCTTCGACCATCACAATGTTTTAGTTGATGAGAAGAAACCGGTAAATGTTCCTCCCTATCGATATGCTCACTTCCAAAAGGGTGAGATCAAAAGATAAGTGGATGAAATGTTGAGGAGTGGATTGATAAGACCAACACTAGCCCGTTTTCTTCTCCGGTTTGCTAGTGAGGAAGAAGGATGGGTCTTGGAGGTTTTGTACGGACTATAGGGCTTTGAAAGAAGTCGCAGTCAATGATCGATTTCCTATCTCCACAGTCGATGAGATGCTAGATGAGTTGCATGGGGCAAGAGTCTTTTCCAATCTTGATCTAAGGGCTAGGTATCATGAAATTCGAATGAAGGAAGAAGATGTTCACAAAACCGCATTTAGGACTCATTCCAGGTACTTTTAGTACCTATTGATGCCGTTTGGGTTGTGCAATGCCTCTTCCACTTTCCAAGCCACCATAAACACTAATTTCAAGCCACTTTTGAGGAAGTTCATATTGGTTTTCTTTGATGACATCTTGGTTTATTCCAAGACCATTGAATAACACAAGGAGCATTTGACGGTTGTGTTGAAGATTTTGGAGGAGCATCACTTTTTCATAAAGGCTTCCAAATGTGCATTTATGGAGAAGGAACTTGAGTATCTTGGTCACTCTATCTTGGGAGAGGGGGTAAAGGTGGATCAAAAGAAGATTGAGGCCATGGTGGATTGGCCATTGCCCAAAAATGTTTCGGCCTTGAGAGGTTTTTTGGGGTTAACCGGTTCCTATAGATGGTTTGTGAAGAATTATGGGCTTATTGCTAAGTCACTCACTTCTTTGTTAAAGAAGGACAATTTTGAGTGGCCATGAGCGAGGGAAGCTTTTGAATATTTAAAAAGGGGCATGACCATGACTCCCGTGTTAGCATTGCCTAACTTTGAGAAGTCATTTGAGGTTTATACGGATGCAAGTGGGGAGGGGATAGGTGCTGTTTTAGAGCAAGAGAGGAGACCCTTGGCCTTTATTTCAAAGGCACTTAGGCTAATGAAGAAGGCATGGAGCACCTATGCAAGAGAGATGTTGGCGGTGGTGCATGTGGTGAAGATTTGGCAGCCTTACCTTTTGGGCCGCAAGTTTACTATTGTGACCGACCAACAAGCCTTGAGATGCCTCCTACAACAAAAGATAGTCACTCCCGAGCAATAAAAATTTCTTGTCAAGCTACTTGTGTTTGAGTATGATATTGTGTACCAACCGGGTAAGGAGAACAAGGTAGCTGATACTTTGAGTAGGAGAGGGAGAAGTTCACTTTTGTGGATTGTGCATAAATAGGATGAGTGCTCTATGATGGCTTTGAGTGGGGCCGAGTGGAGAATATGAGACAAGATCCATGAAGCTACCAAAATTGATGCAAGGGCCCTTGAAATTGTTGAACTCTTGGAAGCACAAAGAGATGGCGTGATTGGCTTCAAGGTGAGGGATGATCTTATTTATTACAAAGACTACGTGTATGTGCCTAATGTCCCAAAGTTGAGGAAGGAAATTCTTGACCGTTTTCACAATAGTAAGGAAGGAGGACATTCGGGATGGTTGACCTACATAAGGGTGAAACACTTCTTTTATTGGGAAGGGCTTAAGAAGGCGGTGAAGAAGTTAGTGGCCGAGAAATATATATGAACAATGATAGATAATTGGATAGAAAATGGAGAAATACGCATAAGATAATCATGGAATTATCACCTATTCAGGAATTGCAAAGTGATGTCCCTCTCCTTGGGATTCACGAATTTTACCCAAAAAGCCCAAGTGCAAAAGTACCGAAAAATGTCAAGAACAACTCAAACAGTCCACAAGGAAAATGTTGGCATGATGCGCGCAGGCAAGGTAATGGAAGCCTCACTCTCACTCACGTGTTTGTGGCGTGTTGGGTGATTGAATCTAGGGTTACCTCAAGGCAACACAAAGATCCCAATGGGTTGGTTGGTAAAAATTAAGATTAACTCAAGCTAGCACTCAATTCTGAAAGATTGGAAGAGAAAATTCTCATTCATTCAAAATAGCATAATTATGAATTACAAGCCAAAAACATAAATAAATAGTAGTCGGGTTTGGCTATCCCTCCCCCAATTATTTCCTCCAACAACTTCTAAATCCTAATCCCAAAACAAAAGCAACAACTTCTAAATCCTAATCCCAAAACAATTCTAACTCCTAAGTTTAAGGAAACAATCTTATCAAATGCCTAACATAAAGGAATAAACTAGGAAATAACTTAATAAATGATAATAGATAAATTCCTAAATTAAAGCCCACTTCCCTAAAATTAAGGGATTTGTTATCTTGTTATCCAATTCTTAGAATCAAGGAATTGGCCAACACTTGAGATTTCTTTAGTTGCACTTGTCTTGGATGCCCAACCTGAGCTATGCATGCAACCCTCCTAGCCTCAGCGCGCCTAGCTTTTCTTGGATCTCCATCAATCCTTCCCCTTTCAAGACTGATCTTGTCCTCAAGGTTCAAATCTGGAAATTGATCCTTGAGAATCCGAACACTCTCCCATGTAGCATCTTCGGTTGGGAACCCCTTCCATTGAACTAAGGTTTTGGTTCTTACCTGGCCACCCTTCCTCACAAGCCTATACTCCATGATTTTCTCGGGTTGAATTGCCATTCTTCTCTCTTCATCCACCACGGGCATCCCACTCATCACTTTGGTTGGATCTCTAACCTTCCCCGTAGTAATGAGACATGAAAAATAGGATGAATGTGAACCCCGACCGGTAGGTCTAGCTTGTATGCAAGCTGTCCGCACCTCCTCACATACTCCCTCACCTCTCCTTTCATGTCATCCCAATAAAATAAATTGGCCACCCTTACCCAAGTACGGTACACTCCCGAATGTCTCCCTTCCTTGGAATCACGAAAGTGGCTCCAGATCTTCCTTCTAAGCTCACTCACACTCGGCACCACGACTCTCCCCTTGTATTTTAAAAGTCCATCACTCATCTCATAATTTTCTACTCCCTTAGCATCCACATCTAGCTTCACCATTACCTCCTTACACTTTAGATCATTTTTTACTCATTCTCTAATCTCATTTTCCACTTCACACCTCTCACTCAAGCCCCTCGGTTGGGAGGCCAATGTAATAGCAAAACATTGCCCCCCACGTCTCAAGATTTTTTCCATCTCATTAGGCCCCACGACCTTGCACCCTTCTCGTCCATTCATTCTCATGGTCACCCATTTACCCCTATCATAAACTCCATAATCATTTTTTTGTAATCCGACACTATCTTCCCTAGCTTCTCTAACCATTGCACACCCAACACAACAACATGTGAAGAATACAAGTCTACCAATCTCAAGATCATGTGTTTTCAAACATACCTTTTGATATACATCTCTACACATAAATTTCTCCCCACTAGCTACCTTGACCTCGAATGGAGTGATAAAAGTCATAGGCAATCCCAAGCTCTCGACCACTTTAGAATTGATGAAGTTTAGAGACGAACCATTATCCACAAGAATTTTTACCTCCATCTTGCCAATTTGTGCTTGTGTTCTCATCGTTCTAGGCCCCACAACACCCACCAAAGCATGAATAGAAATATGAGGATCTCCCCTAACGGCTTCATCTTGTTCTTGCTCTTCCTTCCCTATGTCTTCCTCTTTCTCTAACTCCATCTCTATGAGAAAAATTTGCTTGGCTTTGCATCTGTGGCCCATTGTGAACCTCTCATTGCAATTGAAACGAAGCCCGTTCTCTCTTCGTCGTTGCATCTCTTCCCAAGGTAGCCTCTTCACTCCCGCGGGTAATGCTTTGGTTCTGCTTGATGCACCTCCACTAGGACCTCCAGGTGAGAAATCCTTGCTAAAAGTTTGGTTTGCATCAAACTTGGAAACCATTGAGGGTGGTTTTCTCACCTCCAATCGGCTACTCTTCTTCAAATCTTGAAGTTGATCTTCTTTGATTTGTGCAACCTCCAAAGCTTGCATCAAGGTTTTTGGTTTCTTAAGCTTCACTTCTGTTGCCAACTCACTCTTCAAGCCGCCCACAAAGGTCCCAATGAGGGTCTTCTCCGACCATCCATGTGCTCTAGGGGACAAGTATTCAAACTCCTTTTGATAATCTCTTAAAGATCCGGTTTGCTTGATCTTTGGGAGAGTCTCATGGTAGTTCATATACTCAGTTGGCCCGAACCTCCTCAAAGCTTCTTGACAAACTTCCTCCATTTCAACTCCCTCCTTTGAGCCCCGTAGGTCTTCCTCATCCATTACCACTATTGGTTGGCCTCCCCCTCAAGGAAGTAGGTGGCATAGGACACTTTAGCATGGCTCTCCATGTGATTGGGCTCGAAGTATTGCTCCGCTCTACTAACCCATGTGCTCGGGTCATCACTATTGAACTTTGGAAAGTCCATCTTTGGCTTGAGAACTTCCCCCCTACGTGCTCCTCTCCTCATGGTTCCCTCCTTCTCCTTCACTTTCCCTAGTTGATTCCTCATGAGTGTTTGAGGAATCTTGAGAAGATGAATCCGAGTCATCCACCCTCTCTCGGCGTTGGCTTCTTCTAGATCCAACGGAACCCTCCGAACTATGGGCTTTCCTCCTATGGCGCCTTCTCTCTCCATTCCTCCTTTGATCCACCAATTGGTGGAGCACCTCCTCTAACCTTCCAAGCCATTCATTGGTGGCGTTGTGTTGTGCCTCCAAAGTGGCTTCAATATTCTCAATCCGTTTCATATGTGTTGGTTGTCGATCGGCCATGGCTTTCTCTTCTTAGGTTGGACACTCTCAATGAAAGCACCAATGATGGAAGCCTCATTCTCACTCACTTGTTTGTGGCGTGTTGGGTGATTGAATCTAGGGTTACCTCAAGGCAACAAAGATCCCAATGGATTGGTTTGTGAAAATTATGATTAACTCAAGTTAGCACTTAATTTCCGAAAGATTGGAAGAGAAAATTCTCATTCATTCAAAATAGCATAATTATGAATTACAAGCCAAAAACCCAAATAAATAGTAGTAAGGTTTGACTAGCCCTCCCCCAATTATTTCCTCCAACAACTTCTAAATCCTAATCCCAAAACAAATCCAACAACTTCTAAATCCTAATCCCAAAACGATTCAAACTCCTAAGTTTAAGGAAACAATCTTATCAAATGCCTTACATAAAGGAATTAAACTAGGAAATAACTTAACAAATGATAATAGATAAATTCCTAAATTAAAGTCCCCTTCCCTAAAATTAAGGGATTTGTTATCTTGTCATCCAATTCCTAAAATCAAGGAATTGACCAACACTTAAGACTCCTCTAGTTGCACTTGTCTTGGACGCCCATCACCCCACCACTCGAGACATGCATGCAACCCTCCTAGCCTCGGCGTGCCTAGCCCTTGGATCTCCATCACAGGGACCTGGGCATGGCCTGTTGCTGCGTCTTAGACCTGCTGACTCATGCCAACACGTACCCTATTGCCACTTTGCATTCCTTAAAAAAATCAAAACAAAACAAGAAAATTAAATTAAATTAAAAAAAAAAGAGTGTAAAACTCCTCCAGCCAAGGCATGGATGGATCCACTTCTTCCCCTCAGTACAAGATACAGCATCATGTTTACAACATGAGCAAAACAGGCATCTTATTGATTTGGAGTCTAATGTAGTGGTAAATATGATGCTGTAAATATTAGCAAATATAGGAGGATTTGCTTTGGGCATTACAAAATGTGCTAAATATGTTGCTGTAAATCAGCATCGGGGTTGGTAAATGATTGTAATGCTTTGATCAAATTTTATGGTTACATGAAAATCTTGGATGGAGCACCATACTTGGTATTGACTCAGTGCTGAACTCCTATTTTCAGATTTATTGGCAAGTTAGTAGGTCGTTACTATGACAGCCATGGAAACCCAACAAAATATTTGAAAGGAGTTGAAGTGAAGGCTGCGAGAGGTGCACAGCTTTTGGAGAAACAGAAGATTGAAGAAGCCAAACAACTCAGTTGCAATTCAAGGTGGAGCCAGGACAGTGGAGGAGAGGTATGCGTTTTCATGATTGACTTGGGAACAATATCTTACTGCTATTCTAACTGTTGTGCTCTTTGTCTCGGTTTTGAAGATACATGTCAGGCAGATTGTGGAGTTAGTGACTATCTCGTCAAAAATAGTTATTAAATGACTACGTTTCATGATAATTGAACTGAAATTTTAATGTTCTGAGTTATATCTCTTATTGTGATTTTGTGTTAGGTTTGGTGCGATGTCGGCGTCCCAAGGTTAGTCCAGAGGCCTCTTGAAATTGCTTTGACTGGGAAGATGAGTAAGCGCTGTGTTTGCTTTAAAGAGGATCAACTGGACCAGCCAGGGCTGGAAGTTTATGATGGATGTGACTTCCTTGCCATGACTTGCCGAGTTTAAGTTAGGTTGTAATGGTTTTACTAGCAGAGATAAGGTTAAATCTTCCCTGATGTGTCATAAACAAGTATTTCATGGTGGTTTTTTTTTTAAATGTTTTTGTTTTAATTTCTTCTAAAAGAAAGTAAAAAATATCAAAGACATAATAACACAAGATTACATCCTTAGGACAATTTGTGACTACATGAGCTCTACCTTCAATTTTTTTTCTTTAAAGCCATATGGGAATGCTTTTCACTGTTATATCTCTCTTTAACAGATTTGTGATTCTTGATTAGCATGCTTAATGTCATAACATTGTGGAATTACTTGCCCTTGCTTGAAACAGATGATAGCCCTTTACTCCATAATCTCTCAACCTAGCCATCTTTGTGAGAGTTTCGTGACTGATGCTCCCCAGAGATTGATCACTAAAGAAGTTGATATTTCTGATTGTCTTAGATCCACGTTTTGAAAAGAGGAGCATGCTTCCCTCGAATACTTTTTTGATTGTCATTGGTTGTCCGGAATAAAGTCCTACTAATCTGAGAGTTACTTAGGTCTTCATTAAATGTTTTTTGCAAGGGCATCTCGGTAATTCAATGAAAAATATCCCTAATCTGATTGTTCTTAAAAATTATTTGCACTTTAGGTCTCTAGGATTAAACCAAAGGGAGCACACCATCAAGGCTCTATGATTACTGAGTTTTTCTCCAAGTATAATAATATGGAGTGACCGTCAGAGTATTCCTGGCCCTTCACCATCTGTAGGATTCTCTCTTATTTTTCTGTGGGATTGGAAGTGAGTCTACCGAATCATAAATTTACAATCTTTAATGTTCAAAATGAACTCATCTTCACCCGGTTTTAAATCCCCATTTCTAAATCTAACAGCTATGTTGAAATTTCCTTATTTACTCAGTTTACTTGTTATCTTCCTGTTTGTGCCGATCTGTGGAGGGCTAGAAATTGTTTGTTAGACCTGCATGGAGCTTTTGCAGAGCCTTTTTAACAGGATGTGTCCATTATTTTCTTGACTGGAATACCTGCAGTTGTGTTATATTACCATGAAATCTGGATTTATGCATATCAAATTGTTATAAACTTGGACCATGCAGCATGCTTTTGGCAATTAAAAAGAAAAGAAAAGATGCCAAATTATCGAAGCAGCAACGTGGAAACAAGCAGAGCATGAATGTACATGGTTTTGAAATACTAGCTGGAGGATTCACAGCTAGTATCCAAACAGGGCACTCCAGACCCCTTTCGGGCTAGTATTGTGCTATGACACCAAAGACATTGTCGGCCTAGTACTTGTAAAAACATGTCTTATTTTCGTAAAAAACGAAGAGCGCACGCTCCTATTCTAGTCCCTTTTTTCTTTTTACATATTCCGACTTCTACATGCATCCCAAACGACTTTTCAACCTATACTAAATCTCCTATGGTCAATGGGAGTACAAATAGCAAGAACTTGTGTTTTCTTTATATATTAGCAAGAACTTTGTTGTTCTTACATAAAGTAGATTATATTTTGCATATAATCCTCTTCTCGGCATAACTTGGAATGTAATGAGTAGAGTTTGTCTTACAAATATTCACCCTTTATACTGGACCCACATTCTGCTGCGGGAGGAATAAAACATCCTTAAGGCGTAACCTACTCCTTTGGAGCCCACGGGTAGGTAAGTTGTCGGACAGCTAAGGAGTTGAGGTTGCTCTTCACTGTGAAAAGGGTCAGGTAGCTGAGAGGCTAGACTCGCACTCCTCCCGTGAGGGGGGTCGAGTTGCCAAGGTTGAACTCTCCCTTTGATTCCTCGTAGGGAGGTAAGTAGGATAGTTTGAGAGGCCCGGGCCATAGTCCCTTTCGGTTTCCCCTTGATTCTACTAGCATCCTTTGTTGAAAAATTTTATTTATTTATTTTCTTATATAGAGGTGGAGAGATTCAAACCTGGTTAACTGTTCTCCCATTTAAAGACTAGGCGTTATACCATATGATTCAAAGAATCTTTGTTGACCATTATACCATAATGGGAAAGTCCTCTTTGCATTTTTTGTTCCTCTTCGTTGGTCTTTTGGATTTGACTGGCTCATTAAATGTGTAAATCTTTTTTCATATTTATTTTGTGTGTAAAGCTTTATATTTTTAAAATTGTTTGAGATTTTTAAAAAAAATCATGTTTTTTAGTTTAAAATAACTATCAGATTTTGAATTATCGCGTACATCCAATTAATAAATATATTTTTATATTTTGAATTTATTATGAATTTACTTGTAATCTTAATATAAATGCATTTATTATGATTACATTATAAACGAGTCGTTTGAGTTAGTGGTTGAGCTTTCAATGCCAATTTGTTCAGAAATGATCTCTCATTAGAGTCCCTATAACTAGAAGGCATTTATGAAATTTCTAGGAAACAATCATTGAACATGAAGATCTCAGTGTATTTTATAGTTTAGTTCCTCTCAAGGGTCTCCCTTTTGTAGAGGTTTATTCCCCTGCCTAGCGTAGGTTTTCTACAGTTTCTCTTGCTGAGTGCGGGGGGATTTAGTGATGGATACAAATCTAGAGAAGATGCGTGCCCGTCCTTCGTTGACGGAACAAGAGGAGGAAGTCATTGTGGTTGAGGACATTTCGTTGGAACATGCTCTTGCAAGGGGGAACGGTGTTTGCTATTCAAACTTCTCACTACAAAACACTTCAATAAGGAGGCTCTCAAAACGACTATGAAAAAGATCTGGTGTCGTCTGCAATCGATTGCAATTCATGATCTTCATCCAACTTTGTTCATTGCTGAATTTGAAGACTTACGAGATAAAGAGCGTGCCAAACGTGATCGTCCATGGTCGTTTGACAAACATCTGGTATTGACTAGTGATGTTGAGGGGCTTAAAGAGGCTCATTAAGTTTTGCTCTCTGAGGCGGTGTTTTGGATTTGAATTCATGATCTTCTAGTTGTGGCACGTAATTCTTCTATGGGCAACATAATTGGTAAGGCTGTGGGAAGGGTTGTGGAGGTGGACTTAGAGGAGAATGAGATGGCGTGGGGGGAGTATATGAGGGTTTGGGCTTGCTTGGATGTTTCGAAGTCTCTATTACGGGGGAAAAAGATCTGCATTGGTTCTTCTCCGCCTATATGGGTACATTTTACGTACGACTGCCTACCCAATTTCTATTACATTTGTGGTTTACTTAGACACAGTCATCGTGATTGTGTACAATGGACTAATGATATGAATAAGATGATCCCTGCTGATTTTTCTTAAGGTTTGTGGCTTCGTGCGGGTGGTTTTAGGGAGAATGGGGGCTCGGTTCGAAGCCATTTCACTCCTCAGAATGAGAGGAAAAAGTCGCCGGAGCAGGCTCCTATTTAGGCTACCACAGTTTCTCAAGTAATTCCTCAAAAGGATGTTACGACTGCTCATTAACTGTTGAGGTTTTTTGGAAAACAATAAGGAATGGGATTAATGATAAAGATGCTGCCTCCCAACTGCCGTTACAGATTGCTCTTGTCGAGGAGAAAATCTCAATGTTGGATAAAGGAGAGGGTACTGGTGTAGAAGGGGGTTGTTTATATGGTAAGTGTTTGCCAATAGACCTTGAGAGTAACAAATTATATGGGCAAACTGGGGAGCTTTGGGGGGAAAATCTTTCTGTGAATCTTGAAAATAACAGTTTGTCTCTGGTGGCATTTTAGTCATTGACAAGGGGGTGCTTAAATGTACAAATTGGTTTGAATGATTCTAGTGAACACGTGCATTCTGTTCCACAGCATGCAGTGTCTCAACGATGGAAGAGGCTTCAACGACCTCAACCTTGTAATGTGCATACGGATCTTGAGGTAGGCATTAAAAAAACTGCTGATTCTGAATCCTTAGTGGAGCTTTCAAGAGCTTCGAAACGTTTAAAAAATAAGTCCAAACTGCATGTGGTATTGGATGGTAGTACCCAAAATGTCTTGGTGGTGGCTGATTCACAACCCCATTGAAATCAATGAATCTGCTAAGTTGGAATACGAGGGCTTGGGAACCCTCGTGGTATTCGAACACTTTCTGATCTCATCAGAAAGGAAGATCCTCAAGTTTTGTTTTTGTAAGAAACAAAACTTAAATCTGGTAGTATGGAATTCTGTAGGGTTTGTTTAAAGTTTGAAAATTGTTTAACTGTTGATGCAGTGGGTCGTAGTGGAGGTTTGGCTCTCCTCTGGAAGAGTGATGTTAAGCTATCTGTTCTTAGTTATTCTTCTTCTCACATTGATGCCTACGTTGAGGACGATTCCAAAAAATGGTTCTTAACTGGTATCTATAGGCAACCAGAGGCTCTTCGTAGGAAGGAGACTTGGAATTTGTTAAAGAGGTTGCATAGGGGCAGTTCTAAAGCTTGGCTATTTTTTGGAGATTTTAATGAGATATGTACTCTTGAGGAGAAATTGGGGCCTGAGCTGTAATTGGTTGATTTCCATGAAGTGATAGGGGATTGTGAGTTGAAGGACCTTGATTTTAGTGGGCCTAGGTATACTTGGTGCAACAAGAGAGGTGACTCAGCGCTAATCTCGGAGAGGTTGGATAGGTTCATGCAGAACTAGTCTTGGCGTAATCTGTATGAGAGGGCCTTTGTGTTTCATGGATCTATTGCTCACTCTGATCATCTACCAATTTGGTTAGATGTGAGGGGTGTCTACCAGGAGGAGAAAGTTCAAACTTTTTAGAGTTGAGACTATGTGCTTGGAAGGGAAGAATTGTACTGTGATTGTTAAGGATTCTTGGAGTTTTTATGGCTATAATAATTCCTTACAAGGGGTTATGAAGAGCATTGCTACCTGTGGCTCTAAGTTACAACAATGGAATAAAGCAAAGTTTGGAAATGTGAATGCCAATCTGAAAGAAGCACAAGAGAAGTTGAAGATAGAGCATCAAAGGGATCCTAATGCTTTGAGTTCTAATGAGGTATGCTTAGCTTCTGAGAGTGTGCAGAAATGGCTAGAGAGAGAGGAGATCATGTGGAGGTAGAGATCAAAAGCTCTTTGGTTGGCTGAGGGAGACCAAAATACAAAGTTCTTTCATGCTAAAGCTACCCAAGGGAAGAATAAAGAATTCCATTATGAAACTAAAAGATGATGATGGCTATTGGCATGAAGGGGAGGAATGTAACAACCTTATTCTTAACCACTTTTCTTCTTTGTTTACTTCTGCAGGGACTCGAGATGAAGCTGTTATTTTGACTAAAATCGAAAGGAAAGTATCTGTTGATATGAATGAGGACCTCATCAAGGAGTTCACTGCTGAAGAAGTGTTTAGAGCTTTGAGGGAAATGCATCCTTCAAAGGCTCCAGGACCTGATGACATGCCTCCTTTGTTCTTTCAATAGTTTTGGCCTGAAATTGGTACCTCCATTACTTCTACAGTCTTACTTGCTCTTAACTCTGGTGACTTTCCTCAAACTTTGAATCATACTTTCATAAACTAGTCCCTAAGAAGAAACATCCTATGAAGGTCACTGACTTTAGACCAATTAGCCTATGTAATGTCATATATAAGCTAATGTCTAAAGTTGTTGCAAATAGAATCAAGTTAGTATTGCCTAATGTGATTTCAGACACTCAATCTGCTTTTTTACCTGGAAGATTGATAATAGATAATGTCCTTGTGGCTTATGAAGTACTCCATTACTTGACAAGGAAGAAGAGAGGTAAAAAAGGTTTTTTGTCCCTTAAGTTAGACATGAGTAAAGCTTATGATAGGGTTGAATGGTCTTTTCTTGCAATTGTTATGAGAAAACTGGGTTTTCATGAGAAATTGGTTCAGCTTATGATGAGGTGTGCACAAAGTGCTTCTTTCTCAGTGCTCATTAATGGTTCTCCTAATGGTCATATTGTGCCCTCAAGGGGGTTGAGACAAGGAGATCCAATCTCTCCTTACTTATTTCTCTTGTGCACAGAGGGCTTAATTAGTTTACTAAAGGATGCTGCTGTGTCTAAATCAGTGTGTGGTATTCAAATTTGTCGAGAGGCCCCAAGATTGAATCACATGTTCTTTGCAGATGATAGCCTTATTTTTTGTGTTGCTAATGAAGAAACTAATCTCAAATATGTCAACTTATAAGTCAAGAAAAAACTGCAATGGTCTTCATTAAGAATGTTGATGCTGCTAAGCAAAAGGTAGTCACGGATTTGTGGGGTACTTCTCAAGTCTAATAGTATGAGAAATACTTAGGTTTGCCACCTATGGTTGGGAAGTCTAAAACAAGTGTTTTTGTTGAAATAAAATACAAGGTTTGGTTGAAGCTACAAGGTTGGAAGGGTAATATGTTCTCTCAAGGTGGTAGGGAGATCCTGCTTAAGGCAATGGCTCTGGCTATTTCTTCTTATGCTATGAGTTGTTTCAAACTACCAAATCAGCTTTGCTCAGAAATTGAGGGTATAATGGCCAAGTTTTGATGGAGGCAAAAAAATGAGGAAAGGAAGGTGCATTGGGTTAGCTGGAAAAAAATTGTGTCAGTCTAAATCTATTGGGGAATTAGGATTCATGGATTTGAGGCTTTTTACATGGCTATGTTGGCAAAACAAAGCTAGAGACTTTTATAAAACAATGAGAGACTATTTCACAAGATCTACAGAGCAAGATATTTTCCCAATGGTGACATTTTTACTACCTTTCTGGGTGGAAATCCATCTTATGCTTGGTGAGGAATTTGGGAGGCAAAAAACTTACTCATTAAAGGGGGCAGATGGAGTATGGAATGAGACTGCAATACATATACTGAATGATGTTTGGATACCTGGCTTTCGAGATCTGAGGAAGGTTCTGGCAGCGTGCAATAGATGGACTTAAATAGGTTGGATGGCCAGGTTGCATCCCAATTAAACAGAAATACACATTGGTGGAATATCTCAATGGTAAGATCTCTCTTCAATCCAAAGGTTGCTGAAGCTATGTTGAAGTTGCATCCTAGTTCCTCAGGTGATCTGGATAAGTGGATTTGGGAGCATGAGAAAAGTGGTATGTTCAATGTCAAGAGTGCCTACAGATTTTTTAAGTCACTTACAGTTTATAATCAAGGGGAGTCATCAAATTGGGGCTGTCTTAAGAAGTTTTGGAATGTTGTGTGGAAACTGAAAGTACCTCAAAAGGTGAAAATATTTGCATGAAGAGCTTGTAAGGATGCCTTTCCTACAAAGGCTAATCAGATTAGTAGAAAAATTAATGTGGAAGCTAATTGTTGTTTTTGTCAACATCTAGTAGAAGACCTGGGACATATTTTGATTTTCTGTCCATTTGTTCATGACTTTTGGGTGAGAAAGTTTCTTGATTTGCAGCAGATTCACCAGTTCAGTACTTTTTTGTTTACTGCAATGGATGTTGACTTGAAAGGTTCCTCAGATGATTTAACAGACTTCTTCCTAATGGCTTGGGGCATGTGGTATAGGAGGAATAAGATGATTCATGATAAGATTTGTTTACATCCTCAACAAGTTATCTCCTTTGCTCTTTCTCAAAAACACAAGTCTGTCACTGATTTGCAATAGCAAGGAGTCACCCAGAAATCTGAGTATAGGTGGTCACCTCCACCAAAAAATTGGTTTAAGCTAAACATCGATTGGGCATTGTTCTTTGATTATAACAAGACGTGTTGGTGCAATCCTAAGGAATTCATTGGGTGATGTAGTTATGGCCCTCAACAGAGTTGAGAATGAGTTTCTTAAACCAGAAAATGTTGAGACAATGGCTTTGTTGAGAGGTCTCCAATTTAGCATGAACATTGGCATCCAAAACATTATTATTGAAAGTGATTGTCTTTCACGGTGGAGGAGGTTAACAAGGGTGATGAGTCATTTACTTCTATAAGAATTGTTGTCTCTGAAATTTGAAGATTGATGCAAAGCTTCCGTCATTGTAGATTATAGCATAGAAATCAGTTATCAAATGTAATGTAACTGCATATCGACTTGCAAGATATGCATGATCGATTCAAGATATGCAACTTTGATGGCATAGTTCTACTGTTTTCATTGAGATTGCTGTTTATGTTGACAAACAATCTTGTAAACAAGTTTGAGGTGTTATGCCTCCTTTGAAATGAAGTTATTTTCTATCAAAAAAAAAAATGAAGATTTTGGATTCTCGATACTACTTTTTAGGAATTGTTTGGATTAAAAAAGACCCTTAACTCATCTTATCTTATCTCATTATTATAATTTTTCTACACTCTCATACAAAATTCAATAAACAATTTAATTTTTTAAAATCTTAAAAAAATATATTATTAAAAATTAATATTCTAATAATATTTTATTCAGATATAATTTGATGAAAAATGTAAAAAAGATACCATTTTTGAAAGCTATGACTTGAATGGAGGATGATGCTAGAGTATTTGTTTTGCATTCCAGTTGATTTTGTCTGTAGTTTTTACGGAATCTTACAAATTTCTTGGTTGAACATCCGCTTCTCAATTTCAAGTTCCTAGTTGGGTAATCTCCAAAGCTTCTTGGGTTTATGCTTTTTCACCCAAAAGTTTTACCCGCAACCGAACCATTTCATAGAAGCAGTTAAGCACATCGCATTAACCAATGAACAGAACAACCCCTAGTTCTGAAGGAATTTGGTTGTCGGCACTACAATATCATAATTAAGGCTGTGCATATAATCCGAAGAACTGCTGGATCCGATTAAAATGAACCGACCCGGACTGACTTTTATCGGATTGATATTTGATCGGATCTCCAACCGACAAGAAGTGGATTTGTGTTTGAGCAATGCTACACAACCTTCCCAACCTCCACAAACCAAAATTTTTAAAATTTTTTAATATTTTTTTAAAAACTTTTTTTGAGTTTATTTTTTTTAAACTAATTCAATTCTTCTATTAATTATTCATATATTAAATATTTGATAAAATTAAAAATACTAAAAAATTAAAAAAAGTATAGTGTGTAGAGGTTATGTGAATAGTAAGAGGTTATGTAGATTTTTTCTTTGTGTTTTGGGTGTCCACCCATCTGAGTATAAAAACATCGTTATCTGTGTGGGTCTCAAAACCTAGCTGCTCTGTTATTTTTTTTTTTCTAAGCAAGCTTGCATTATAAGAAAAATATTACAGATAATCCCGTTATTAATATACAAAATAGTAGAAGGGATAGTTTCTAATGGAATGCTACCAAACAAAGAGTTTGTAGCTGCTCATTGCGCAATCGAATGCGCCAATCGATTTTGGGATCGATCTATATTGTTAAAATTCTAATCAGAGTGAAGTTGCAGGGTAGTTGCAATGTCATCTGTATGCTATTTGCCAGATCTATTCCTCTTTGTGAATAGACGAAATCACTAGCTAAGAGTCTCCAGTTAGAGAGATGGTGAGAGAGTTGAGATGTACCGCCATTCTGATAGCTAATTTTGCTGCTAGAGCCTCTGCCACGACCGGGGTTGTGGTTGGATTTTCTTCAGTCCAGGTTTCAATAACTTCCCCTTTTGAGTTTCTTCTTACTGCTGAAGTCAGTGAGAGAGTTTCTAACTACTACATCAAAAGAAATGCAAATTTGATTTATGGGGGATTTTTGCCATTCTTTCTCCACTTTAGAATTGATTTTTCCTTCCCAAGCCTGTAGGTTTTCTTGATAGGAAGGATTCAACTGTTGTGATAACTTGTGAAGAGAGAGATCTTTGTGGTTATGGACTTGGTCATTCCGAAGCCTCCAGATAAAGTCTAACATGAGACCTGCAAAAATTTTGAATGGGTGTTCTTCCTGGATGGAAAGGCCAAGTTTTTGGTTGGGATATAGTATGAACTGAAACCAATCCTTCATTGAATTGATCACCAAGGAGGAGAGATTTAATTTCCATCTACTGTGACTTTAGAGAATTCTAGTTATGGGGCATTCAATGAAAAGTGGAGAAGAGTATGTTCTTTTTCATCATAGAGTGGGCAAGTTATGGAGGGGATGCTTGGAATGAGTCTTTTAAGATGCTCTCTAGTTGGTAAGATATCCCAAAGTATTTTCCATAAAAGGTGCTTGTGGCAGTCGTGAATCTTGAGATTCCAAATTTTCCTCCAAGGAATATCCAGGTTTGTAGATGGAGAAGTATCTTCACTGTTGGGGTTTGCAAAGTTTGTTATGATTGATGCAAGGTGGTGAGTACTTTTAACAGAGAATTTTTCATTTTGGGTTTTGGTCCAAATGGGGCAATCCGAAGTTTGGTTGGAGTTTGGCAGAGGGATTTTGAGAATCTCATTTATGCTTTCTTGTTGGAAAAGAGATGTTAACATTGGGTGGTTCCAAGATCTATTATTTGGAGTGATCAGATCTGAGACTTTAAGGGTAGTCGAGAGATCAACTGTATTTGTTAGAGGAAAAGGCTTGAAATTTTCCAACTTTGGGATCCAAGGGTCGATCTAAGCTCTCACCGATAAACCATTTGTAATTTTGAAACATGTATCTTTTTGCAGCAAAGGTCTGGTCTTTAAAATTTCTTACCAGAGGCTTAAGTCAGTTACCTTCTGAGTAGCCAATTCGAAGACATTTGATTTCAGATATTTTTTGGATAATAGCTTGTGCCAGATATTATCATTTGGCTGGCTCATCTCCTATCTTGTCTTTGCTAGCAGTGCTACATTCATGTTTTTCCATAAGTCGTAATCCCAATCCTCCGTCTTTCTTTGGTTGGCAAATAGCTTTCCATGATTTTAGGTAGAGCTTGTGCTTTTGATTTTTTGATTTTCCGCACCAAAAATTTTTGAAACTAGAATTCATTTGCTTACATATGGCCTTTGGAAGCATGTGAGTTGACATTTGATAGGTGGGAATGGCGCTTGCTACCGATCTGATGAGCATAGTTCTACCCGCTTGAGAGAGCATTTTTTATTTCCACCCATCTAGTCTTTTATTTATCTTCCCTAGCATTTCCCTTTAGTCCTCTTTCCTGGATTGGCCAAAGGTTGTCAGCATTCCCAGATATTTCATTTTGGAGGTTGACTTTTTGTATGGCAGATTCGAGGAGATGACACTTCTTGTTTGTTGACTAGTGTTTTGGGTGACGAAGATGGATGATTTGCTTTGATTGATGTGCTGACCTGGCCATTCTTGGTACTTCTGTAGAGTGTGATTGATCGCCTGGACCGACTTCCCCTTTGATTTTGCAAAGATAATTAAATCATCTGCGAATAGAAGATGAGATATTGTGGGGCTTTCTCTACTAATTTTAATACCTCCCAGCTTTTTCAAAGCTTCAGATCTTGCCAGCATTCTTGAGAGTACTTCTGAGCATAGGATGAACAGGAATGTCGATATTGGGTCTCCCTGTCGAAGACCCCTTTGTGGAGTTAAGAAACCTTTTGGGGAGCCATTGATGAGAATAGAGAAAGAGACTGTCGAAATGCATTCCTTAATTAGGTTGATCTAGGTTGGACTAAAACCCAAAGCTCTCATTACCGCAAAAATGAGATTCCATTCAATAAAGTCGAAAGCTTTTTCCATGTCAAGCTTTAAAGCCATTTGACCTTTTTCCCCTTCGTTGCTTTAGATGATGAAATATCTCATGGGCAGTTATGGAATTTTCTTTAATGTTGCGACCAGACACAAAGGCTGTTTCGAATGGGAAAATTATGGTTGGAAGGGATTTTTTCAGGCAGTTTGCAAGAATTTTTGTGATGACTTTATAAATGACATTGGTCATGCTTATTGGTCGGAAGTGTTGAGGGGAGACTGGGCTTACTATTTTTGGAATAAGAGCTATGTGGGTGTGGTTTATTTGTTTAAGGAGTTTTCCACTTCTAAAAAGATTTTGAACTGCAGTAACCACATCCCCTTTGATAATATGCCAGTAGTTTTTGTATAAGAGAGTTGTCATCCCATCAGGACCTGAAGCTTTGTGATTTGGGATTTGCTTGAGTGCTCCATAAATCTCAGTTTCTAAGGGCATGATTATTAGGAATTTATTTTCCTCTTCTAAAATCTGTCTTCCAAAAAGGTTTTCAAGATTTTCCGGGAATAGAGGATCTGTGGAGGTATATATGGATTTAAAGTGATCTATGAATGTAGATTCAATGATATCTTGATCCATTGTCCACTTACCTGGGCTCAGTTTGATTGAGTCTACTCCATTCCTTCTTCGACGGATTGTCGTTTACAAATGATAGAACTTTGTATTTAGATCCGTTGTGGTGAGCCAGTTGATTCTTGACTTTTGTCTCCATAGGGTTTCTTCATTTTTGAGTTGTTCTTAAAGCTTGGAATGAAGAAATTTCTCTCTATGCAAACTCCACGGATTAGGTGGGTTACTTTGAAGACTGCATAGCTCCGCCTCAAGATGTTGGATATTGGTTTGGATCTTCCCAAAGTGGGTTTTATTCCAGTGTTTGAGAGCCTTTTTTGTTTCCTTGATTTTGTTGCATAAAATGAAGGTTGGATTCCCATAAAAATGGTGGCGCCATGCTTCTTGAATTATAACATTGCTAAGAGGTTCCTGAGTCCATAATTGCTCAAATTTAAAGGGAATGAGATTTTTCTTTGTCTTTGTTTTTGTTGTGTTAAGTAGCAGCGGATTATGATTTGAAGTTGATGAAACTATGTGTTAAATGGTGGCATCAGGGAAGAGTAGGCGCCATTTTGCATTTGCTAAGCCCCGATCCAGCCGTTCTCTAATCATCACTCTTCTAGATCGATTATTAGTCCATGTGAAGGTGGGCCCCAAGAAACCAATGTCAATAAGGCCATGGGAGTCCATCAAGCATTTCAAACCGCCTATGGAAGATGATGATACTGGCCTACCGCCATGCTTATCTTGTTGGGCTAATAAATCATTGAAATCAACTATACATAGCCAAAGACCAGTAAAGGAGCTGTGAGTTGAGTCCAAGTGAGTCCAAAAATTCACTTTTTGTTGCCATTGTGCTGGAGCATAAACAAAGGTTGCTAACCAAGGATTATTAGGAGGATCAGAATAAAACAAAATAGAAATAGCATTAGCATTAGTATGGACCGGTTCAATATCAATACCCGATCGCCATAGTAACAAAATGCCTCCTTTTTTTCCCTAGGCGTGGACATTTACAAAATGGTGAAAACCTAGTCTATTTACAATAATAGAGGTGTTATTGTTATACACCATGGTTTTCGACAAAAAGATGATATCCGGATTAAACTTATTTATAAAGGCCCTTATGCTTCTGATTGCTTTGGGGTGGGCTAGTCCCCTGCAATTCCATACCAAGGACCTCATGGATTTGCTGGAGGCATGGTAGAGCCCGCCTTGTCAGCTTTTTTGGATTTTCCAGACACAGATGTCTTTGAGGTAATTCTGCTATATGGTTTAGATCTTGTAACTTCCTTTGTTTTTTTGACTTTCCCTGATGGTTTTGATTTAATGGATAGTAGCATGACTGCCGCTGCTTTTTCCTCCTCTCCAGTATCATTGCTAAAGCTCCCTGATTGTGGGTTGCCAGCCCCATCGATTTTTTGCACTTTTGATTTTGGTGAAATAGACTCCTGAATACAAGGGGAAATCAACCTTTTCTGTGGAGTTTCCAAATCAGAGAAGTGAGTAAGAGAGATCGATCCTTCAAAAGTGTAGTAAGAGAGATCATGGGCCAGAGGGCCACCCTGAGAAGATGAATTATTTTTTGCTACAAAGCGTATTGTAGTTCTTGGCTTTTGTGAAACTGTCTGATAAGTGGGGGTTTCATGAGGCACACTCAAAGTAACTGGGTGAAATGTAATTGAGGGCACAAAAGAAAGATCCTTCAGCTTTGTATTAAGCGGGCTATGTGCATTAAATGGTGGGCCGAGTTTCCACTTGTTGCTTTGGTTCAAGCCATCCGAGAGAGGGGCATCTTCATTTGGGCTTTATATGCCCTTGAGTTTCATTCATGGGTCCAGATCAGAGGGCTTTGGATGCCTAGCCGCTCTCTTATAAAAACATCATCATTACACCATTATCTTGAAATCTCAATCCCTAGCCTTACACAACATTATCTTCAAATCTCAAACCTGCTGTCTTCAGATCTCTCCTGCATTGGTCTTACGCAACATTATCTTCAAAGGTCTTTCTTGCGGAAGCCCTCTCCCCTCTCTCTCTCATCAACTGTTCGTCTTGCCAGAAAACAACTATTTTTGCATTTTGAGATCTGCGTAAACAAGGTTTGATTTTGAGATTATGATTCTGTTTTGTGGTTGTCTTTTATTCTACTCACGGTGAGCGAACGAAAACAGAGGCTTGTAAAGGACTTCAGAATGAAATGGTATGTGGTTAATCTTTTTGGTTTGGTTTTCTCTAGCTTCACATTTAATTTACATTTTCAGAATTTTCAGTTAAAACTTTTGTGGATTTTCTTTTCTTCTTCTGTTTCATCGTTTGGATCTTAAACATTGTTTTCTGTTGGAGCGGGTTCATAATTTTTTCTCTAATTATGATAAGTTTTTCTTATTTCTACGTAGATTTGGAGTAAGTTCTTCTCGGTCTTTCTTGTATTGAATGTCATGGGGTAAGTTTTTTCTGATTCCCATTACAGATTTAGAGTTCTATGGGTATTTTTGGTTCAATTAGTTTTCAAGTTTTTGAATTTTGTGGGTTTTTTTCTCCGTATTTGAATAGAATCTGTTGTGATTTTAGCTGTTTGGCTCATGAGGAAACAAAGGAAATTTTTTTTTTTGACGTTTGAGTAAAGAAAATGAAATGGGATCCTATTGTGGTTTTAATAGTTTGGCTCATGAGAAAACGAAGGAAAAAATTAATTCTGACGTTGAGTAAAGAAAAAATCTATAGCTGAGTATGATCAATATTTACCATATCATCAGGATCATGATTATGAACTCTTTTGTTGTGCAGCACAGATGCGCAGTTTAACACATTCATAGTGTATAGCACATTCTTCATTGGTAAGAACAGAACAGTTTTATTAACACAAATCGAAGGCACAATGTAAAAAGACAAAATCCAGTTGCAAGCAACGACAGAAGACACGAAGGACAAAAGACTTGATTATTCCAAAATCCAACTAAATTGGCCAACCCCGTCGATTCAGCGAAGACCCATCACCAACCACTGTGCTTATGCAAGCTTAACCTCAATTTTCTTGGGCTTCTTGGGCTTTGGAGGCGGAAGCTTCTCCACACTCACAGTCAACATGCCATCCCGGCAAACTGCAGAGATAGCATCTGTGTTGGCAGTAGTCTCAGGTAGCACAAACTTCGCCATGAGCTTGCCCACCCTCCTCTTCGTCTTCACATACTTGGCTCCCTCTTTCTCCTCCTCCCATTTCCTCTCATCGCTTATCACGAGCACATTGTCATCTACCTGGACCTTGATATCCCTGAGCTTGAACCCCGACGTGTCTATGATGTAGACGTAGGAGCTTGGGGACTCCATGACATCGGCGGGAGCGTGGGTGTCATCGGCCAGGTCCATCACCTTCTGCAAGGTGGAGAACAGTGGAGAATCCACACACATGATTATAAATCCACTTCTTTTCTAATTAGAGCACTCCAATGGATGTTGGAAAATACAGAAAATATAGTTGCCTTTAGAATATAAAGAAGGAAAATGCTATAAGCCCCACTCGGTTGTCCCATTCCCCCATCCCGCTTGATGTGGAATGTTGTTTAAAAATTAAAAATTTAAAACTGCCCATTTCATCTTCAACCTTCCTTCTTTGTCTTCAATAAATGAACCGTTGAGCATTTCATCTTCAACCTTCCCATCTCGTACCATTTCATCTTCAAGAGCTCGCACCCACCATTTCGAGAAACCCATCCCGAGAAATTGAGAGCACCCATCCCATTTGAGCACCCACCATTTCGTCTTCAACCTTCTGAGAAACCCATCACGAGAAACCCATCCTGAGAAATCCATCCCTGTCTTGTCCCATTTCGTCTTCAACCTTCTGAGTCTTCAATAAACGAACCCATAAACAAGAGAAACTCATCCCTTGCTCGTACCAAGAGAAACCCAGAAATAGTTCGTCTTCAAACCAGAGAAACCCATCCCACCAAAGAGAAACTAGTTCGTCTTCAACCCTCCGCTCAGTGAAGTTGTGTGTGTTGCAAATCAACAACTTTGCATAATTTCCTTTATATGTAAAGTAATGTGAAAATCGGTATGTTGAAATAATCTCACTACTTGGGTGTCAATGGACTTTGAAAGCATGACCTGAAAGTGGATAATTTCCTTCTTAGCTCCTTTTAGTTATTGGATAAATCTATTTTCGGATATTTTTGGATTTCTAGTTTTACGGCCAATTTTTTTTTTTTTTTTTTTTGATAATTGAAATTACCTTCATTCAATACTGTTGAAATAAAGATTACAACATAGAATCAGACCAAATAATTTGGGCAATACAGTTTGGATAAGAACCCCACCAAATTATCAAATCATCGATATTCCATGTATGTTTTGCCATCCCATGGGCAGCACCATTGCCTAAACGACCATGGTGTTGAATAAAGCAGTTTGGAAATCATTGCATAAGTTGCTTGATCTCCATCACAAGGTTTCCATTTAGTGATCTTGATACGTTTTCAGCTTGAATTTCATTTACCATGAGCAGAGAGTCACTTTCAATAACTAGCTGTGATATTCCAAGAGGTAAGCATATCTGCAAACCTCTCAAAATTGCTAACATTTCAATCTCAAGAGGATCATGAAGCGCATATTCCTTCTTAGAAGCTGATAGGATCACATTACCTTTTTCATCCCTTAGAATAGCTCCTATCCCAGCACATTGTTGGTCTGCAAACACTGCCCCATCCACATTTAACTTTAGGATCCCTTGGTCAGGAGGCACCCATCGACCAACTTTCTTTCCTTCCAGAGGGTTGTGCGCTTGTAAGTGGGATTTATAAGACATCAACGCGTGATCTATCACTTGCATAGCAGTAAGGATCATTGCTTCATGTATCAACTGGTTCCTTCTGTACCATAGACCCCACGCTATCAAGAAGAGCTTTTCCAAATCTCCATTATTACCTCTGTATTGTACCTGCATTCCAAGAGCTAGCAAATTTGTGTGAAGTACATCTGTGTTTAAATCTGGAAATTGATCAGCCCACACTTCTCTTATAGTTTTGCATTTGAGTAACGCATGAGTTATATCTTCTTCCTCCTCATTACACCACCTGCACACTGCCTCCTCCACAACTTTTCTAAGTTTGAGATTCATCAAAGTAGGTAAACCATTCCGGCAGGCCCTCTATGCAAATATCTTAACTCCAGTTCATAGGTTTTAAGCATGAATAAACCAACTCCATTGTGCTCTGTTTTCACTTCTAAAGGTGAAATGGAAGCATGGGATAAATTTGGCTTTTTTGGAAGCCTCTGCATGTGTCTGAATCTAGTCTTCGATATTGTGATGATACCAAACATGGTTCCGTGAATCCAACCATGTTCTTTGTGAGTGGCCAGAAATATTCATACTGCTATAATGGCAACATTTCTTTTACTTTTTTGTTTTTTATTTATCAACTTCGATTGATCACTCCCTTGTTTGTTTCCTAGAAGCAATCTTTTCATTCTTTTCATGCTAGCATACCTATTATTTAGATCTAAGGCACCCACACGACAGACATGCCGGTCTCACTTCAACATTCAAACTAACCGGCCGCCATATATGTTTCTTGTTTGGGTTGGACAGAGCACGGTGGAGTTGGTTTATTTGTCTTCTCTGAGGCATGCAGGGCAAGGGACATGCATTTTAAAAGACGTGGCATGCCACATATAGCGGGAAGCTCAAACGGGATGTTTGAGCGGTAACTGTAGCACTGTCCTATAAAGAAATGTGAGGTTGGTTGTTCCATATCATCTTTATTTTTGATTTTTGATTTTGCTACTATTCTTTCGCTACATCGATTAGTGTGTATTGTTGTGAACATTTTAATTTTAAATTAATTTCTCTCTCTTCAGTGGTTTTCATTTCTTCTAGATTTTCTATATTCATTTCAGTTCCGCTTTCCTCCTCCAATATTCGGTCACACACCCACTTAATCTGAAAATTGCAGCAAAAATTATTGTACTCAATTACTATCTTGTGACTGACCGGTGTGTTAAAGGACCAGGAAGCAGGGGACTTGGAACTGGAGGGGTGGGGAAGAAGGAGGGGATGGAATCTGGAACATGTTTTTAAGTAAAATGATGATAAAAAGGTCAAATAATTTTAGACATGTTTTTAAGTAAAATAAGGAATAACATGTTTTGTTTTTAAGTGGGTGTGTGACCGAATATAGGAGGAAACCAAAACTGAAATGCGGTCGGTTGTTCCATATCATCTTTATTTTTGATTTTTCTACCGTGCTTTCACTGCATCGATTAGTGTGTATTGTTATGAACATTTTAATTTTAAATTAATTTCTCTCCTCCAATGATTTACACCCTTCCAATGATATTATGCCACGTATGGTATTTTACAGTGAAAAAATAAAACAGATTGCAGCTTACCTCTCCCATACACCTCCTTTATTGCTCTCTCTCCTAGTGATTTTCGTCCCTCTCTCTCTCTCTCTCTCTCTCCCCCCCCCCATCCCATTGCTACATTTTTGGACTGACCTTTTGCAATTCCACTAATTACAGAAATCCTCTTGGACCAGTTAGATTTATGTTTTCTTCCATCGTCTAATTCAAGGCATCAGTACAGGTTTCCATTTAGGTCAAAATCATATATGAGAAAACATTCACCCCTGCTAGTCCTTGAGCAACAGAAACCTCTCAACCTAACAAGGTTTTCATATCTCAATTAGTTCAATAACTTCAAACCATGCTGCTTGAGGATGCTAAGAAGGCTTAATGTGAGCTTTAATGGCTTTCTCTAGATGTGCGAAAAAAATCCAGATCTGGGTTTGTCCCTACTTGTATCTCTTCCATCCTTGATTATTTATACAAAAGCTCTCATTTTGACATTTATTATTTTTGTTTTTGTGATTTTTTGTTAGGTACCTGATGCAGTGCACCATTTTGGAGAAATGAGATTAAACGCACAGCTTCAATAAACTAGTGCTTAACGCACCGTTTTGATGAATTTACCGCTGGAAAGTGTATTTGGTCTCTTTTATTTGTTAGTTGTTAGCTGTCTACGTGTCACTCTTGTATTGGGGTGGGTTGTTATTCTGCAATAGCATAAGGGACGGGGGGAAAGGAAGTGAGGGTATTCTGAACCTTTTTGAAGATTTGATTTGTGTATGGAGGTTGGAAACCCTCGAAGTTTTCCTTATCAATGCATATGAGTCTAGGAGACTCTTTATCAAACACGTTACCTGCACCTCTTAAATTCTTTTAAATCAGTTTATTCAGTTTGTAGTTGGTCCTTATTACAATCACAGCAGTTTACAGAGATTTACAAGGAGGACCATTACAAGTGGTATCAGCTAGCCGTCGATCCTCATGGACGGGATAAGATTCAATGAAGAGCAAACCAAGTTGCTTAAAATCTTTTTGGATAAGTTGTTAGAGGTGAAAGAAATAATGAAAGGAACGCAAGAACATTGTGCGAGAATGCAACAGAGTTTTGTATTGTTGAAACAGACTCTACGGGACTGGCAAGATGAAGAGGAGGATGAAAATGGACCAAAAGATGAAGATGAACTCGTGGAGGAAGCCGTAGAAAAGGCACCAACGATGGAGGGGAATGCAACTCACCATGGAATAGAGGAGTCTAAAATGGCCACAAGGGAGGCTGTGAGCGAGTTGAAGATGCTCGAAGGCCATGGCAATAGGGTATACGGGATACCCTATGAATACAAGACCGGTGAAGATGAGGATACGGGATACGATGAGTGCATTGTTGCTTCTGATATGAATCTCATCACTGATGATGATTTTGGGGAGATTGTAGACAGTTTTCTTGAAGGTGACAGCCTAACCATTGTGTCTAGTTCGTGCGACAGTGGTGGCCTCATCGACGAGACCAAGGAACAGATTGGAGAAAGTACAAATCGTCAAGAAAACAACTCAGGCTCTGTCGATTTTGGCTTTAACAGCTTTTTGAGACAGACAGTGGAATATGTATTTCCACTTAGGGGCATCGATGAGCCCTTTGATAGAGGAAGAGAAAGTGTCGCCACATATTCTTCTCGGGTTCTTCCTCCATTTCATTTCTCTAGAAGGGAAAAGGGTGACGAAGAAGTCAATAGCGAGACCCTTTGTGGAAGCTATGGTGGACATTGTGATGAGAAGACCCTCCCATCATTCGGTCATGTGATCCTCTAGGCCGTAGTGGCACAGTTCGATACCGACCAGCTCCTCATCTTACAGACACGAGCTGCATCTAGAGATAATTGTGGTGCATTTAGGGGTGGTGGAGGCCATGAGGGTGGCGGCTGTCATGGAAGGGGTGGTCCGAAGGGTGGCAGACGTGACCCTCCTAAAAGTGGTGTAGATTTTAGTAGTTTCTGTTGAGATTCCAATGCACATCATTTTGAAGGTCAATTTGGGGATCCTGAGCTTGTGGTAGAGACCAAATTGTCTAATAGTTCACTTGAGCCATCGCGACCATCACCACTGTCATCAACATCTTCAAATGACCAAGCTCAGCCATGTAACTCAGAGTCAACAATGCGAACCTCAAGGGCGTTGGCAAGAATCAGTCCTAGTCCAACCTCTCTGTGTTGGGATAGGAAAACCATTCAGTTCTCCATGAATGCTTGGGTGTTTGTTGTGGTTGTGTGTGCAATTGTCCCACAGGTACCAAGAAATGTTTCATCTATGTATTCAATTTATTCGCTATATGGGAAAACCACAGCATGGAATTTGCAGGCCTTGCAATTTTTAGTAGGTACGAACCTTGCTCCTCAGATGTTTGATGTTTTTCCATTTAAAGGTATTTTTGGGCCTTTTGGTAGAGGAAGGGAAGGGACTCATGTGGGAATAAATTGTAATGGCCAGGGTGTTATTGAACTTCTAAAGAATTCCAAATATGTTATGATTTAGCTTGCGCAAACAACAATGCGCAGTGAGCTTTGTAAGATCACTCTCAATAAGACGTTTGAGGAAAGGGACATGCTAAATGAAGAGATAGTGGAGTCTATTAATGTGGCTGCAAAAGATTGGTGTCTGCATTGCCTCCCTTACGAAATAAGGGATATAACTCCTTCTGGTGGAGTGAGGGTAGCTATGGATATGCAAGCAGAAGCAGAACGCAAAAAGAGAGCTCAAGTTCTCGAATCTGAAGGAGAAAGACAAGCCAACATCAATATTGCTGATGGAAAGAAGAGTTTTGTATCTTACAATCGGAAGCTGCAAAGATGGATAAAATTAACAGGGCCCAAGGTGAAACAGAAGCAATCCTTACTAAAGTGAGAGCAATAGCTGAAGGACTTGCCACGGTATCATCTTAGCTGTAGGATTTTGACAATATTGTAGCAATGGAATGGTGGACTCAATTGTGGCTGAATGAGAAGTTTGCAACATGGGTTAGCTAGTTAGCAAATGGTAGCTTAATTTTAGAGTGGAATATATGGACTCAGTTCCTTGATGAACCTACAGCAGGTCTTAAATTAGATGGGCTTGCAAAGTTCCATCCAATGGAGGTGGCGATAAATCACGCTAGAGAGATTGATGAAATTTTTTTATCAGTCTCAATTGTTTTTGTCAAGTGGTTCCGAAGGGGATGGGCAATGGATTGTCCAAATAACATTGTGTTGTGTCTCATATGATGTGCAAAAGACTTTTCTACTTCAAGGAAAATCTGAAACTCTTAATATCAAGGAATTTTTTATCGGGTCCGGCGCTCATGTCTCCTTGGCTATACTAGCTGCCTCTCTCAAAGAAATATTGCCAAAAAGGGATTTGAAACTTGATCATAAAATTGTATCATAGCTCTAAACCTTGAGGACAAGGTTCTTTTAAGGGGAGGAGATTGTTAGGTACCTGATGCAGTGCACCATTTTGGAGAAATGAGATTAAACTCACAGCTTCAATAAACCAATGCTTGATGCACCATTTTGCATACTGATGAATTTACTGTTGGAAAGTGTATTTGGTCTCTTTTATTTGTTAGTTGTTAGCTATCTACATGTCACTCTTGTATTGGGGTGGGTTGTTATTCTGCAATAGCATAAGGGACGGGGGGAAGGAAGTGAGGGTATTCTGAACCTTTGTGAAGATTTGATTTGTGTATGGAGGTTGGAAACCCTCGAAGTTTTCCTTATCAATGCATATGAGTCTAGGAGACTCTTTATCAAACACTTTACCTGCGCCTCTTAAATTCTCTTAAATCAGTTTATTCAGTCCGTAGTTGGTCCTTATTACAATCATAGCAGTTTACAGAGATTTACAAGGAGGACCATTACATTTTTGTTGTGAATTGATCTCTACTGATTATATATATATTTTTCTTACTTATAAAAAAAATTATAAATGAAAACGAAGCTTTAATAAGAGTAAACGAAGGATTCCCATATGGTAGAGAAAAGAGAGGGATGAAAATACGCAGTCACTTTAGAGGAGAGAGGGGAAAGAAAGGGAGAAAAGCAACGTGGAAGATATATGAGAGAATACTTGCCTACAGTTAGTTCTATTTATCTTTTGTGAAAAAACATACGTGTCACAATATTATTGGAGAGTGTAAATCTATTCTTAACACCCATTCTGTTTGAAGTTTTTCTCATATATAAAAGCAAGCTGCATATGAATAATAATAATAATAAAAAAGCTGCATATGACTCAGATCAAAAAAGAAAAAAAAGACTACATATGACTCCAATTGGTTTGGATATCCTTGTAGACATGCAACAATCCCATTTATGTACTTTGAAAATATTTTTATTATATAATATATTTTTTTAAAAATTAATTTATATTTTGGTTTAGTTTATAAATTTGGATTAATTTAAAATAAGACATAATTATATGACATTGTATATAAGGAGGTATTGCAAATATCAAAAAATATGAAAATATTATTGGTAATTAGAGAACATATTTTAAATGAATAAAAAATATTAAAAAGTATACTATTTAAATTATATAAAGAAAAAATAAATAAGCTAATGGATGACATATTGTAAAAGTCGGTATGTAAAATAGAAAAAATAGATTTTGGTGATATATTTTACATGATAGGATGAAGAATCTATTGGAAGTGCTCTAATGGGATGAAAGTTGGCTGGTTTCGTCATTGACACGCGAAAAGTCAATACAATTTATTATTTTTATTTAAACACACCTATTTAAATATTAAGTTAAAAAAATAAAAATAAAAATAAAAAATCATATATTAATTAAATGAAGATGTATGATATCGTTTGGTTATACAGTTCAGATGAGATAAGATGTTTTGTTGAAAGTTAAATAAAATATTATTATAATATTATTTTTTAATATTATTTTTTGTTTTGAGATTTGAAAAAGTTGAATTGTTTATTATATTTTGTATGAAAATTTAAAAAAGTTCTAATAATTATATGAGATGATATGAGATAGTTTTGTGTAACCAAACCATACAGTATATATACTCTTAAGATTATGAAGAGTATACTGTATATATATATTATTTTTGAAAAAGAGTATACTGTATTAATGCTGCTCAAGATCTCATTTAGGTTATTCAATCATAAAATTGATCAACATGATAAGTTATAATTCTTTTTTTTTTTATTTTATATTTTTATTTTAAATAAATTACATAAAATTGAAATAATTTTTAGTAACTTGGCATAATATATTGATTAATTGAAAATTAATTATAAATAGTTCTAAAATATAATCGACATACAACTCTTCTATAATTTTATATAAAAAAATAAATGACAGTTGTGTAAAATTAAAATTTACTTTGATCCCACATTAAAGAAATATTTGAAATGATACTTATTAAACTAATGATACACAGTATTTCTCTTTCAGGTCAAGTATCTATCTTTTCCATACTTACACCCAGTGGCGGATCTAGACCTTGATCTTTGGGGGACGAATTATTATTAAAATATTAAAAATTGTTATATAGTTTTTTATGATGTATGTTGTAATATATAATGCAAAAATATCATAAACATAATTTGAAGTATAAAAATATTACCAGGATATCTATCAATTAGAGATTGAAAGTATTCTCGGATTGCCCGCCCACGATCCAGAAATGCACCGTTTCAATAATTGTGAAAATGGTATCGTTCCATTAAGTGGTCCCTTTACACAATAGAACGAACTCTCTTATATTTTAAGTTGAAACATATCGTACCGTTCAGATCAAGATCGTCGTCGCCTACGTCAGCACGAGACCCCGTCCCCTTCCTCAGCTCGAAGATGTCGTCCCCATCTTCACATTTCACTCCCTGTGTACTTTCGCATCCTTTTCCATTCAATACCCACTCTTAAGTCACTCTTCTTCACCTACATTCCTTCGAGAATTCATGGCCACCATATCTCACTGCCAACTGTAAGGTGCAGCAAATGGAAGCTGGTGTTGAGAATGGAAGTTAGCATCGAGAGGGAATAAGTGTACAAAATGGTGTGTTTAGCCAATTAAGTGAAACGGTGCGTGTTGACTCTAACGGAAATAACGGCATGGAAATACAGATTTGGCGTGTTACGACGACGTTTAACTCTTCATCTTTGTTCTATAAATAGCAGTGTAATTGCAGAGTAGATCATTGAACATTCTTCATATAAGTTCTTCAATTCTTGTAAGGAGGTTTATGGTTTCTCGAAAACCCTTGGCAAAAATCAATAAGAGTGGTTCTTGATTTTTCATTACGTTTGTGTGAGTGAGTAAGGTTACTATGTTAATTCTTCTTGAGTTCCATAGCTCTCTGGTTTATACCTTACAATTGGTATCAGATTGGCGATCCTCTCGTGAAGATTACTTTTGAAGATTACTCTGATGGCTGAAGGTACAAGGGGGGCTATCAACGCCCAGGGTGAGAATCAAGAAGCTGTTCAAAGGCAATTGGATGATCACAATAGTTCACTTCATAGTCTGGCTGACAGATTAGATTGAATTTTTGTCCTCCTTATGACTTTTATAGAGAATAGAACAGTTGTTCTTAATCATGAGGAGCAAGATAATGGTGGGAGGGATCTTGAAGAGGAGAGACTAGTCTTGTCTCGGGGAATGAGTTGGATTTACCTCATTTTGATGGTACTGATCCATCAGCATGGGTTTTTAAGCCACTCAGTTTTTTAACTTCCATCAAACTCTGTCAAGAGAAAGGTTAGTGATAGCAGGTTATCACATGGAAGGTCAAGCTTTGATTTGGTATCAAGATGCTTTGGATGGGGGAATCTTTAGATGTTGGGATACCTTCATTAAGGCAATAAATGTTCGTTTTGGTCCCACTGCTTATGATGATCCTATGGAGGCTTTAAATCGCCTCAAGCAGACCAATTCTGTGAACAATTATAAGGATCACTTCAAGCTTTTATCAAATAGGCTTAAAGGCCTATCCGAGAGGCACAAGTTGAGTATATTTTTGAGTGGGTTGAAAGATGAGATTAGGCTTCCAGTCAGAATGCTTGATCCCATTAATCTTAATGTTGCATTTGGATTAGCTAAGACACAAGAGGAATATGTCTTGGCCTCAAGGAAAACTACTAGATTCATGAATAACAATTTTGATAAAGCACAGTTGGAGGCACCTAGTGATTGTGGTTAGAGGGTTATTGGACCAACCAGGAGGGTGTTTTCTACACATATCGATGAAAAAAGAAAAAAGGCTTATGTTACCATTGTGAAGAGAAATAGAATCCAGCTCATGTTTGTAAAAAGCCTAGAGTGTATTTGATACATGGGGACGTGCAAGAGGATTCTGTGCTTTCAGAATCTAGTGACCAAGAAGAAGTATTACCAGAAAGTAGTGAAAATAATGAAGGAGGGATGGAAATTTCAATACATGCATTGTCTGGGTGCATTAACAACAACTCTATGAAGTTGTTGGGAAAAAATGGTGATGCTTCTATTGAGATATTGGTAGACTCTGGATCTACCCATAACTTTCTTGACCCTCTTATTGTTCAGGCAGCTAACTTGAAATTTTATGCCAATACAAGACTGCAAGTTCGAGTTGCTTATAGAAATTCTCTTTTCAGTCAGGGTAAGTGTGAAGAGGCCCTTAAAATTCAAGGCTCTAAGTTTTTCATTCCATTTCATGTCCTTGAATTAGGAGGTTGTAATGCAGTTCTTGGAGTTCAATGGCTTAAAACCTTGGGACCCATTATTTGGGACTTCTCATCCATGTCAATGGCCTTCTCTGAAAAGAAGCTAAGTGGGGTATTGGATGCCCAATTGAAGATATGTCAAGGGATGGACTGTTTTAAATCTTCTTTAGTTAACCAAACAAGGGTGGTTTTTACAATTGTTGGCACAATAATTTGTCCAAGGAGAGAACTCTTGCTTGGAAGAAGTTGCTGCAGTTGTAGATGAGTTTGCAGATGTGTTTGTTGAGCCAGCTGGTTTACCACCTAAGAGAAGTTTTGATCATCAAATTCTCTTGCAAGATAATACTACACCCATCTCAGTGAGGCCCTAAAGGTATCCACATTACTAAAAAGTTGAAATAGAAAACACTGTCAAAGATTTGCTCAAATTTGGTGTGGTGAGACCTAGTCAAAGCCCTTTTTCTTCACTTGTTCTCTTGGTGAAAAAGGCAGATGGATTAAGGAGAATGTGCATTGATTACTGTGCACTTAATCAAGTAACCATCAAGGACAAGTTTCCAATACCTGTCATTGATGATCTCCTTGATGAATTGTTTGGAGCAAATATGTTTTCAGAGATGGATCTTAGATCTGGGTACCACCAGATTAGAGTCAAGAAAGGGGACATTGAAAAAATAGCTTTTCGAGCTCATAAGGGCCATTATGAGTTTTTAGTAATGCCTATTGGGCTTACTAATGCACCTGCAATTTTCCAAGATTTAATGAATGACATTTTTAAACATTTTCTAAGAAAGTTTGTTTTGGTATTTTTTGATGATATTCTTGTGTACAGTTCTTCCTTGGCTGACCATTTGGAGCATTTGAGGGTAGTGTTGGGGGTTTTAAGGCAGCATACTTTGTTTGCAAAGAGGTCGAAGTGTAAGCTTGGTTTACAAGAAATTGATTACTTAGGCCACTTGATTTCTAAAAGAGGAGTGAGAGCAGATCCTTCTAAGTTGGCAGCTATGCTTGATTGGCCCATACCTGGTTCCTTGAAAGCTTTGAGAGGCTTCCTGGGTCTTACTGGGTATTATAGGAAGTTCATAAGGAACTATGGCACCATTGCAGCACCTTTAACAGACTTGCTTAAGAAAAATGCATCCTAGTGGTAGAGCCTGCTACTGAAGCATTCCAGAAATTGAAGGAGGCAATGACTCAGCCTCCTGTTTTGAGGCTACCTAACTTTACAAAATGCTTCACCATTGAATGTGACACGTCAGGCATTGGTCTTGGACCAGTCCTTATGCAAGAAGGAAAACCTATTGCTTTTTATAGCAAAGGTCTTAAAGGAAAGGCATTGCTGCTCTCCACATATGAAAAAGAGCTTTTAGCTCTTGTTTATGCAGTCTCTAAGTGGAGATCTTATCTGTTAGGGCAATCTTTTAAAATTAAAATAAATCAACAAGCCTTAAAACATCTCCTTGAGCAAAGAGTTGGTACTGAATTTCAACAAAAGTGGTTATCCAAGTTGCTTGGATATGACTTTACCATTGAATACAAAAGAGGCAAAGAAAATGTAGTTGCTTATGGTTTGTCAAGAAAGAATGAAGAGGATTGTGTTGTGCTGGCTTTAATCACTTTTCTTACTCCTTTATGGATTCAAGAATTAAAAGATAGTTATAAACTATCCACAGAGTTAGAAGAGATTGTAACAAAACTTAGTTTTGGGCTATTGGGCCCTAAAAGCTACAGCTTGCAACAAGGCTTATTGTTGAGGAAAGGAAGGCTGGTATTGATTCCTAATTCTTCCTTCAAGTTGAAGATTCTGGACTACCTTCATAACAATCCTCAAGCTGGGCATGTTGGCTATAAGAAAACTCTACAGAAGGCTAGAAGAGAGTTTTATTGGCAAGGAATGAGGGCTGATATTCGGACTTTTGTAAAAGAATGTGTCATTTGTTAGACTAGCAAACATGAAATAGTGAAGCCTGTAGGTTTTTTACAGCCATTATCAATTCCTCACTGTCCTTGGTTAGATATAGCCATGGACTTTATTGAAGGCCTCCCTCATTCCAATGGGTTTTTTTGTCATTCTCTCTGTGATTGATAGATTAACTAAATTTTCTCACTTCTTTTCCTTATCTCATCCATTTACAGCAGCTAAAGTGGCTCAGATTTTCTTCTCAGGGGTGTTCAAACTTCATGGAATGCCTAATTCTATTGTGTCTGACAGGGATGCATTGTTCACGAGTTCATTTTGGAGATAAATGTTTAAACTGCAAGGAGTCTCACTTCATTATAGCTCAGCCTATCATAGACAATCTGATGGGCAAACTGAGAATTTAAACAAGAATGTGGAAGGGTACTTGAGATGCTATGCTAGTGACAAGCCCAAGGAGTGGAGTAACTAGTTGTCTATGGCAAAGTGGTGCTACAATACAACACCTCATTCTTCAATTGGAATGTCTCCTTTTGAAGCACTCTATGGGTATGCTCCTCCTAAGCTATTGACTTATGTGCCTAGAACAACTTCTAATGTAGCTATAGACTAGCAATTGAGATCCAAAGATGAGCTCTTATCTTTGTTAAAAGAAAATATCTAGAAAGCTCAGCATCGAATGAAGTTCTTTGTTGATGCCAAGAGGATTGAGAGAGAATTTCAAATAGGGGATTGGGTTTTCTTAAGGCTTCAACCCTATAGATAGAAGACAGTGGCTTTAAGGCACAATTTAAAGCTATCTCCAAGATTTTTTGGTCCGTTCCAGGTGCTGGAACGAATTGGTTCTGTGGCATACAAATTAGACTTGCCTAGCTCATCTAGGATTCATCATGTTTTCCATGTTTCTTTCCTTAAAAAGAAGCTGGGACAGGGTCTTTTGCCTTTGCCAGTCCTTCCTCCAGTTGATGTCCAAGGGAGAGTACAACCTGAGCCTGAAGCAATCCTTGAAAGGAGGATAAAAAAGTGGGGAATCAAGCTGCAACCGAGGTATTAGTCAAGTGGGTTGGTGCCCCAATGGAAGATAGTTCTTGGGAAATTTTGTGGAAACTGAGGAATCTGTATCCACACCTTGTGGACAAGGTCCTTTGAGAGGGGGGGGGGAATGTTAGGGCCTTGTGGACAAGGTCCTTAAAGGGGTGGAGAATGTAAGGTGCAGCAAATGGAAGCTGGTGTTGAGAAGGGAAGTTGGCCTCGAGAGGGAATAAGTGTACAAAACGGTGTGTTTAGCCAATTAAGTGAAATGGTGCATGTTGACTCTAAAGGAAATAACGGCTTGGAAATACAGATTTGGTGTGTTACGACGACGTTTAACTCTTCATCTTCATTCTATAAATAGCAGTGTAATTGCAGAGTAGATCATTGAACATTCTTCATATAAGTTCTTCAATTCTTGTAAGGAGGTTTAGGGTTCCTCGAAAACCCTTGGCAAAAATCAAGTGGTTCTTGATTTTTCATTACGTTTGTGTGAGTGAGTAAGGTTACTGTGTTAATTCTTCTTGAGTTCCATAGCTCTCTTGTTTATACCTTACACCAACATTATCTAGAAGATTGTTCCTTCCATCAATTTCTGGAATCTGGAACGCTTTGACCGGCAATAACAATGCATGTAAAGCTAATGTTGCCATTCGATGAGGATTGCTGTTTTTTCAGCAGGTATATATTATGCTTCATCTTATATAACACATTCTAGTTCTGACAAAGGGGACTCTCGTTATACTATCTTGATAGGTAAAATAAATAATAATTCTTTGTTGATTCCATTTCTTTTGTCTTCTGGGAAATTTGGCAAAGGAAAGACAAGCAGAGTTTTGAACTTTAAAGTCCTGATATTTAGGGCAACCTGAAAAATATGCTCAATTTGTTGTAATCTATTTATTTAATTATTTTCCAATGATCATAAACGGGATAAATCTTAGAGCTCAAAATGTTGTGAAGAGACTAAAGTGGGTCGAACACGGGAACATGAGAATGGATTGAAGAAAAAAACACAAGACTCTGTCGGAGACTGGAACATAGGATGCCGGCAGTGGTGGAGGGAGAAAAACACTGCAACTCTGTCAGACATATTTTTTTTTTTCAAATTTCAGTTTTTCAAAGGGAAGTTTATAAATCTTGTGTTTTTCTTTGACAGAGGATGGCTTTCATAGACAATATGGTCATTCACTTGAGAATAATGTGCGCACGATAATTGCAAGGGGAGTCCCGAACTGGAGTCCCCATTCGGGACTAAACATATCAAGTCCTTTATGAGGTACAATAATTAAATATAGGAGTTTCTATTTTCAACAAAAACATTTAATACATTTATCTTTAATTAGAAGAAAAAATGTAATGAACGTATTAAAGAAAAGTTACGTATAAAAAGGATAAGGTATAAAAACTTAAAAAGTATGAAGGAGATAGAAAAGAATAGAGATGGTGTTAATGTCGTGTTGTGTATACCTTAGGCCTGGTTGCAACAACTCGGGTTTGGGTCTTTGTACCAGCACACAAATGAAGACAAGGGCGGCTTGGTGGAGTCTGGGGAGCCTCTGATGCCTAAGTTAGTTAATCTTCTTAGCAAATTATGGGGGCGTGCAAGGTTTCGAGAGAGAGACATTTATACCTGAAGGATGACTTTTATACGAGGTTTTGGGGGGACACCTAGTACTCTGTGTCAGGATGTTCATGTCACCTCCCACTACAGCCCGATCAGGAGCTTTTAATGCGGCGTGGAGCCTGGAGTGGTCCCATTAATGTGGCGTGGGGTTTGGGGATGGTGCCATTAATGCGGCGTGGCTCCTCGAGTGGCATCCTACTGGTAGACGATCGACGTCGTGCTCCCTCATACCCCATGTCAAGGAATCAGGGGTTTGTCCATGTTTCCCACCCCTCACTTGGTGCAGATCTTCGAGTACTAGGTGTTGTGGGGGACGTCGGGGGCAGTGAGTCCCATCTTTCCTTGTCAATTAGTCTTCCCGCGCTGGGCTTGCTTCTCAAGTTGGCGTGTTTCATGGGTCAGACTCTTTAAGCGGTGCTTGGGCCCTACTTTAGGAAATGGGGCCTGGGCTAGGTTGGGCCCTATGTGGTCCTGTATGGGTTGATCCCATGGGTTGGGGGGGGGGATTTCCTTCACAGTTACACCGCCAATTCCCATCCAATTGGTTCAGTGGGAATTTCTTTTCACCTTTTTTCTATTCTTTCTTTATGTAGCCATGTCCCCTGGGCTTCCACAATTTGAAATGGCTTTTGTTCTTCTTTTCGACTTTAATGGCTCATTTCTAACAGCTTGTAGTGTACTCGACTGCATCTGCTCAGGGCCCCTTGAATTAATGGTGTTAGCTGGTTGTTCCTTTCCCACGTCATTTCATGTTGTGCGTGTCACGGGGTCTATGCCAGTTTCACTTGTCCCTTGGATCGCGCATGCTCCCAAGACCTGGGATATCTAACCATCATGAGGGCCTATTTAAGTCCCAACCCCTTCGCCTTTTGGGAGTCTACTTGCTCTCTTGCTATCTCCTTCCTTCCCTGAATCCTTCGCGTGCTCTGTGCTTCTCTTTCCCTCATCTTTTCTGCGTGTTCCTTGCCCATTTTCCCTCTACTATTTTGTTCCGATGGCTCCCAAGAACCCTTCCCGTACCACTCCCTAAAGTTCCAACTATGTTAACCCTCCATGCATCTCTCAAACCCCAGGGGTATGGACCTTATTAAGGTTTGTACTAAGTCCCAATGGCTTGACGAGTGTTCCCGACAATTGGTGGTGACTTTAGGTCAATTGGAGTCGCTGAAATCAACCTTCAAGGTACCCAGCGTCATTGAGTTTGTGGTGCTTGAGCCCCCTACGAAGGGGCGATGGGTTTTTAGGGTTACGCCACGAAAGTGGCCTTGTACCCGAGCATGTTCTCGAGCGGCCTTCAACTTCCCTTATGCCATCCAGTTCGTGATTTGTTGGATTTTCTCTGTTTGGCCCCATCACAACTCCACCCTTAACGTATGGAGGATCTTGGTGTCTTGCTACACCATCTGGTGGCGGGTATTGGAGGAGGTGGGTCAAGTTCCTTCTTACCTCACCCCTAGAGTTCTCCGACCTCACCACCTGCGAGTTCCTTCTTACCCACAATCTTCTGAAGCACAATGGTAACACATGTAGCTCAGACACTAGCAAGCTTGGAGCCGCAGTACAAATGGGTGAAAGGGTGGACCCGACGCTTCTTTTTCGAGTTTCTGGTTAGCTAGGTCAATCAATGCAAGTACCTAGTTTGCGCCATCTGGGGAGTTGTAAATGACAACAAAAGCATTCGGCCGATGGTGACTCCATGCCCAGACGTCGTTTACTCTGAGGCTTTGCTGGACGAGGCTAGCCTCTGACGATATCTGCCACTAATAAGTGTGATTTTTATTACTCTTTTATTTATGAAAAGTGTCATTTTTCCTTCAATACTATTGATTTTATTTTATTTCTACATATTTTTCTTTATTTTCATAGATTTGAAGGAATGAGAAAATTTAGTGCAAAATGAGGGCATTTTGGTACAAAAGAAGAGACTACGGATCCAAACCGACAAGAGGCAACGAGATCTGAAGAGAACCAAGGAGATTTAGGTAAGGAGACTCAATGGAGACCAGAATTGACAACAAAAGTTAGGCGATGAGCGAAATATTTTACCTCCTGGGCGAAAAGACTTGTTGACAAGGCTCTGGGCCATTAGAATGGGCATCTAAACTAACCGACCAACTTAAAAGACTAATCTAAACAACATCGTGGGCAACAACTAACAAAGGGCTTGAAAGTATTTTTGATCAAGAAAAAGGAAAATAAATCATAGAAGGAATCCACCAGAAGTTCATGTCTGAAATACACTGGGAGACAAGCTGGACATGCTTGAGTGTTTCGATCATAACTTTCTACTCACATATCTAATGGATGCGATTTTGGACGGGTTGGGAAGCTGATAAGGATTTCTAAATTCGGACTCCTTGAGCATGTAAGAGGTTGCCAAAATTAGTCCTAAAAGTTAGGCAATTTTTTTGGGTAGAAATCATGAAATCATTAGGATTTCTTTTCTACCCTATATAAGCATATCATTAGCATGAAATTAAGGGGGGAGAGTTTGAGTTTTAGAGTCCAATATTCCAGAGTTTTTTCTTTAAGTTTCTTTCAAGGAGACGGATCTAAGAGCAAAGGCAAGAGCCGCATGCTTCATCAACCGACTCCAATGAAGAACACTAGTTTTATTCTTTTTCTTTTCAGTTTTATTATGACTTAATTTTATTTTCTAGAGTTTTGATGTAATCTAGCATTGAACACACAATTTATATTCTAAATTATTTTATTCTCAGTATTTCCTTAATTGAGTGTTTATTCCTTATTCTTAATGCTTGCCATTTTTTAGCTAATTATTTTTCGATCTATTGAATCGCAATGAGACCGAGAGGTAATTTATAATTAGAGCTCTAAAATTAAGCATCATTAGTTGTCCGAAAGTAGAGCTACTTTACCACGGTTAGTGTGATTTTTAAGAAAAATCCAAAAAACTTAATGAATCTCCAATTAGTTAAATTCACATAGAGATATGGAGTTATTAATTGGAGATATTTTTAGTATTGTTCGAAAGAAAATATTGAATGGTTAAAGAATTTTTATCATCAACTTGGAATAATTGGAATTCTATAATAAGGAAGAATAAATTGTGTGGGATTCATTAGGTGAAATCAAATGCTCTAGATCTATTTTTATTATCTTTAAAAATCTAAATTTTAATCCTCTTTTCTTCAATTTAATTTAGATAATCTATTCTTAAAATTTCAGTTTTCCAAAAAGTAATTAATTTACTAAATTTTAGTACTCAATAACAAAATTAATCTCAGTGGGTTTGACATCCATTTTCTTTAAAACACTTTATTACTTGTTATGATTCTGTGCACTTGCATATATTTTATGCGAATAAGTTTTTAGCATCGTTTCTGGGGATTAGCTATTTGTTATTGATATTGATACTATCTAGATTTTTACTATTTTGGATTTTATTTTTAAAAATTGCTTTAAATTATATCTCAATTTGGTTTTTCTTTTCAGGAATCAGAAGTGCATGCCTTGATCTAAATCATTAGAGCATACATTTTTCGATCCTGAGATTGAAAGAACCTTACGTCAGATTAATAAAGAGAAAAAGAAAGAGGTCGCCACATCTAAATTTAATATGGCCGACTAGGAGCACAAGGCGTTAAGAGACTATGCGATGCCCTCTATCAATGGGGCGACATCTTGTTTAAGACATCCAGCTATACAAGCCAATAACTTCGAGATCAAGCCGGCCATCATTCAAATGATTCAACAAACCGTCCAGTTTGGGGGACTGTCACAAGAGGATCCTAATGTCCATATTGTAAATTTTCTAGAAATTTGTGATACTTTTAAACTCAATGGAGTGACAGATGATGCGATTCGACTAAGACTTTTTCCTTTCTCACTCTACTTGGAAACCTCCTCCTTGGTATTAGAACTCATCATCTTTGCTCTTACACTCTCAAGGACACTCTTCGTCAGAACTTGGACAAAGTTTTGAGAGGAGAGAAAATTTTGAAAAAAATGGCTAGGGAGTCTAGTACTATTTGCAGGCAATATTTTGCATGAACGGCCATATGGGAGCACTAAGGTTCAAACATATCCGTTCTACCACGCTGCAAACACCATACCAGCATTACCACACTACGATCGAACACCATACATGATTTGAGCAATCTCGAGTCTTGTACTTATGGACAAGTAAATCTCCAAATTTGACTTTGTTTGGTATGAGCTGCAAAGTTTGATGGTGTAAAAATTTTAAGGAGTTTTCATAATTTAGTTTTTGTTCTCTAATTTGGAATTTTCATAGTGTTAAATTCCAATTCATTTTATGAGCCTAATTATTTCTATATTTTTAATCAAGAGTTTTATGCTTGAGCTATTGCATTTTGGCCTCATAAAAATTTCGTTCTTGAAATTTGCTAACATGTTTGTAATAGATAGTACTGGCCAAGTATTTGAGCTTAGGTGGGTTGTGCTCAATGGGATCGATGGTGGTCAATTTTATCCCATCTATATTAACTTGTGGGTGGGATCAGTTGGTACCCACGTTCCATTCCATGGGATGGGCTCTAGGACCTCCACCCATTCTTGTTGTTGAGGTCCTCTAAGTCAATGCTCATGGTCGTAAGAAGATGAAGATGTAGTCAAGAAGGTTCTCAGGCAAACCAAAGGGCACATTGTCCCCAACATAGTAGTCAATAGAGCTGGCACTATAATATTTGTTGCTCTAGTTACACACTCCAGCCTTCTAGAAACTAGTGGACCACCGTATGCATGATCCAGTTGCCTTCTAAGTCTTGTGGTATGGCTATTATTTGATGGCCTCCTCAAGGAAGATGAAGCGACAGAAATTTCCAAGTAATTAACATCTTCAAACTGGGAAAGATTGCCTTCATTTATACTATATCATGTGATAGTGCGCACGTTTTTGTTCCCTTGGTCATGATTACGAGTAATGTCTTTTAGTGTGACTTTGTTTCAAGAAAACTTGAGGCTTCCCTTAACCATCTTTCACCTTAAACTTCTCTAGCTTCCTCCAGCAAAGAGACAAGTCCTACGGCTTGTGACACCTTTACATTCTCATCTGAGGTTGTTGATAGTCTAGTGCCAACCCAGGGGACATCACTCCTCTATGGGTTTGGCTCCTATAGAGGAGTTCAACTGGGACAATTCTCCATCTTAGCTTAGGATCGTGAACCAACACTCGTGACATTTTTATGTAAAAATGTGCAATTTTCATGTACATGCTCACCATTGACAAGTGTGTAGGCAAAATCATATGACTATTTCATGAATGATAATAAAAATGGAGCTTTTCAATATCATCTATAATATGTAGTCATACATTATATGATCATTGAGAGTGGTTCTAGGGTAACTTCCCTGGAATAGCTAAATTGATCGGGGTGTTGATTTGTTGATAGTTTACGAGAAAATGTGGTTTAGTTAGGCTAATGCATAGGATGATGAATTTCTAAAGTGTCAAAAAAACCCTAATAAGTTGATCGAGACCCATTGAATTTGTAAACATGCCCTTGGGGAAGGTTAAATTTGCACTGAGACCCTTGATTTTCAATTATTTGCAGATTCAGCCCTTAACTATTCTATATTTTACATTGCCTTAGAACTTTAAGATGGGCTTATTTTTTGACATATTTCCAACTAACCCTTGAAAACCACCCATCACCCCAAAACCGAACCTACCATTTCATTGCTTTTAGGTCATTTTCTTTCCAACTTTGTTCCCTTCTCCTTGAGAAGCATTCCTTGAAAAATATCCCCCTTAATTGGCACTAAAGACATAAATCTACCCATGTTGAGGCCTATAACTTAACCCATTTCTAAGTCATGGAAAAATACCATTCACAATTTATGAAGTCAAAGTTGAAATCATACAAAGGTCTAACCATATATTTTTCGGCACAAGTCCCTCCTTTGATAAACCATCAAAACTCCTCTTGATGAACACATTTTACTACGTTCTAAGCCAACATTTTTGCATCCCACCCCAAAATATTTTTTAAACAAAAATGCAATCAAGGCTCAAGTTTCTTGCAAATTCTACTTATGTGCACACATATACATAGAACTCGAATTTATCATAGGTTTAAATCAAACCTTTGCTTCACCATGCATGTCAAAATACACACTTCATATAGGAGCCAAACCCATCTGACCCAAAACCATACTCTGGTCAACTAAAATCTCCTCTTCTCTTAGGCCACGACATATCCTTAGACCCAATCATGTTTCCATTCCGTACAAGGGACCCTCCGTTTAAACTACTGATAACTACTCTACACATCTTCTTTACAAACACACATGATATATACAATCAAGGATAGAGCCCGAAACTAGCCTATTAAACCAAACTTTTGACTCCCAAACAAACCAAGGCACACACAAGCATAGGTCAATCATCACATGAATCCTTCAAGACCTTAAACAAATTTCACAATTATCATATAATTATTTGAGAAATCGAATAAATCAATCTCTGAAAGCATACATTTTTTTCTCAACCAAACACCCATTTAAGCTCTCTAAAAAGAATAAACATCAAGTGTCACAAAACTTCAAACATATGTTCACAAATCACTAAACCTATGCAAGGAACCGAAACATCTCACACCAAAGCCATAACTTTTCTGAACAATCATCTAGCATTAATGAAAGCACAAACATGATGTTCTCTGGAGATCGGTCACCATGAAATCATCCACAACCAAAACTATCATTGACCCAAAAATAATTCAAATGGACACTCTCATTCAACTAACATTACTTTATGATGGATATCTCCATTTTAAATATTTCAAGAACATCCAAACTAACATAAAGGAAATTATATTTACCTCTAGGAGAGCACCTAGCCTTGCTCTTACAAGGCTTATCGAAAGGTTGCTAGGTGTGGCAATGATGAGGTGTTTGATGGTGGAGGTGGCTACTAGAGTAAGGGAGAGGAGCTTGGGGTGATGAAGTGGTGATGTTTGAGAGCAAGAGAGGAAAAGATGTTAGAGAAATAAAGTGAGTGGCACCAAATATGAGGAAGAGAGAAAGAAAATGAGTTTGCTTTTGCTTGTATGAGTTTCAAATGGGTCTAAGTGTGGTTCAAGATCAAGGGTACAAAGTGTATGGTTGATTAGTGATGTGTAAGAGACAAAAATAGAAAGAGGGGGGGGGGGGGTAGTGGTGGTGGTGGGATACATGGTCATAGTGAGAAAAATCAGTGAAACTCTAGTGGTCCTTCTTGGTCAAAGTTAGATTAATCAAAGACACATGGCACAAGGCTTATGAGCATGACTTGAGGGTTGTGTAAGATGGTTTGAAAATGGCCAGACCTAGCTATGATGGGCATGACCTGGACTGTGTAGGGATTGGGGACACATGACATGGCAAGCCACAATTGGTCCAAGTGGATGCCAAGTGTCATACACCTATGATAATGTGTTCAAGGCACCCAATGGTGTGGACCTATTAAAAAAATGCTCTTACGGTGTTCTAGTGTTGCCAAATGGCATTTTAGGAATTTCCATGTAGGTGACACATTGCATCATTCTCTCTCTCTCTATCTTAATCTAGGGATCTTAAATGTGACAACTTCATCTTTCTCTTGATCTAAAAAGATCTCAAACATAAGTTATGAATTTTCTAATATCCAATCTCTCTCTTACTAATACATAATTAACCTTATATTTTTCTCAGTTATCACTATACCCTTAGAGAAACAAGTTTAATTGTCATTAATGACCTTAAGAGAGTGCAGTAAAAGAACTGGAGGACATGGTGAGTGTTTCCTTCACTTATCATATGTATCGGCTTGACCTCATTCAAAATTGAGGCATTTTGACCTGATGAGTCTCATTCTGTCTATGCCCTTTCTTCTGATGCATGTGTGGTTCTGGCTTTGACTTTCCTAATGTATCTAATAACCTTGCTTCTGCTCAACACTAGCGCACCTTTCCTAACTATTGATTTTGGACTCGACTTCCTAAGGTATCTAATAACCTTGATTCTGGCCCCGACTTCCTACTCACATTATGCTCTTTATGATCTCGTCTTATGATTCAATTGCAAATACCCAACTTCTAGATATCTGTAGTTGTCTGGTCATACCCAAACTATAATATCCTAGAGGGGTAGGAGAGAGGTGTAAGCACCACGAGGTGTGAAGTGATCTCGTACTAAACAAAACTATTTTCACTTTCCATAATCAAAATGAAAGAAAGTAAACCTATTGTAAACCTAAAGAAGCGCTTCTCTATTTCACTTCTAGTGTACTAATTCATTTTCTCTATCAAAGGCCTTCATTCTACACAGAACTTCATCAGACATAAGAGCAAGCACATTCATTAAAGGAGCAGACTAATTCATGGGAGGGGGACTTTCGAAGAGATACTAAAAGTATGAACTTAACAACCTATTAACTAAAATGTGACAGACCGATTTCATACAAGTAGATCAAAATAAATTGAGAAGTGTTGGGCTAATACTCATGAAGCCAACAATGGTTCATTAAGAATGATCAATGGTTCAAAGTAGCAACAAAATCCTGCCGACATGAAATGCAATACTTTGTACATAAGGAGAAAATATAGCCAAAAAATCGTTATAAAAATGAGAATAGTACCTGGTATTGGGAATTTTGGGGCTTAAATCATTGCTTCATAAGAGTATTATTGAAGAAGAAAAAATCTACTCAACCTCCTACTATTCACACCACACTCCACACTCCACACTCCATCATTTTTTTAATTTTTTTTTAATTTTTTTTATCAAATATATTTTTATATAAATAGTGAATAAAAAATTATAAATAGTTTTAAAAAAATAAATTCAAAAAAAAATTTAAAAAAATATTAAAAAGTGTGGAGTGTGGAGTGTGGGGAGGATAAATAGCAAAACCCTATTGAAGAAATACGTTGACTTAAGCATTGGCATAGTATCCTGTCGAACCACTTATAGAAAGTTTCTTGTGCTAAGTGTACTCTTTATTGTAGTATTCTTTTTCAAGTAACATGACATTTAAAAGCTACATAAAAAAATAGAGATGTATATGTGTTGTTTCACTAATGCTCGACCTAAAGAATGGGTAAAATGTGAGAGATAAAACTCTTTTAAGTAGTCATTCTTGGTGCCATGCGAATTCCAAGAAAAAAAATTTGATTCCACTACCTCGTTGAGAGAAAATTTTTGCATGGTTCTTTAGGACACACTTCAATAGATTTTGAATTTACAAAGAGATTAAATCAATGTAGATAGCTATCTTTCTATTGCAAATGAATATATGCAATGATAATACTTCATTGGATCCCTTTCGGTGTCTCTCCAGAACTCCATTTCTTCAAACCTAATGTTTATTATTTCTTTGTAAAGTCTTTCACTCTCCATCTTAGTAGTAACCCAATTGTCAACTTTGCACATTTGTCCTCATACTTTTCTATTTCTGGTTTGTATTTATTAACTTGTTGCAGAATGTCTAAAACAAACATTTACTGCATGGATAATTTAGGTATAATATAATTACCCAATCCTCCTAATGTTATCCTTACAAATGACTTTGGACTTTTTGCGTGGTTTATCCGTATCTTGGCCATATTAACCTAGTTTTGGCTAGATATTTTATGCCTAACAATCACATATCAAGCATAGAACAAAGAAATTCAAGTTTTATCACCACCAAGGAACCCAAATTGTTTCACTACTTCACTAAGAAATATTCATTCTTCTTAATAGTGTGTAGATATCATGCTATCAATTTTATTTGATTAAGTAAAATGCGAAGGATGTTGATCGCTTGTAAAACTTTTCTTATACCATTTGGTCTACAATCATAACACATATATCAAGAGTTTATGCATGTCTAAAGAACTTCTAACACAAAGCTGTTGTTTGAATTAATTAAACTTTGCAAATTAAACCTCACAACCTCTTAGTTATTTGACTTATTCCAATCTACTACAAAACTTGCCTAAAGATACAGATATTCATGTTAGTCCTCTAATTCAAAGTTCCTCACAAAGCGTGTTGGAAAATAAATATAGAAAATATACTAGATCACTCACTACGATTCAATAGCTCTTCTCTTTCATTGTCCTCAACAAACCTCCAACTATTATGCATCATCTTTGCATCGTGTTTAACAATCCATGTCACCTTGCGACTATAGACCTTCGCATTCTCACATGAAGCTGCTCACTAGAAATTCCATAAACTTGGAGTTGTGGAATGTTCTGCCACCCTTTGTCCTATTGACTATACCTCTTCTAAATTGTTTTGCATAACCTACCATATACTTTAAAAAATATCCAAAGACAACAATAATCAAAATAATCAAATGACAATGCAATATAACATCATAAAAGCTTTTTCACTATATCAAGAAAATGTCCATGTTTGCTACATCCATCATAAAAAATTTTGGACTAATTTACACAATATTAGACAACGCAAAATATAAAAGTACCCAAATAAGGGAGAGAAGTCAGATCCGAGCTTCTCCAGTGACCATCTTCATACATGCGCCCCACCAGAGGAATCCTCACCGGCCGATCTTGTAGTTGACCTGATTGGGTGCCAATCGGAGAGGCGCGTTGCACCCATGCACGGGTCAAAGGGAGCGGCACCCACGCTCCACTACGAATCTTCTTCCGTTGATGCCACGCACGGCAGCTCAGGGCCAGCAACTCTGGCACCTTCAAGATTGACTGATCAGCTTCCTCCTAGGGTGACGCGTGTCGCTCACTCACCACCACAACTTCCATTTTCCAGTGTTTTTCAATTTTTCTGTTGCGTGTTTTTGTGTCTGTATTTTGGTTTTTTTTTTTTTTTTTGTGTAAGAAAATAATTGAAATAGGCTATTGGACTTTTGTTGCTAGCGGTGTTGGTTCCTCCCTCCTCCATTTAGGAGGATGGGTGTGTTGTTCACTTCACCTCCTTTGGAGGATAGATTTTGGATGCGGGTTGTTTTTTTCCTCTATTTTATACAGAGAATGATACTCTCTTTTTGAGAGTTTCTTGAAATTTGGATAATGTCAATCGCAAAGATAATTTGTGTACGGGATGCGCTATGGAGAAATATTTTTGATGTTAAATATGGGAGGATGTGAGGGAGTTGGTGTTCTAATCAAGTTAGAGGAGTGTATGGGGTGGGTTTGTAGGGGGGGTTCAGCTCTTAAGAATGTTTATCCCTCCCTCTTTAGGATTGTTAGGGATCAAAATGCTGCAATGGCTGATTCCTTTATTTTTTTTAAACAATAATCTCCAATGGAATGCCAATTTTATTAGATATGTGCATGATTGGGAAGTGAATGTCGTCTATGATCTTTTTGGAAGATTATCTGATATGAAGATTTTTCAGAGAAGGGAGGATAGTTTGCTGTGGATTCATGTAGGAAATTCCAGATTTTCGGTTAGCTCCTTTTATAAGGCGTTAACATGTCATTGTGTCAATAAATTCCCTTGGAAGTGCATTTGGAGATCTAAGGTGCCTATTAAGGTTGCATTTTTCTGCTGGTTAGCATCCCTTGGAAAAAGTTTGAACATGGATAACTTGAAAAAGTGTGGATTATTTGTTGTGGATTGGTGCTTCATGTGTAAGAAAGATGATGAATCTATTGACCATCTATTTCTTCATTGTGAGGTGGCTAAGACTTTGTGGGATGAGATTTTTGGTAGGATGGGTATTGCTTGGGTGATGCCTAAGCAAGTGGTGGATCTTTTTGCATGTTGGCATGGTTTTAAGCGGAGTCATTGGATTGTTGCCATATGGAAGATGATCCCTTCATGTTTGGATGTGCTTATGGTTGGAAAGGAATGGTCGGTGCTTTGAAGATAGAGAATGCTTGATGTGAGAACTTAGAGAGTTTTTCTTTTGTACTTTGTGTATTTGGGCAAAGGTTCTTGTATTGAATGGAGATAATCTTCATGATTTGCTTTTAGCCTATTCATGTTCCTAGCTTGTATTTATTTGTTTTCTTTTGTATACTTCTTGTGTACTTGAGCTATGCCCATTTACTTGTCAATAAAATTCTCTTATTACTTATAACAAATGAATATATATATATATATATAGTTTTTTGTTGAACGTGGTTAAGAAGTAATTTCATTCACTTTACCAGAATGTATTACTTAGCGTGCTAACACACATCCTTTTATATGAATCACATGAGTTTGTGATAATGTTGCCATACAGGCATCCTAAATAATCATGTTACAGGGTGCTTCGAATTTCACATCATAAACCAGCCTGCTTATTGTTTTAATTTAATATTTTGTTGATTTGTTGCTGTTGCATTGTAGTTCAAGTGAGATGGTAGCGTCACATAATGTTGAGATGGAGGCTGCCAAGTTTCTTCAAAAACTTATTCAAGAATCTAAAGATGAACCTGCAAAATTGGCTACAAAACTTTATGTGGTGCGTTAGGTTTCTCTTAAATAAACTTTCTCAATGGCTTTCATTACTTTTGCTGTGTAATGCCATAATTTTATGGGCGTTTATATTTGCTATCGTTGAGCCTTTCAGATATTGCAACATATGAAATCGAGTGGCAAGGAACATTCAATGCCATATCAAGTAATATCAAGGTAAAGAGTTCCAATCCATCCATCATTTTGTTTTATTTCTTCTGCCTCAAGTTGTCTTTTTGGAAATTGTAATAGATGGACCAATCTATTCCTGCTAAGAAAGAAGTAAAGAAGGAGGAGAAGAAAAAGCTATTTTTTTTTATAAGTAAACGATTATATTGATATGAATAGGCATAGCTGAAGTACACAAGGTATACAAAAGGTCGCACCTAGTTAGAGAGAAGTAATAGAAACAAGAAAATCATGGAAATCGAGGCCATGACAATCTACAGTTGTGGCCCAAAGAAAAAGAGTGCTAACAAAAAATAATCTATTTGGATCTGCTATGGAATTATTGACTGCCGCAAAACTAGCAACTGGCTCACGAGAATAATTTTCCCTAGCACTATTGCTCTGACCATATATTTTCAGATCTTTTAAAAAGCTTATGTTGTGGACATCACTTGAGATTTGTTAAGCTAGTTTCTTGAGGCTCTAAGAAATTAAGATCCTCCTGAACATGGTAGACAACCAAATATTTAAATCAAGTTATATAGACTAAGTTCTTCAGATATGCAACTACACATGAGCTCTGATAAAAAGTAGTTAGTTAACTTCGCAACTCTTTTTTGAACTAGTTTCTACTTTGAGAAACAAACATAAATATGATTTTACAACAAATGGCTTGTAAAAAAATGATAAATATAATCACAATATCCTTTTATTATACCTGGCTGAGGCATCCCAACAAGAACAAAGCAACTACGAACATGCAATGAGGAGTTCTAGAACCCATTTTAAAACAAGAAAACAAGAACAGAGCAGACCCATAACTTTGTCATGGCATAGCATAGATATGGTGAGCGAAAGCAAGAAAAGAGATGGCAAATGAGTGAGAAAAATGAAGGCGAATGCTTACCAGAGACATGGACTGGGGCTGTGGGAAGATGGAAAATAGAGAGGGATGGGCATGGATGAGGAGTTCTTGAGGCACAGAAATTTTGAGCTGAAAATAGAGGCGTTGTGTTAGACACTTGCTTCTTTTTCCTAATAAAAATAGCATATGTCAGTGCCACGTTAGTGTGTGGGAACGCTTTTGTAAATGTATATGTAGAGATAGAATTTCTCCACCAATAATTGTACACATGGGGCTTTGTAATCTAACATAGAACTCCATCAAAGAAAACACATATGGCATGGAACGTGCAACTTGATGAGAGTTTCCCCCTGTCTTTGCTGTCTAGTTGATCTTGTGTTTAATTTAACGTGTGATAGTCCCTGTTAACTTTGTTATCATCGTTGTTTTTGGCATTGGTATAGTAGCAGGTGGAGATTGCAACTTGTTAACCCAAGTGCTTAATCTTAATTGATTCGATACGGTTCATTTTCTTTCTTCCAACTCCACTTTTTTTTTTAAGTGCCATGGAGACTGTTATTGATCAACATGGCCTTGACATTGAAGCTTTGAAGCTATCATGCCTTGCTTTGACCAGTGGTAATCAAATGGGTGATTCAGCATCTACTCAGTTTTCTGGTAAAAGTCTTGTATTCAAACTCGTATTGATGTTAAAATTGCTCAAACCGGGGTGCATCATTTAGGATTAACCGTTTATAAATGGGAACTTAGGGTCATCACAATCAGGCGGGGTTGCAAAAGATTCAAAAGTGGGCTTGGCCGAAAATGAGATGTCTAAAGTTGACCCATTTACTTCAAACAGGCCACTTGTTGGCCCAAGCAGTGTAGGACATGATTATTATCAAGGATCTGTGGCTCATCGGAATAGTTAGTCTTTTGATCATGAAAGTCCTTCTAGTTTGGATTCTAGGTCTGCCAACTCAAAATCACAAGAAAGGTAGCAGAGAGATGGTAAGAAAGTTACCACAAAGAGGAAGAGGGGAGATACATAATTACAAGTGGAACAGAATATTGATAACAAACTTGATACTCGAAACGCGGTTGTCAATCCAAGGAAGGGGAAGATGAACAAGGTTGAACCACCTGCGAGTCTTTAGTTAAACTATACAGTTCAGTAGACCAAGGAATTTTTGCTGACATGGCGTGTATCTCAATTCTCTCTCGAGGTTTGGTACGCTCCTAGGGTTTTTGCATGGTTTTCCATGCTGCCCACTTGTTCCCCTCGGCGGGCCTACCTTTGGGTGGAGCGGTTAATGATAAAGAGGATTCTGCTGTACAGGTTGGACAGTTTCGGATGTTAGATGGTTCTAGTTTCGCACACGGATATGCAGATGTTGTGGCTAATCGACCCCAAGCTTTACCAGATATTGATATTCCTGTACGTGAACCGAAATTCAGTGATGATGAGATGTTTTTTGTATTTTCACAATTGGAGATTTTTAAATCAGCAGAACCTTTCCGTTTTGCTGTGGTGCTGAAATTCTTGCGACATAGACCATCCTTGGATCATATAAGGGGGTTTATCAAAAGCATATAGGGACTTAAATCATTGCCGGTTGTGGGTCAATTACGGAATGCTCATAATGTGCTGATCAGGCTTACCAATGAGGAAGATTTTGTCACTGTGATGGCTTGTGGTAATGCAGATGTCATTGGTTGCCCTTATAAAATTTTTCACTGGACCCCAGAATTTGATGAAGATTTTGAATCACCGCTAGTACCTGTTTGGCTTTCTCTCCCAGGGTTTCCACCGAATTATTTCAATGGTTCTATGTTGAAGAGTATAAGGGGAGGATTTGGTCAGTTTTTGAAACGTGATAATGCTACTATTTGTGTTTCGAGACCGGAAGCGGCAAGAATATGCGTAGAGATAGATGTGTCGAAACCATTGAAGCATCATTTTTGGTTAGGTCCACCAGGGTTGGTAACCAGTCATTATCAAGAAGTGATCTATGAATCCATACCGGTTTTCTGTGGGTGGTGCCGTAAACAAGGTCATGTGGAAAATCAATGGAAGTTTAAAGAAAAAACAAAGAAAAAGGGGAAGGAAAAAAATGCCAGATAACACTGTTACCAAGACAGCGAGAACATAATGGAAAATTGTGGGAGGAAAGAAGGTAGAGGAAGGGCCAACGAGTATAGTGGGAGAAGAAAAAAGAAAAGGTCAGAACAGAAGAACTGGAATAATGAATCTGATAAGGGCGAGAAAAACAGAGCAGGATCATTGTGGTTTGGAAATTTTGTATGTGTCTTCCAGTGGAGACATGGTCAGTCAAAACCAATTTAATCTACATGACTCACAAGGGCAGATTAGGGCTGGTCATGGAATTGGAGGTAAGGATGGTATGGAAGGTGGTTGTAGGCTAGAGTCAGGAATGGTAGAAATGGAAACATTCCTGGTAACGGGGTGGAATAGGCTGTGAGCAGTTTGGAGAAGGAGGAGATAAATTAAGTGTTAAAGGGGATATCTTCTCCGAGAAGTGCATTAAGAATTATTGATGAAGCACTGGCATTTGAGCTTTGTCACAAGTCAGAAGGGGAGGTTGCTTTAGGCGAAGATCCTGTGGGGGTGAGGCTGCAGGGTAGTTTTTTATCCGAAAGGGAGGAGAATGAGGAGTTAGTTGAATTAGTGGATAAAGGCTATGATTCAGATAGTGAAATAGAAGTCCCACTTAAAAAACTGAGGGGCAGCAGAAAGAAGAAACCTATGGTTGTTCTAGAATGGACAACACGGTCGAATAAACATTATTGATTGAATGAATATTCTAATTTTGAATATTAGGGGAACTCGTTCGTCAAAGGCTAGCTTACGGCGTATTCTTAATAAATGCCGTCCATCGGTGGTAGCTTTGTTAGAACCTTTTCTTTCGGTGAATAAGTGCTCTCGTTGGGCACAATGGCTTAATCTTAATAATTTTTGTCATAATGTGGAGGTTGGAGGAAAAGTTTGGTTATTTTGGGCAGAGGGGATTGATTTCCAATTTCATTCGGCCATGGATCAAGCATTATTAGGTTGGTTCTCATTTGGTAATTATCAGGTGCTGGCTACATTTGTGTATGCGAGTTGTTTTCAGCTACAGCGTAGATTATTATGGCAGTACCTTGGTGACTTAAATATGGATGGGAGGCCTTGGTTTATTGGTGGAGACTTCAATATTATCTGGGCAGAAGGAGAGAAAATTGGTGGTATTGGTCGTTCCTATTGAGCTAGAAATGAATCCAATAATTGTATTCAAGAATGTGGGTTCTTAGATATATGATCTTCTGGTAATCAATTATCTTGGTGCATTTGGGCTCGCCTGGATAGAGTGATGGTGAACTCTGAATTTCTATTGAATTTTCCTCATATCAAGATGGAGTACTTAGCTCGCACATCGTCGGATCATAGTCCTATGCTTTCTCAGTTGTTACAAGAGGGGAGGGTTGGTCCAATCCCTTTCAGGTTTCAACGCACGTGGTGCTATCATGAGGATTTTCTTTTAGTTGTAAGGGGTTGCTGGAATCAGGAAGTCACAGGTTGCCTTATGGTGCAAGTTCAGGTGAAGCTAAAAAAATTAAAGCCTGTATTGAAACAATGGAATTTGGAGGTATTCGGAAGGGTAGAAACTGAGCTAAAGATGATTGAAGATGAGCTACTGGGGTTGAAATAGTCCATGGTGAATGCATATTCTCAGGAGTTGGAAAGTGAATTATTGAAATGCAAGCAAAAGCACCTACAGGTCACGCATAAAGAGGAGATCATGAGATGCCAAAAATCCCGTATAAAATGGATGACGGAGGGAGATGAGGACACATCTTTTTTTCATGCGTCCCTGAGATGGAAGAAGAAATTTAAAATGTTGGACTGCATGACTCTCACAGATGGTACAGTGTTAGAGTTGAGGGAGGCGTTACTTGACGCAGCTATTGAATTTAAGGACGCAATTGACAACGTCGCACGTGAGCGTGGAAGAACCTGGTATGAATTTTCTGCATCCTATTATTTTCAATGCAAATAACTTTTCATTATGCAGAGCTCCACTCCTTTCGGGAGTGAAGGAGGCTTTATGGTCAATCCCACAAGATAGCCACCCTGGTCTTGACGGATATTCGGCTAGTTTTTTCCAGCACTCTTGGGACATCGTTAAGGATGATTTGATGTGGATGGCTGTGGAATTCTTTGAAGGGAAGCCACTATCCACATTTTTTGGCGCTACAAATATTGTTTTACTGCCAAAAGTTGAAGATCCTGCAGGTTTTTCACAATTCAGACCGATAAGCTTATGTTTGGTTATGTACAAGATCCTTTCTAAGATGATGGTGCATCGGTTAACACCAATTATGGGGAAATTGATTTCGGAGGAGCAGTCGGCCTTTTTAAAGGGTCATAGTATTTCGATAACATTTCTATTGCGCAGGAACTTGTGCATAGCATTAACAAGAAAACATGAGGTGAGAATATTATGCTTAAAATCGATATGGCAAAGGCATATGATTGAGTAAATTGGAAATTTTTATTGGAAGTCATGAGAAGGCTAGGGTTTTCAGAACAATGGCAGGGGTTGGTTTTTAATTGTATCTCATCTCCTAGATGTTCGATCATGTTGAATGGATCTATGAAGGGTTTTTTCCAACCTTTGCGAGGTATACGTCAAGGTGACCCCCTATCGCCGCTCCTTTTTTATTTTACCTCAGGAGTTATTTTCTCGTATGCTTAAAGATGACTTTCAAAAGGCAATAGTTAGACCATTTAGTGGGAATGGAGGTGAGTTGATTTCTCAGTGACTAATTTGATGAAGACAATACATGCATATGAAGCCATGTCGGGCAGTTGGTGAGCCTAGCAAAATCATCTATTTTTTTCTCCTCTATGTTTCCGACTGCTAGGAAATTACAGGTTCTTCAACTGACTAATTTTGTGGAAGGAAAATTGTTGTGTGTATTTAAGGGTGCCGCTGCATGTGGGGAGGGTCACCATTCGACTCTTTGAACCTTTACTTTTGAAGGTGCAAAAAAAATTGGCGGGATGGAAGAGTAAATTTTTTTCCTTCGGAGGTAAAATTACACTTGTTAAGCACATTTTATCTAGCATGCCAATTCATATTTTATCTGTTATGAATCTTCCAAAGGGGGTGTTGAAGGCTCTTAATTCTATCTTCTCAAACTTTCTTTGGAGTTCGGGGGAGGAGAGGAAGAAAAGAAAGTGGGTGGCTTGGAAGAATATTTGTTTACCAGTGGATGAAGGCGGGTTGGGCATTAGAAATATAGCCAAAGTTCAAATGTCTCTTTTTATGAAATTTGCGTGGAAGCTTCTGGAGGGGAGATCTCATTGGGCTAATTTCTTTACAACAAAATATACGAGAGGGGAACACCCTGCAGCCATTAATCAATCGGTGGGGTCTAGTTTTTGAAAAAAAATCTTATCTGTAATGCCGGTAGTGATTAAAAATTCTAGAGTGTTGATTCGGAGTGGGGAAGCTAATTTCTGGTTTGATAATTGGTTACAAGATGGTGCTATTATTGATTCTCATGAGGTGGTTGGAGATTCTCGGTTGAAGGTTGCAGAGTTTTTAACATCGGCTGGTTGGGATATAGATAAATTAGGCTATATTTTACTTGTGCCAATGGTGGATAAAATAATTTCTTCGCCGGTGAAATTAAGAAGTGGTAATGATATTCTGGTCTGGCAGCCTACATCTGATGGTTTGTTCTCAACAAAGTCTGCTTGGCAGAGTATACGGGCGCATGGGGATATCTGTCCTTGGCGTAAATGGCTTTGGCATAATTATCTTCCAAAAAAGATGTCCTTTGTGTGTTGGAGAGCAAGGCAGAGGGCTTTACCGGTGGATGATATTATTGCTAAACTTGAGATTCCATTGGTTTCTAAGTATCATTGCTGTGTGTCTCCTAATCAAGAATCTATGAATCATATTTTATGTAGGGGAGAGTTGGCAACTAAAGTTTGGAATTACTTTGCTAATATTTTGGGCGTTCAAATTCCGCAGACCAGTTCGTGGCAGGGGATGCTCAACGTCTGGTGGCTTCATGCGTCGATAGGGCATTATACAGGTTGGTGCCAAGGTCTCTTGCCTATTATAATCACGTGGACTTTGTGTAGAGCAAGGTGCGAGTCATGGATGGAAGGAAAAGTGGTGGATTGGCGGGATGTATCACGTTGGGCTAAATCTGGACTGTTAGCGATTTTTTCTACAAGAATCAACGTAAAGCAGATGTGTGATAAAGATAGGCAAGTGATAAGGGCTTTAAACATTCCGTTTGTTCCAGTTGTGAATAAAAGACCACAGGAAATTGCATGGCATAAACCGAATAGGGGTGGTTTGAAGCTTAATATTGATGGTAGTTCCTTAAGGAATCTCGGGCTGGTTGGTGGGGGAGGCATTTTCTCCGATGATAAGGGACGTTCTTTGGCTGGTTTTGCACAGCATTATGGGGTGAGCTCAAATACAGTAGCAGATGGGCAAGCTCTTTTAGATGGTTTGCGTATGGCTCATCAAATGGGATTTAAGGATTTTATGGTGGAGTCTGATTCGGCGGTCATTGTGGGATGGATTAAATCAGGGAGTTGTTCTTTGTGGTATTTGTGGGATTTTTGGGAAGAAATTCAAGTACTATTCAATGCATTGAATTGTAGTATTTGCCATATTCTCAGGGAAGCTAACATGGTGGCGGATTGCCTTACTAAACAAGGGGCAAATAATAATGGTGTGTAGTTCATTGGAGCGGATATAGATAATGGGATGTTAAGAGGATTGCTTCGTACGGATAGTTGGGAACTTCCTTATTTACGTTTATAATTTCATGATGGGTTATGAATTTTTTTTATTGACATTTGAGGTTGTTTGGTTTCATGGAATTCCTCCACCACAAATGAGGGTTTATTTTTAATAAAATCGGGAGGGGGTCACTCTTGAACATGTGACCTTCGCACTTTATTACAAAAAAAAAAGTCTAGAGGGTGAGAATACCAACTTTAATGTGGTTCCAAGTAGTGGCCAAATGGAACATTTTGCATCTCTGTCTGGTAGCACGAGACCAACGCTTAGAGCCAAGCAAGAGGGCCAGCATATGGAGTCAGCAAATATAAGCAATTCAATGCGGTTTTCTTCTAATGTTGCTCCTGGTAATATGACAGCGGAGATTCCGACACAGCAGTCAACAGCTCCATCTCTTGGAACAAGTAAGGAGATGCAAATATCTTGTGTCAATTTCATGGATTTAAATTCGTTGAAAAATTATACATCTAAGTTTTATAACTGAAAATCTGGAAATGTTTCAAATTTATTCAGGATCATGTAACCAGCATGTTAAATAATCTAATTCTAATGATATTGGATTGCTCTTGTTGGTCTTGATTAAATTATGTCAGAAAGTCTATTCTGGAGTAATACAGTTTCTTTTGGTTTACCCCCAATATTTGGGGTTGAAAATTGCTCATTTAGGAGCTGAAGATTTTGGTCTAAATTTGTCCTGGGACTGAGTAATGATATCTCTTATGAAGTATTGCTGGAATTTCACAGGTGCTTTTGGAAAGGTTCAGGGAGGGATGCCTGTTGCCTCTAGCTCTTATCCGGAAGTAGACCCAGGATTCTCAAGTCCACTGCAATTCAGTGGTTCTTTGGGGCCTGGAGTAGGAAGTTCTAACATATCAGTCGATGCGAACAAGGTTATTCAGGCACCTACTTTCTATTCACGATTATGGTGTAGAAGAAGAATTATCTATATTTCTTTCTTCAATGGTTTTTTGTCCTCTCTGGCAGTTTCTTTGCTTAAAGACTAATAGTTTTTGGATGTCAACTTCAAATACATAAATTCTCTTTGAGATGAAAACTTCTTTGGTGCTCAAAAGTGCTTGGATGGAAAATGAAAAATTTTGCTAGAAGGTCAAGAATTTTTTATTACCGAAACAAGGCATAAACTGTTTGGTGGGAGCTTTTTCTTGAACTGAGACTGATGGTTTTACTTTTCATTTTGCAACTGCCCCTCTTGCATGACGAAAACAAGGGATAAAATCTGCCTGTTGATGTTGTTGTAACTGTGATATTAGGTGGCTGGTATGCAAAGCATGCATATTGGTTAATCCATATGTATTCCTCAAATTTGGTGTATTTGAATTTAGCAAAATCGTCACAATGAGAATGCTAGAGAAGTTGGCTGTGGGAGCCTCTTTCGCCCTTTGAGGTGCTCCTATGCCTTACCAATTCTAATAAGATCATTGATAACTTATAAAAAAAATTCTTGAGATGCTCCTCTTTTATGTTCACATTTTCTCTCGTTTCGATGAATTAAAAAAAAAAAAAGGAAAATGAAATAAGTTGACTGTAGTAGCAATTTGGATTATTGAGTGAATTATATAGGCTTCCTAAAGTTTTCTCTAACATGTTTTGTATAATAGTTCTGTAGAATGTTTTATTTTCCTAACTTCGGAAGTTTTTGCGGTCACGAAGATAGCATTGCTATATTGTCTTTTATGTATTTTAAATGTGAAATGGATGGGAAGTTAGTTCTAAGGTCTTATCAAAAGCTAGTTCAAAGTTATTTGTCTATATTGTAGTGCTGTATTCTGTTTGAAATGGATGGAAATCCTGTTCAAATGTTTTTCTCCCCTTTCCTAGAAACAGGCGGTTAGCACCCTCCCCTACCCGGACAAGGTGGAAAATGAAAACCCCAGCCCCGCACTGACCTCCTGTCTGCCCGTACCTGCTGAACAGGCAGGCGGATTACCCAAAACTCCATTTGGCACCCCGCCAATAAACTCCATCCAAGCAAGACCACCTTCGAAGCGACCATCTGTCTCTCTGCGTGGCATCCAAAATCCAAACAACAAACAACCATAGATCCAAACCTCCGACTCTGAAACTCATGACACCCATGGCTGTGGGTCTCTTGGGCTGGAATTCAAGAGACTCATGACCACCCATGGTCATGGGTCTCTCGGCCTGGAATAAGAAGAAGAGAGGAGAAATGCATGTCGGCTGGCTGGTAGTTCTTTTTGAGAACTTATATGAAGGTTAAGGGGGCTGGCCACCTGCCCGCTTAACCAAATAACAAATTATATTCTGCCCTCAGTCCACTGGGCAGGCTCGGTGGGTCTGGGTGACCTGCCTCCCAGCCTTACTCCTTCCCTTTGTCTTTTCACTAATTTCACATAGACTTCTATTGACGTGGAATTTGATTTCAAATTTGTCTATCCACATTTTCTATTGTTCAATCTTTATGCATTTAGTGTTCTAGCTTGCTTTTGAAATGGATGACCAAATACTATTATGTTAAAATTTCATTATTTCTAACTACTTTTTCCACGAATATGCTTGTATGGTGCTGGGAATGGGAAGTACAAATTTTCAAGATACATTTTTACTTTTATGTTCTTACGATTCATAGAATTGAATTGAGCTACGTTGATAAGTCCTATTTTATGCTCTTTGGTTTGTGAGGGAATGAGGTACATATTGGATTGATCCACATAATACTCTTTTAGGTCTTAATTTTCGTAATAGCCCCAAAGTGTTCCAATTGTTTCATTTATTAGAGATTGGTGACTACTTTAGCTTCCTCTTGCTGCAATGTATGATAATGTTAGACCCCCTCTTTTACTCAGCCAAGTTGCCCAATTTATTTTTTCTGTACTTCTTTTAAGTGTCTCCTGTGTACTTTTGGCTATGCCTATTCCTCATCAATAAAATCTTTATTTGCTGATTAAAAAAGTGTCTTCGGTGATAAGAAATGGTGTAGGAACAAAGAAGATTATACGCTCTCCAGCCTAAAATGTGTCTTATTTTCCTTTTGTGGATGTCGATACACACTTCAAAAAGGTCAAACCCTTATTGTCTTCATCTTCTTTAGGTATTTTGGTAAAGTAGTGCACCGACTCTTTTCTATTAAACTTGTTGCTGTTTTAAAGCAAGACACCCATTATAGGATGGAGGGAGCAGGAAAAGAGATGAACGGAGATCTCATCCAAATAATACTTGTTTCTAGAAGATTATTACGATCGATTTCTTTTTGCTCAACATATTTTTAGTGCACACAAGTCAATCTTACTTATGGTCATTTTTAATTCCTAGCGGGCTCACTCGTTTCTTTATGCTTGGTTTTTGTGTTGTGATCTTATTGATGTAGATATTGTTTGAAAATTTTCCCTCATGTATCATCATATCTAACTCCGCCTTGAAAGCTTTGTATGTGCACCAACTTGCCAGCATAACTTAATGTTTTTGTCAATAGAGTGGCAGGCAAAACAGTGTTTCAGAAATGAATATGCTTAGGGGTGGGGCTACTAGAGATACAGGGAAAGCTCCACTTCCCCATGCTCCCATGGCTTCTGGCATGCCTTTCAGAGAACAACAGTTGAAACAGCTTAGAGCCCAGTGCCTTGTCTTTTTAGCATTCAGGTTGGTAGCATTTCTTAAGCATTTGCTATTGCTTTTCCTTATAGAAACTCTCCAGTTTCAAAGTTAGGTTGTTATAAGCAGTGGTTTTCTATTTGCAGAAATGGTTTGTTGCCAAAGAAGCTGCATCTTGAAATTGCACTTGGAAATTTCTTCCCTAAAGAAGGTAACTAATATTTATTAATTTTTCTTGATTGGTCTTCACTCATTGACTTGGAAGAATTCAGGTGGCAATACCGATGGACCTTGCAAGGAGCTGATTGACCATAAAGGGAAAGCTCAGTCTTTGAATGAGCCAAGTAGCAATCCTGATGTTATGATGCCGTTTGTAAGGCTCAACACTGCAAGGGAAACTGATATAATCCCTCCAGTTGCCTCATCTACTGGAAGACTTATGGAGGCTGACTCCTTCCCAAAAGAAGGTGAGAGTCTAAAAGTGTCAAGAGGACAAAAATGGTCCAACTTCTGATATTTCTGGACTTGCAGAGGAAAAGAAACATGTTATAGTTGCGAGAAAACCTGAGGCTGTAACACATAGTCAGGAAATAGCAGCTTCACAGGCATATCTAAGCATGGGATCACAGCACCCAGATTCTTTCGATATGAGGGGAGCACAAGTCCCCGAGATAAACCATCCCATCACCACACTAGAGTCGGACTCAACTAAAGCATTTTGCAAGCCCAGCTATCGACAAAGATAAAGCCCATCAAGCACTATTAGTTTAATAATATACAAGACACCTCAAAATAATGTGTTGTATTGGGATCAAGTCAAGAACTTATAAAACTCTATTATATTTTCATATTCGTCATTTTCTTTTCGACAAACATCTATCTTTTTTAAGAACCTGACATAAACCTCAAAACACTCATTTTAGATGTTACCTCATATATGTTAGAGAGGCGCACTCTTTTTTTTTAGGTAGAGATCACATTAAGTAATCTCTTCTCTTTGAATTTGGCTAATGTTTTGTGGGATTGGAGAATGTACTCATTAATATTCACCAGTTATTCATATGAAAATGGGTGGACGAACTGCATGTATTTTGAATAGATTCATACACCAATTTATATCTCTAGAAAACACATCATCTCAAAGCTCCTTACACGAATTAAAATGTTTGAGACGAATAGCGTAGCACGCAAAAGGAAAGAGGGTTATAGTGATCCAAATGGTTCTAACATCAGTGATTGCTACTTTTTGCAGTTGGTTTTCCTTTACGGGTTTAACAACTAGATAACCCCCATATAATTGACATTTTAGAATGTAAGTGCATTGTAGTTGGCACCTAATTTTAATAAATTATTGACCGTCCGAAGCTAAAGATGAAGGAATTGGATATTAAGTGCATTGTAGGAATTTATGTCAACAAGTTTGGTTGTGTATTTTCAAGCTCGTGATTCATATCTTCTCACTGAATTATTTGCAATTTAAGTTGTCATTTAATAATCATATAGAATCCTATCATAATGCAATTATTGAGTCAATTGTAATTGGCGTATAATATCTCATTGAAACAATTACTTTAAAAGTTAAAATAGTTTGTATTAATTATTGAAGCTGGTATTAAAATTTAAAAGAAAGCAAGCTATAGAACTTTTACTTGTATTCCTAATACCATTATAATAACTATAACAAATAGAAACAAGCAATCCCTTTAAAAACATGTTGAACATTCAATATAACATAAAAAAAGAAAGTCTTGAGTTAAGACTCAATTGCATGAATTAATTGAGGTTTTGAACTTAAGCTATAGAACTTAAATTGCATATATAAATTTGTACACATGTATAGGCATAAAAACGTTTGGTGCATGTTGAAAAAGTTACCGATTTCAAATATAAAGTTGCACTTAAAATCTAGATAAAGCAAGCAAGCAAGCTGTGGAATCAAAATCCACTTGGGTAATATATTTTTCTTGTGGGTATGTGGTTGAAGCATTAATTGCATTTGTCATAATTTTACTTCATGTTCTAACTTGCAAATATGATTTAACAACTAATGATAAAGAAACACACTTATGAGAATGAAACTAAGCCAATTCTTAAAGTAAAAATTACATTGACTTCAGAAACCCTCCTAGCTTCTCCTAGTTAATCGTTTATGAAAATGTATGTATTTTAGGGCTTTAGTCATGGTGTTTGTAGTATAGCTGGTACTTCACCAGGGTAATATATTTTTCTTGTGAGTATGTGGTTCAAGCATTAAGTGCATTTGTTATTTCATAATTTTACTTCATGTTCTAATATGCAGGGCTCCCTCACGCCGCACAGCAGAGGAAAAAAAAAAAGGATTGAGCGCCGCACTCGCAGGGAAGAAAGAAGGAAAAAATTGGGCTACTACCCCCAGTTTTGCAGTTATATTTATGTTTTGAAGGTATTGTAATTTCTATTTTTTTTTAAATAATTTTAAATACTGTTTTGATATTTATTTATATTCAAGATTTGAAGTTTATTTTCATGAACATGTCTATCTAAGTTTTCTGTCAAGGTTGAGGATGAAATATCATTAAAGATTGGTAATATTATTTATGAGATTGATTTTTTTCCTTCAACGATATATTATTCTTTTTTCATATCAATTGAGAGAGATAGCATTCTTGATATGAGTTTAGTAATGTTTTCTCATGACTTAGAATAATTTTAATCAATTGAGAGCCTGATCTATAACTTTGTTAAAAATAAAATCTTATATCTTTTGTCTTTTGTTTTAACAGATACAAGTGATGATTTGATTTTATATATTTGAACAAAAAATAATATACTTTAGATATTTTCTTAAAAAAGGGTTTCAACTATGATATTTTCCATGATAATAAAATTGATTTTTAGATTATTATGTAGATGTTTGGGAAGAGTCAATTCTCATAAATATATTATTATGAATTAATGAGGTGGATTCCAAAACTTTAGTTCGTTCTCCATTAATAGTTTATTTGTTGTTTAGATTAGTTTGCACCTTTAGAATTTATTTTAGTTCTTTTTATTGTGGTTAGTTTATTAAATTAATTATTTCTTGCTTTGATTAATTGATTGTTTAGTTCTTAATTTTTTATTTTATTCTACAACTCATATTTATGAACTATTTTAGAATTTATTTAGTTTATACTTGATTGGTTTCTTATGTTTTTACAAGTCTTTGTGGGTTCAACCTCGTTCTTACTAAACTATACTTTGGTACGATTCATGCAATTGTGAGTACAATTAAGATTTCACAACATAGATGAAGAAAAATAAGACTCCATTACGTGTGTCAGTCAGCTCGTGATACCATAATAGAAAGCTTCTCATGTTTTAATGAGAGCTATATTTGTATTTATAAATAAAGTGATTACAAATGTATGACAAAAACTCTACACAAAGTCGACTTCGTGCACCCCTTGCACGAAAAATGACATGGCATGGATGGGTTAATGAAACAGTATGTAGTAACATGGGTAGGAGGCGAAATACAAAGGTAAAACCTGAGTTCCAAAGCCTACTACAACATGCTGAAGAAGAGTTTGGCTTCAACCACGAGATGGGTCTCACAATTCCTTGTGAAGAAGTTTTCCAATCTCTAACATCCATGCTCGGATGAAGATTAGGTCGTGCACTGGGTTTGGTTTTTCTTTTTCTTTTTTTGTGGAGAAAATGGCTAAAGATGAAGCTGCTTCATTGCTTCTAGCTAGGTTCCTGTTTACTCTTTTCATCTCTTTTTCCTTATATTTTTAAAGGGATCTTATTTTAGACTCTAACCCAAAAACCCCTGAATATTGCGAATCTGGGTTTGGATTTGTAAATCAGCAGAAGTTTGAAATTTTGCTCACAGTGGTGTAGAGCGATACCAGTCTACCTTGTAGGAGAATGAATATAAATTAAGATTTTTTGGGGGGCTGCATGTTACCCCTTTTCTTATTGCTCTCTCTCTCTCTCTCTCTCTCTCTCTCTCTCTCTCTCTATCTGAGTCACATAGACGGCTTTTTTGTTTGTTGGGATAAACCGATTACCAAAGGCTAAGTTAAAGTGAAATAGCATAAGAAAGAAAAAGAAAAAATCAACAATCAAACACAGAACATCAAGATTTAAGTGGTTCTATTCAATGTGAGCCTATGAACCCTGGCGGGGTTGATATCAACAAATTCACTATCAACAAAGGTGGAGTACAAGAGATCTATCATAAAATCCTCAATCCCAAAGTCTCAATACACCCAATGAACACTCATAATTCTTCATAAAAGGATTCTCTCTCACTCCACTGGCAGGGTCGGTTTTAGAGCATTTGCTCGAGTAGAGTGTTAAGCGGTATAGAGCGTTTAGGGTAGACACTTGCTCGAGCTTAGTGTCGAGCTAACTCACGGGTTGGATTCTTGCTCGAGCAAACTTTCGAGTGAAATTTTGAGCCACGGTCGCTCGAGCCAAGGTCGAGCCACAGTCAAGCAGGGTTGAGCAACAGTCAAGCCAAGCCTTTGAAATAGCATTTTTAGCAGGAAATCAAGCCAAACTCAACAAATCTCTACCTTGGTTTGAATTTCGTCAAACCTAAACAAAAAGAATCCATTAACTAGAGAACCGACCCCATCCAAGAAATTTTCTAAGGGAATCACAAATGCTGAACACAACGTATATCCTTGAAGAACTCATTTTCCACCCAAAAGTCTTCAATTTCATATACCACTTGACCAAATTACAAGTTTGGTCCTAATGAAAAGATTCAATCTCTTCATACAAAGGCAATGCACCACTAAACAGACTGCTTACTTGAACAACGGCTTTTGAATACACATGACAGAAAACATCAAATTTTATCTGTCAAAGTAAGAACTCCACAAAGTTTGCATGATCATATCCCAAAGGCGGTCAAACTCCCTCGTCTATCTACCAGATGAAACTGTAGACTTACTCTCACTCTACGCCCATGCCAAAATCAGAATCATGCTTAATTTCAATAGCATGATCTAGAGTACCACCTGCACTCTACTATGAAGCTCTCCCATCAACCTTTTTGCTATAAACCTTCTCTCATTTCCTATGGAAACAACAACTATAAAGTTGTGAAAAGAGGAAAGGTTCACCCAATAGTAAGCTGTGTTGATCGCTTCACCCAAATCTGTAGGCAAGCGAGGAAAACCCAAAAGCATATTACGTGCTCTTCTCAAGAGTCTGATTCCTCCATTCAGTTACCCCATTTATGTGGAGTGGACCCAACTATACGTTTTGAAAAATGCTCTACCTTCTCTATAGATCATTAGCCTTCTTAAGTGCTTGAACACATCAAACAAATCACAAAACAAAGAGTTTAAAAATAAATAAACCCCAACTTTTCTCTCAAATATTCATCAACAAATATGAGTACAACCAAGGCACCACCTTGCACAAGATGTACCCCAAAAATAAAAACAAATAAATTGTAATAAACCTGATTCTGCACTACTTCCAACAAGAATCAAGCTTTCCTGTCTTCTAATAACACAAAGCAAAAAATATCTACTCACACGTGACCACACCTATTCACCCTTATGGTTCAATCACATGTGCCATAAATGAGTAATACCTGAATCTAGAATGTTTGAAGATGCAACTCCACCAATCACTGTATTGTCCTGAAGAAAATAAAGACCATATGTATTCTTCCCTGTCATTACCACTGAAGAGTTCTTGTAGACTTCAAATGACTCCACCTGTAACTGAATATTGGTAATGAAAGGAATCAAGAATACCCAAAGATATATGATTTTTCTTCAAAGACGAAATATGCCGAAAGTTAGATAAAGTTCTAACGGTTCCATCATACATCTTAATCTCAACTAAATCGATCTCAATAATATCACAAGCCATATCATTCCCAACCAAAATGGAATCACCATTGACTGATTCATAGGTAGTGAACCAATCTATCCTGGAACACATATGGAATGTACAAGTTGAATCCATGACCCACTTGTCACCAAAACGACTGCTAGAGCCACTAACTTTTAGGACAATATCAGAGTTGTTAAACTATTCTTCAACGCTAACAACATTGGAGAAACTTTTACCTCCCTCCTTATTTTTCAATCTAGGACACTCATTCATGTAATGATCAGACACATGACGGTATTTTCTTGTTAAATTTAGAGCTACCAATGGAATTACCCCTACTCTTTTATGAACTTCTTTCCCCGGAACTACCACCAGAAGAACATTTCACTAATAAGCCATTAGCTTGATTATCTGTGCCTTGTACACCCAATTTTGTTCTCAACTCCTTAGAATTCAAAGCAAATTTTACATCTACCAATGAGATATTATCTCTACCATACATCATCGAGTTCACAAAATTATCAAATGAAACCGACAACAACCACAACACAATTAAGGCTTGATCCTCATTATCAAGCTTAATATTAATAATTTTATTAAATTCATCTAGACGATCAGAAATCGGAGTACCTTCCCTCATCCTAAGAGTGTATAATCGTTGCTTCAAAGACAAACAGTTGGTGAGCGACTTCTTTATATGCAAGCTCTGAAGTTTCTTCAAAGATCAGCAGCGGTCTCCTCATTAGCAACTTCCCTCAAAACTCCATCTAATAATGACAGCAGAATAACGTTGACGGTGCAGGAGAATCATCAGACACCTTCCCATCAAATACCTTGGACAACCCTTGCTGTCACAACAAAGCCTTCATCTTGATGTACCATAAATTGAAACTGTCCTGACTGTTGAATTTCTCCACTTCAAACTTTGCCGTAGCCATCCCTCAAGATCTTGCGCAAAGTCTAGAGCTCTGATACCAGTTTGTTAAGATAAACCAGTTATCAAATGCTAAGTTAAAGTGAAATATTGGAAGCAAGCAAAAAGAAAAAAAAAAATCAACAATCATAAAACATCAAGATTTAAGTGGTTCGGTCTCAACGAATTCACTATCAACAAAAGTGGAGTACAAGAGATCAATCACAAAATCCTCAATCCAAAGCCCCAATACGCCCAATGAACACTCAGGATTCTTCACAAAAGGATTCTCTCTCACTCTATAGTATACGGCTGCTGATGTTTAAGCTCATGCTTTTAAATGACTTTTTTTTTTTATAATGAACTAATAAATGAAAAGGACTGTAAATGAAAGTACTGAACTGAAAGAAAGGATTGAATGTTTTAATGTATGAAAATATGTAATGGAAATGACTGAATGAAAGGGTAGCAAAGGACTGGACTGGGCAGATGCAGTGCCGGGTAAGTAGTACTGGTAGTGCGCCTAGTGCTACCCCCTGACTAAAAGGGATTCCCAACCATGACCACAAGGGAAATCTAGGTCCAAAGGAATACCACTAACCCCAACACACAAGGCGTAACAGTGTGTACCAACCAAAGGAAAGTGATAAGAAAAAATGTATGAATGCATCGAATTCTTTAAGAAGGGAAAACCCTTTTCAAAGAAAAACCTCGCGTATTGACGTTTTCAAAATGAATGCATGCCTCATGTATGTATAGTATGTATGGAACGATGCATGCATGACTGAAACCTATGTTAGTATATTTTAACTGTATGAATTAATGCTTACTGAGTATTCAACTCATTTTAATTTTTATGCGTGCCCCTCCCCCATAGGAACTAAATGAGCAGAACGCGTTAGGATGAACACGGCTCAAGGGGAAGAGTATGGAAGTCTAGGCATGAGAGTTTTAAATATATGAGAGGCCTTTTTATTTTAATATTTATATTTTTTTACTGTAAACCTCTTTTATTTTCAAAACACATTTTATTTTATAATGTAGAGTCTTGCACCCTGGGTATGGAAGTAAAAAAATTTAAAATGAATGGTAATTCTCGTCATCTTTTCTAAAATCATTTTCTAAAAAGATCTACCACAAGGACAGGTGTTACAGAAGTGCTTCATTTCTAAGAAGGAAAAAGAAAGGAAAGAAAAGTTTTATGTCCCTTAAGCTTGACATGAGTAAAGCTTATTATAGGGAAGAATGGAGCTTCCTTGAAGATGTTATGAGAAAATTGGGTTTTCATGATACAATTATTTAGTTTATGATGAAGGTTGTTATGACCCCCTCTTTCTCTGTGTTATTAAATGGCTCACCAATTGGTTTTATCGTTCCCTCAAGAGGATTGAGGCAAGGAGACCTCATTTCTCCTTACCTATTCTTCTTATGCACTGAAGGATTGGTTAGCCTTTTGAAAGAAGCTAAGATTTCTAGATATGTCCCTGGTATCTAGATTTGTCGTGGGGCCCCTAAGCTTAATCATCTGCTATTTGCAGATGTTAGTTTGATTTTAAGTACTGCAGATGTGGCTATGAATACTAAACTTCAAACTTTGCTGAGACATTATGAAGTGGCTTCAAGGCAGTAGTTGAACAAGGAGAAAATATCAATGGTTTTCAGTGCAAATGTAGACATGGAGAAAAGGCAGACTATTATAAACTTGTGGAGCTCATCCCAATTGCAACAATATGAAAAATATCTAGGACTACCCCCTTTGATAGGCAAGTCTAAAACCACTGCTTTTGTTGATGTCAAACACAGAGTTTGGCTGAAATTGCAAGGGTGGAAAGGTAATAATGCTTTCTCAAGGAGGAAGGGAGATCCTTCTCAAGGCTGTTGCTTTGGCAATTCTATCTTATGCCATGAGTTGTTTCAAGCTCCAAGCCAAAATTTGTTCTAAGATTGAGAGTATGGTGGCTAGATATTGGTGGGGTCAAAAAAATGAGAAAAGAAGGTGCATTGGATAAGTTGGAAGAGAATGTGCCAATCAAAATCTGTTGAAGGGATCGGGTTTAAGGATCTTGAGATTTTCAATATGGCTATGCTGGCAAAACAAGCTTGGGGATTATTGCAGAATAAAGAGAGCTTATTCTATAAGATGTATGCTCCTAGATACTTTTCTAATGGAAACCTATTGGAAGCTTCTATAGGTGGCAACCCCTCCTATGCTTGGAAAGGAATATGGGAGGCCAAAAACTTGCTTGTGAAAGGTGGTCGATGGAATGTGGGAAAAGGAAGATCAATTCACATTTTAAGAGATGCTTGGATTCCTGGGATTTGAAATCTAAGGCAAGAATTGTGTGCTGAAAGTAGTAACCAGAGGGAGGAGCAAGTCTGTCAATTGGATGATCAGGTATCTTCTTTAATTGATCCTAGTGCCAATTGGTAGGATTTGTCAAAAGTCAGAGCTTTATTCAATCCAAGAATTGCATATGATGTTCTAAGACTGCATCCCAGTGCCTCAGGTACGAATAAATGGATGTGGGAGCATGAAAAGTCAGGCAACTTCTCTGTTAAAAGTGCCTACAGATTCTTTAAAACCTTATTAGTGCCTAACTGTGGTGAGCCTTCGAATCGTGCTTTAATGAAGAAATTCTAAAATGCTCTTTGGAGTTTAAGAATCCCTCATAAGGTCAAAGTTTTTACTTGGAGAGCATGAAAGGAAAGTTTACCATCTAAGGCCAATCTTATTAACAGAAAGATGGATATAAGTGGACAATGTTGTTTCTGTCAACACCAGATGGAAGACTTAACCCATGCTTTGTGTTTATGCCTAACTATTCATGAGATTTGGGTTAAAAAATTTGCTATACAACACAATTTACATTTCAATTCCTTTATTTCAACTGTAATGGAAATATTCTTTAAGGGTTCAATTGATGAATTAACAAATTTCTTCTTAATGGCTTGGGACTTTTGGTTTAGAAGGAATAAGATGGTCCATGACCAGATTTCTTTACCAATACAACAAGTCATTGGATTTGCTTTCTCAAAGAAGTTGAGGATAGATAATGTTGTGCATCAAAGGGGACTTCCTGCTTCAAAGAATTTGCAATATAGGTGGTCTACACCTTCTTAGGATTTCCTCAAACTCAATATAGATGGGGCCCTCTTTTTTGAGTTGAATAAAGCTGGCTTGGGTGCTATCTTAAGGAATCATGTAGGAGATGTTCTGATGGCAGTAAGTAGAGCAGAATCTATGCATTTGGAACCAGTGCAAGTAGAAGCATTGACTTTGTTGAGAGGATTATACCTTTGCTTAAATATTGGTATTTCTAAACTAATTATTGAAAGTGATTGCTTGTTCTTGGTGGAGGAAGTTAACAAGTGGCTGAATCAAATGCTTCAACAAATCAATGGTTGCTGACATTAAAAACCTGATGCTAAGATTTCCTCATTGCACACTCCAACACAACAATAGATCAACTAATGAGGCTTCCCATCGACTTGCTAGATATGCATGGTCTATTGTAGATACGAATATTTGGTGGAATAGTGTTCCTTCTTTCATTAAGAATGTAATTTTCATTAATCAACACTATTGTACACTATCCTAGGTTTTACACCTTGATGAAATGAAGTCTTTTCCCTATCAAAAAAAAGAAAAAGAAAAAGAAAAGAAAGAGACTGTATTTACTACTATGCATGCAAGATTCAAATGTTGTATTTTGTCTTAAATTCTTTGATTTATATTTGATTGTAATAAAGGTACTATGTGTGGTTAGAACTTAGAAATGTCTAGGGTTTTAGGTTTCATAGCTGGATTTCTATTCTTGTGTGTGCATGGTCTATTGTGTTTTAGTTTGAGTGATATTTATCTATTTGGTTTTACCTCTTTTAATTTGGGGTAGAGTCTTGTAACCTATATATTTTTATATATATAAAGGCCTTTGAAATGGGAGATATACAACAACAAATACTATTTTTCATGTACGTCTTAATTTACATTTTTGGTGATAAATATATGGTGGTTGAAATAACTAGGGTTATGTAATTACTCGATATGAAATGAGCCGAGCAACTTTATCATACGTATAATAAAGTCATGCATGGCTCGCTGCAAGTCATTTTTCAAATGGTCTAGTTTTAAACATTAAAATGGTAATCACGGCTATAGTATCGTATGGTATATTTATATGTAGAACCTTGCGTGAATTGACGTATGTATGGGGCATGAACCATATTAGGCTACGCTCGTTGTCCGAGGCAAGAATATGGGCCCACACGTATGGGTCCACACATGATAATCACAAACTCAGTAACAAAGCAAAACAAGCCCATTACTTTTAATTAACGCCTATAAAATGGACGATTGATCGATTACATTCAACTTATAAGGCAGTACTGCTACATCATGGTGTCTTCGGGTTTTAGAAAAGGTGCATGCACTGCTGAAGAAGATATTCGTTTGAGGTAGTGCATTAGCGAGTATGGACTGGCACCTAGTTCCTCTTAGAGCAGGTATTGAGAGAGAGAGAGAGAGAGAGAGAGAGCCCAACTATTTGGTTTGCCTTTTTCTCTGGAATACGGCTAAGAAAAGTTGTTTCTTCTTGTTAACGTCATGTTTCGTACGCGTTTGCGTTAGGTTTCAGTTACTCAGGTCTTCAAAGTTGGGCCTATGAAAATGAAGAAGAAAGAAGCTAGGACAGTGCGGTCTTGGGATCAGGGAGTCTCCAATGCCAAAGTCAGTTGAGTATTTTGGAAGTTTGTAAATAATGAGAGAGTCTAAAGTTTTTTCGTACCTAAAAATTGTTATTTATACCAACAGTCTAGGGGAGAAATTGTGCCTGCCCCTGTGGTGCCCATGTTCCTTTTATTTTTCCTTTTGCAAGAGTTCTTTAACGTGGCCTTTGCGACGGCATCATTAAAGTGGTGTGTTGCTCGGGTAGTGGTGTCATTAATGCGGCTTAGTTCTCAGATTTGTCTTACTCTGCTGGTGTCTTCGGTGGTCCGTCAATGTCACCTTGTCAGAGGATCAAGGGTCTCCCTTGCATCCTGCTTGTTCATTTGGGCAGGTACTTAAGGGCTGGATGCTGTTTGAGGAATCTCCAAGACAACGAGTCCCATCCACCTTGCACTCCCATATGGTGCTTGCGTCCAGGGGAGTTTACTTATGGGCTGGATTGAGGGTTCTATTTATTCTGGGCTGTGCCTCATTTTCTAATTATCTTAGTGGCTTCTCATAGGCCCACTAAAAAGGGGGGGAAACCCCTTACAGTTACTTTACCAATTCTCATTGGATTCGTATGGTGTGAATTCTTTTTAATCTTAAACTCATCTTGATGTCAAGGTTAGGGTCACCCTAATGATGCGTGTTTGGCTTCGAAGTTTGAGGTGGTTCCTTGTTGCTTGGCGACCCTAGTAACGTTTCCCTTTCTGCCTTTTTTGGCACGTCTTCTGTTAACTATGCTTGTTTTCGATGGTGTCCTTTTAGTTGCATTAGTATCAAGGGCATCAGGTAGCTCTTCCTCTTCACGTCGCTTCATGGTGCATATTCCACAAGATTCAAAGTGTCTCGCACCCTTTTCTTCTGCCACAAGATGTGGGAGATTAACTACTGCCTCCTTCTTTTATAAGCGCAATTGGGCTGTTGTCTTGTCGTCTTTCTTCGTACCGTAATCCTCTCACCCTTCCTTTCTTCTAACTTCCCATCCTTCTCCCTTAGACTCATTTCTTCTTTCTCTGTTACTTTCTTCCCTTTCATCAATGGCTCATGAGAAGATTGCCCAACGTACAGTTTCCAGTGGGGTAGACACACTAGAAGTTAGCAATGCTGGACCATCCTTCTTGGGTAGCACCTAGCATTCAAGCATCCAAACTGCGACGCTAGCATCTTTGGCCTTAACCTACCAGGTCCTTGAAACAGTGGTCTTCGAGGTCCCTAGCCCATACAAGGCTGTTCTCAACTGATTGAGCTGCATTATTACATATTTTATACATTTAAAATCAATGTATTCTTAATTATTTTATTATTTTATCGTTGATTTTAAATGGAAAAATGATCAAGAGGCAATAAATCCAAGTTATGAATTAAATTGATTAAAAACATAATTTATGCTTATATTTGATAACTTGTGATTTAATTTGATTTTATTGTCTCACATGCACAACACATTTTTAATATTCTAGTTTAGTTTTTGTTTAATTTTTAATTAATTAATTAATTTCTTTTTTTTCTAATTTTATTTTTTATATATTTTTTTTATTTATTATTCTGTTTGTTTTATTTTATTTTATTTTATTTTATTTTAATTTTATTTTTTTTCTTTCTCTGTACAGGTTCTAAACGACATGTCGTTTAGGAAAAACGACATGTCGTTTTGAACGTTGGTCGTTTCTGTCGTCTGAGGCAAACGACATGTCGTTTATAAAAACGACATGTCGTTTTTCACGTTGGTCCTTTCTGTCGTCTGAGGCAAACGACATGTCGTTTGGAAAGAACGACGTGCCGTTTGCCTCGTCTTCAACCTCGCGACGTCCGCCATCTCTGCGTCTCTCCACGCCATGCATGCGTTCGGCAACTGCCCCTCCGCCCACCTGCAGCCACCAGCAACACCAGACGATGCCGGCGATCACTTCTACACCACCACGCATGGCCAAATACTCATTCAACTCCACGAAGCACCACCGCATGCACCGGCCACACCAATCTCCATTTCTGAAACCGGGATGGGTTCGCTGCACCTCCGCCGACCACCAGCAACACCAGACGACGCCGGTGATCAGCTCCGAAGCCACGAAGCACCACTCCAACTATCCCACAGCACCACTGCATTCACCAAGCACACGGCAGCACCGTTTCAGGAGAGTTATCCTCCGGGTGCTACTTGTCCTTCGGGTGCTGCTAGATGGAGTTGAGAGCATGCAGATGAGATCATTCACGCGAACAGCTGGGTCCTTTTCAAAGAACAGCAACGCACGGCATATCACACTGAAAGAAGACAAAGTGAAGAAAAATAAAAGAGAAGAGAAAGAATGCAGCAACCGGAAGAAGAAAAAATAAAAAGAGAAGAGAAAAAGAGAGGAGTGAACCGAGTGGATGAAAAAGAAAAAAAAAGAAAGAAAAAAAAATAAAGTGCATGCAACGCGTGTAAAGTAAACGAAAAGCAAAAAAAAAATATTCTCTTATCACAGACGCACGGCAAAAGTAATGGGGTAGGGGACAATTTGCAGCTGGCATCACGGACGAATAAGCACAGTACAGTGACTTATGATGCCTATATAAGGCTTGTAAGTAGACGAAGTTAGGGAGCCAGCAGTGTTAGAAGTCAGAGTGTGTCTGGAGTAGGGAGTTAGAGGTGAGTCTGAAGTTAGAGTGAGAGTCAGTGTTAGTCAGTCGTGGTGTTAGAGTGTCAGTGAGTTAGAATGTTTTTAGTGTGATTTTAGAGTTAAAAAAAATTCAGAAAAAAAATAGTGAGTGAATTTTTATAGTCAATTTTTATTTTTCTGAGTTCAATTTTTAATGTCGTGTAATTTATTCATCAGTCAGTTTCAATGTATGGCTCAGTGAATTTTATTTTTGTAAGTCTTTATTTTCAGTTTTGAGTTTGTTTAGTGAGTAAATTTTCAATAAATGTTGAGAGTCCATTTTATTTTTGAGAGTTTACTTTAATTGGAAGTTCATATTTTTGGGTTGGAGAACACAGTCTCCATTTCCAAATATCGAGTTATTTCCTTACAATTTTTGTTTTTATTAAATTTCGAATTACTGTCATTTAATTTTCTCGCACTTTTAATTTCCTGCAATTTTAAATTACTGTCATTTAATTTTCTCGCACTTTTAATTTCCTGCAATTTAAATTACTGTCATTTAATTTTCTCGCAATTTTAATTTCTTGCAATTTAAATTACTGTCATTTAATTTTCTCGCACTTTTAATTTCCTGCAATTTAAATTACTGTCATTTACTTTTCTCGCAATTTTAATTTCTTGCAATTTAAATTACTGTCATTTAATTTTCTCGCACTTTTAATTTCCTGCAATTTAAATTACCGTCATTTAATTTCCTCGCACTTTTAATTTCCTGCAATTTTAATTACTGTCATTTAATTTTTCTGCACCTTTAATTTTTTGCAATTTACTTTTATGTGATTTAAATTTTATTGTCCATTTACATTTCAGTTATTTAATTTCCAGCAATTTTAATTTACTGTCTTGTATTTTAATTTTTTCACTTTTCATCATCCACTCAAAATCAACAAACATGAATCTAGTCCATGACTAGTAAATTTTCATTTCCATTGCATTCCCACATTCATTGCACATATCATCATTTTTATTTTTATTCTCTCATTGTAACTATTTCCACCATTTTACACGAGTTTGATTTTTAAGCACTTTCCCTGTGGAGACGATCTAGGAATTTATTCCTAATTACTACGCGACACGCTCCTACACTTGGGATAGCCTTTTGGCTGCTCATTTTCGAACGAGTCATCAACTCCAAGGGTCACTCTTCTAGAGTTGCTCTTTTTTTCGCCATGTTTGCATGTGGCTTGAGGCTGCCTTTCCCTCGCCCTGTTCGTGATTTGCTTGATCTTCTCGATCTGGCTCCATCCCAACTCCATCCGAATGCTTGGAGGCTTTTGATTTGTTGTAGCATCATTTGGAGACGAGCTTTTCTAAAGTCAGACCCGGAGCAAGCTAACCTCATCGATCGCGAGTTCCTTCTTACCCATAATTTTTACTACTTAAGGGGAACATTTGTAGTTTCAGAGCGATTCATGCCCTCGTTATGTTGGAATTGCAATATCGCAAGGTGAATGACTGGTCTCCCAAATTCGTTTTTGTCTCCAACCGCAGATGGGAATTCTCGATTGGTCAGGTGAATCACCGTGAGTTCCAAGTTCAAATTGATTGGGGGAGGGTTCCTAAGGATAAGGCAATGCGTCCGATGGCTACCCCTGCCGAGTCGAGGCATATCACCATAGTAAGGGAGTGGGTGAAGAGAAACTTCAACAGTATCTTCTTGGAAGCCCTTCTTTCAAAGGAGAGCATAAAGGTCTCTCTGCCTCCCCTCGGCCATGTTCTTCTTGACTATAGGGTGACTCTTGACTAGCCTCGGGTTACCCCTGCTCAAAAGCATCCCTTGAATCCTCCTCCTACGGGCAAGGGGAAAAACCTTGCGTGGAGGGGGTTGGAGTTGACAGCAGGCCCGCTTGCTAAGTCTCGATTCTTGAAGGGCGGGCGTTGGCTACGCCTGAAGCCCGTCATCCCATCATCTTGGCGGTGCCGGTGGAAACATCCCATCATGCCATTGACGTGGAGCTGCTGATGGAATCCTCTTTTTTGGACCTCGAAACCGTTGGTGAGAGACACCTCGGCCAAAGTCCCTGTTGTGTCGCCCGCACCACCCAATGTCCTTGGCATGCCCCAAAAAACTGGTGATCGTGCTGCCCAACTTCGGGAAACTTTTGCTGTCAGGGTGCCTGGTTGAACGAACACAGGGCAGCGTTCCCCGGGTGTAGATACGGTAGTCTCCTCTACTTTTACTACTCATTCAGTTGTCGACGGCCGCACTTTCGAGGATGAGGTTGAGGTTCGCTCAGGGGGCCCCGGCTTTGAGGTCGTGGCAATGCCTTCCGCAACATCTTTGCTTACTGTTGTGGGAAGGGATGATCCAGCTCTTGTGGCTGGTGTAGAGGAGCCCGAGCCATTCGGAGGCTTAGACCTCGTTATTGAAAAGGCAGTCGCCACTACCTCCAGTAACCACGCCACAGAGGTAGAGCACCAAGCAGAAGGTGGGCTCCCTCTGGATGTTGTAGTCATTAAGGGTTTGATGGGTATATGCAAAGATTCACACTTCCAGGTGGGAACAATTGTTGAAGAGGCAGTCTCGATGCACGTAGAAGGCATCGAGCGTCAACCTCTGATCCTCACGATTGGGGGGGTTGCTGATGGAGCCTGTCTAACTGAGGTGACCATGCAAGCACTCGATGGAGAGAGTTCAGTGGAGGTCATCCCTCCTTTGGCTCGACTGGAAACAGTGGGTGTCGCGCGGAAGTCATTAGCCAGGTCATCAAGTGTTTATTCGGCTTCTTCTACAAGGTTTTTTTATTTTTATTTTATTTTATCTCCTTGCAACTTCTTTTCCCGTCTTCTTCCTTTTTTTCCTATTTTCTAGATTCTTTTTATTGATCATTCCATGTTGGCTCTTCTTGTTGTCAGAGTTCCTCTTATCTGGAAACCTTCATCATGGATGGCCAAAAGGTCGTTGAGCAGGAAAACTAGGCCCTTCATGCGATGACTTGAACTACTCTACAGTATGCCCATGACAGGAGGGATGAGAAGGAACAACTGGAGCAAGAGCTGAGGAAGGTTTGGCTTGCCCTGGAGGAAGGTAGCAAGAAAACTAAGAAGCTTATTCGCCGTCGAAAGGAGCTAAAGAAGAAGGCAAAGGAAGACGCCAAGCGGATTGGGGGCTTGGAGTGACTTGTCGCAGATCTTTGGAGCAACTTGTCCCAAGTGTAGAATGTCGCGTCCTGCCTAGAAGTGTGGATCTTTGCCAGACCACATCTTGGAGAGTCCAAAACCAATTTTGCAGGCCTTTGAGATGTATTTGTGGGACCTTGACCTTTCCCAGGTTGCAGTTGACAGAGAAGCCTTTGAGTTTGGCTACAGGTTAGGGATGGACATGATCCCTGATGCATTTATGGGTCCCGCCATCCTGGCCAAGTCCAAGTCTACTGTTCTCGAACACGACGACCCTAGCCTGACGTCCTTAGGTCAACACTCTTGATGCCGAGGTCTCTGAGCATGATCGTAATGCTCCTACGCCCTAGCTCCTTTGCGTTGTTGCCGTTGTTTCACTTTAATCTTCTTTATTTTTATTTTTTGTAAATGTATATACCTATGCACCATTGTCGTACAGCTTGTGCGTAACTCTTGATCATTAATAAAACTTCCTTATACTTTGTTGTGCCAGGCTGCTTATTTTTGGGCATTCTTCTCCGATGTTTCCTTCTTCTTCGATGTTTCCTTCTTTTTGTCGTTGTCTCTCGGATGCACCTTACCCTACCTATTCCTTGGGTTTTTCCATTTTGCATTTTCATGCTTTATTTTCATATGCAACGAAAAAAAAAATATCATCAACGTATGTCGGCTCTCATCCACTATCATCGGCCTGGAGGGAATGGAAATCCCACCTAAGAGTAAAGCCACGTCAGGGAAACTTCGGTTGCCTCCTCGGGGGGGAGAGGCCGGGAGGCATTTTGCTAACCTGCGTTTATGTCCCTCCAAGTAGCATCGTGGCCGTGGAGTCGAATTAAATAATCCAGGCTGCTCTTTGTTGCAATTGGGGTTGGGGTAAGTATTCGAGTGACTAGGAGGTTGAACCTGCTCTCCATCGCGAAAGGGACAAGGAGGCCTTTGGCTCTACCCATCCCTTTTGTTCCCGCAGGAGGTAGGTTGTTTGGACAGTTTAGGACTAGACCCGCTCCCGCCTGCTAGCGAAGGAGTTGTCCCCGTGGATGGTAAACGTCAATTGGTCGAAGGGAGGTCCCGGTCCCCTTGTCGGGGCTTCCTCCCTTCTCTTTTTATGGGAGCTCTTTTTCGACTTCTCGTGGGCATCAGCCTTGGCTAGGGCCGTTTCCTTCCTTTCTGCTCACTCCAACTCCTTCTTCCTTGGCTCCAATGCAAAAATCAATAGAGTGTTTTGGAAGTTTGTAAATAACGAGAGAGTCCATGAGTCTGGGGGATAGATTGTGCTTGCCCCCGTGGTGCCCATGTCCCTTTTACTGTTCCTTTTGTCAGAGTCTTTTAATGCAGCGTGCCTCTGTGACGGTATCATTAATGTGGCGTATTGAACCGGTAGTGGTGCTATTAATGCGGCGTAGTTCCTCGATTTGCCTTACTCTGCTGGTGTCTTTGCTGGTCTGTCAATGTCACCTTGTCAGAGGATCGAGGGTTCCTCTTACTTCCTGCTCATTCATCTATGTAGGTACTCAAGGGCTGGACGTTGTTCGAGAGATCTCCAATATTGGGGTTGCGTCCAGGGGAGTCTACTGGAGGGTCGGGCTGGGCCGAGGGGCCTATTTGTTCTAGGTTGGGTCTCATTTTCTTATTCTTTTAGTTGCTCCTCATAGACCCATTAAAATAGGGAAAAAGCCCTAAGACTTCTATTCATCCTTGACCAATGACTAGTAATTCGAGAAAATGGAGAAGTAATTAACTGGTTCCAAATCAATATATATAGATACACTTTTTGACGACGGATCTTTAGAAGGTCTAAATTATATGTTTCTTATTGCAAGTACTAATTTTGCAGGTTTAAATAGATGTCGAGAAATTTGTAGATAGAGGTGGTTGTACTATCTACGTGGACCCAATATCAAGAGAGGGGACTTCTCAATAGATGAAGTGGATCTAATGATCAGGCTCCATAGGCTCTTAGGAAATAGGTAAGTGTCTCATACATAGTACATAAGTATAACTCCAACTGATCAAATATTGAAAAGTGATCCAAATATAACTCAAAAAATGCATGCTTGTATGATTGTGATTGTGGCCCACATAAAGTTTAGGGTCTTGGATTTTCCCCACAAGGGGAGTGACTTCAGTCCCGCTCATGTTGCTTTATCTTCTTCTCGCTTTTAAAATGGATCGTCATGGTGATATCTTTGTTAGGAAGGATAAGAGGAAAAAAGAGTAAGTAAAATTGGAATCAATCACAAACGATACAAGGTTTATATAGTTTGACAATGTGCCTATGTTCACAGAATTGTAGATAAGTTATACGGATGAAAATTATAAATATAGTGCAGCAGCCATACAAGGATTTAATACAATATATAAAATGTCTTAATTAGCTGCACAATACGGATTAAGAGTAAAAAACGGATAAAAAGAATTTTTCTCGGGGTTGAGCTCAGATAAAAAGCCCAAGTCTCATTAAAAATACAACAAAAACTTCAACAAGTCCTTATTAGGTCGGGTCATCAAACCAAGCCGCCACAAACACAATCAAACTCCACTCAAAGAAGCCCAACAATTCTCCCACTTGGAAACTAATATAACCACAAGTATCAACCACATGTCTCCAAAACTGAAATCTCCTTCCCTACAGTTTGTAGCTCATGTTCTCAAGCAAGAATACCAATTGAAATTGTCCTAATTTCATCCACCAAGCGGGATAGAGTGCGACCCCTAAGCAATTGGAGGTTCTCGCTCATCTCTTGGGGGTCCATATCATTTGAAAACTTTTCTTGTTCCATTAGTATAGCTAAATTTGAATAGGATGACTCATACTCATGTCCTCAGGCTAGAATACCAATTTCAGTTTCTCAAGTGTAACACCCTTAATCAACATATTTGAAGGGAAGTAATTATTTTCACAAATCTTCTCAAGCATCAATTGTCCATCACCAAAAGGGGATCCAATATAATGATATCTAATTTAAATATGTTTGGTCCTCAAATGGAATGCTAGATTCTTAGTAAGGAATATGGTACTCGGATTTTCATTGTAGAGAGCACCATTCTCATTCTTCTTACCCAACCACTCCAAGGAATATGTTTAGCAAGGAATATTGCTCTGGCTTGGACATATCGGCCCAAGTGTGTGATGCCCCCAAATTCTGTTTGGGATCGGACGGACATCTAAAGCATTAGGACATGCAACACAAAGTTATCTGCTCCTGTTCCTAACATATGAGATGCAATATTCCTAACATGCATCTAGCATTATGCAGTATTTGCAGCGGATAATTTTTTTTTCTTGAGCAATATTTTGCACCGAACTGATAATATCCCAAATAATTAAAACATAATCCATGATTACAGTACGAGTCTTAGAAGACTGTAATCTCAAACCATGGGAGACCAGGTTCCATAATTACATCACCAAAATATACTAATGGGCTAGTTGTCCAGTAATTCATGTAACTTGACTAACGATGCTAAAATACTGTCCAAAAACCTAACTATGGAAACCATAAACACCACGTCGCATCTATAGCGTCTAATGAACCTCCTCTAGTCTACCACTGTTTGCTCCCTGCTCTGTTCCTGTTACATTGCCTACCATTAGGGAGGATGGTAATTGGGACTACTACATTGAGATTTGATTAGAAATCTCAACAAGTTAACAAAAAACTTCTACACGGGTTAATGATGCATGCATGGCAATAAATGCATGAATTCATAATCAAAGTCAATAATAATCATAACAAAACTTGACATAACATAACATGAACTGACATAACTTGAAAATAAACGTAAACTAAACTAGAAACTTGATATGACATAAACTTAAAACTAAGACTTGACTTGACGTGACATGAATGTGAACTGACTTGCCCATGAATGTGAACTTGAAACATGACTGAGCGTGAAATTGAACATGAATAGAGTAGTTTTGTCCCATGGGATTACCATAATTGAGTAATAATAACGAATTGAACAATAACTTAACTGCACGAGGGCGTACATAAACATAAACTTGACATGCCTTAAATTATTGTTCTTGAGGTACACAAACTATACTCAAGATAGAATGTGACATGAAACGAAAGTACAAAAGTCCTGACATAGCGTAACACGGCATGAACATACTTTGAAAGACATGATGTACTTGAGATAGACAATATTTCGTAGCATGACATAACATATAAGAGACAACATTTCATAAATGGCATAACATGTAATAGAAAATATTACATGACATAACATACATGTAACAGATGGCATAATGTAACATTACATACTTGCAGCAGATAGCAATACGTGATAGAATAGATGGTGTAAAAGATAAGTATTTCATGACAGCATAAATCATGTGTAACAGATAAACATATAATGACATAGTATGGCATGACATATATAATAACATACACACATAAACTGTAGTTCCCTTACCAATCACACATACATAGTAAACTGATAGTAGGTTAAGAGTTAAATTACCTCAGTCTTCTCGTTTCTAAGCAAAAACTCAAGCACGATCACGAGGAACTGAAAGTAGTGATTTATAAAAGTTATAACTTAATCACTAACAATTAGAAATATAGAAAAATATTAACTTAGAGTAAAATTACCATTTTACCTCTAACTTAAGGATTTTGCATCCTAATTTCAAAAATCACCAAAATTTACATTCTCATGTAAATTTTGTCCTAAACCCAAAGTTTTTGGTTCTACACTTTGTCCAAAAATAGAAACTTTTCCTTAACTGACTTTGATCAATCTCTTGATCCATGGCTTAAAAAGATAATATCTTCAAAATAAAACAACTCATGGTTTAAAAATGTTTCCTAAAGAATATCCAACCATCAACCTTAAAATCATATGGCCAAAAATCAATAAAACATGGATCTAACCCAAAAACATCAAATCTTAGGCCTAACCGAAATCATCTTGCATAGAAAAATCATATCTTTGAAACGAATACTAAATATCTTCAAACAAACATCCTAACATGCATATAACAGGCTTAGGATCATTAAATAAAAATATCAAAGTCCTTCGAGTAAGATTACACCACAAAATATTCAAACTTTCTCAAACAAAAACTGTTTTTTCCACTTCCAATTTTCAAGTTTATAGATCTAAGGAAATCTTTTATCAAAAGCTTTATTAATGCAACAAATCTTCAAAGAACATTCATAAACACATGCTAACAACACTATAAAATTTTTAGACCAAGATATGTCCATTAGTTTGGTCAAAAACTCCAAAATATAACACTCTCCAATTTAACACCCAGAATGACCTTTCCATGGTTAAAATAAGTTTTGACATACCCAATGATCACTAAATGAAACAAATAGTATCTCTGAAAACTACACTCAAAGAAGAACAGCTTTGCTGAAGGCATAATTGAGTGAAAATACTTACAAATGGTCAAAAATTGCCACGTAATATGACTAACAAAACTTCCCTCGAGAGCTACTAAGTGTTTCTCTCTAAAAACAGGGATGAGAAGTGATGAAACGAAAGGAAGGGTGCCCTGGATGGCTTTGCACTTCTGGAGGGTGAGGTATGGGCTTGAATGACCCTTGAGAGATGGTGCTTAGGTCACAAAAAGGTAGAAATAATGAGTGGTTTCCATCCAAGGGAACTTCCAAGAGAAGGGTGGTGGTGAGGTGGCCTTTCCCTCTCACACCATGCACGACTTTGGGGTGTCATGAGCAGTGGATTTTCAGCCATGGGTGGGTGAAAACTTCCTCAACAAATTTTTCCAAGGTGGCAGAAATTCGTGGGCCTCAACCAAGTGGGCTTCAATTTGGAGCTTAGGGTTTGGAATGCTATCACGCCCAAATCCAATTTTTCTTGGCCCAATCAAAATTTTAAGGTTTAAAGGATTGGATAATGATTTCATAACATGAATTTCAGGAATTAATAGCATGTGAAAGTGATTTAATCAAGTGATTGAACACAAGGCTAGAAATTAGATCAAATAGGGTTTGGAGGCCAACTTTTGGGTTTGGGGAAACCGTTTAGGGTTTTGGTTTTAACCAAGCTTTTGGGATTTCAAATGGATTCCAACTATTTAAGATTTAACTAGGGTTGAAACCCTCTTTGATTTGGCACAATTTGGTTGATCAAATGGAAAACAAGATTTTGCTTAGGTGGCATGATCTCACACCTTGATTCCTACACAATTTATCTCATTGTTCATTTTAGTGTCAAGTGTCTAATACTATTCACCAAGTGTGGCTAAAATCCTGGTATGTTTCCTAATAAAACTTTTTTAACCTAATTTGGACATTCTATATTGTGATTTTGAAAATACTGCACCAGATACTAAACTAAAGGTTACTATTAACCCTGAAAAAGTGAAACATAAACTTTACTTTGAAATCCTTAATATTCACACAAACCTAACTATGCAATTTTTATATTGTAATTCAATCTCGAAGTGCCTCGAAATAAGCAAAATACGTTTTCGAACAAGCATTTCGTTCGAAAACTAAAAGTGAAAAAATTGAGCCATAAAATTCTAAATAATCAACTGAGTCTAATGGCACAAACCATAACTCAGTATGACACTTCTAACTATATTAAATAAATATAATCACACTTCTAGCACAACAATGAGTGATAACTCTAGCTATGCTGGAAGACTAAAACCTGCTCGATTGGTCAAATCGTGAAAATTTACGATGTTTTCATAAGATTTCTAAAGCCTATAGAAATTCCACTATTGAATTTATAGTGGCCTGTTACATCCTCCCCTCCTAAAAAATGATTTTGTTATCAAAATCGACACAAGTAACAACTACAAGTTAAGGAGAAGATGTTGCTCACCAAACCTACTGTCCCTCACTGGACGTATCGTCACTAGTTGGTTCTGCTGGTGGCACATCAATGTCCATTGGCATGGCCTGCTATGGTAGGTAGTAGAACATGTCGTCCTCTAAATCATATGCCATGTTGCTGAAATGGCTTGGGTCGAGGTGCTACACGACCTCTTCATCACTGATATCTGGCTCCAGACCCTTTACCAACAAACGTTGGCAGTGAGTTGATGGCATAGATGATCTTGACACTGGGGGCTCAGTGTTGGCAGCTGCAGCACGCCCTTCTACTAGTCTGCTAAACTCAACTCCATCCCATGCCATCCTCACTTTGAAGCAGACTCGGTCTAACCACGTAGTCGAGTGTAAAGGTAGATCACGTTCTTCATGAGGTAACGCCTTCCTCTCATAGCCCACACTATTCTTATCTATAACTATCATATGGTTACACAAAATAAATGCCACCATACTAGAGAAAAGTATAACACTCACAAAGGTCACTACCTAAACTTAATGACTTCTAGGCTACCCTTCTAGGATACTGAATCCTTGCTTAAGTGAAATCACTACTTTCCTTACTACTCAAAGAGTTATTCACCACAAATATATATAAATATATATACCCCTAAATTCTACCATTCCTTAACTCTCTAAAGCTAGTCATATAGGCATACTCTCTAAATCTAAAACTTCAAGTGGATAATCTCCCAAAAATTTTCCTTAGAAAAATATAAGCGATACACTTTCTCTAAGTCATCAGGGAATCCTATCCGCCTAGGACTAGTTTACTCCTTCATAATCAAAACGAGTCGTTCCTCCTCCTAGGTAGTACCTCGATAATCATTCAGGTATTAATCTAATCTCAAGACTTTCACTCTTATGATTGACATAGCTTTTCTATCCTTCATGAGTTGCCTCTTATTCTGACTCTAAACAAAAGGATATGTTCGTACTGTTCACGTAAATCCTCAAGACCAAGATTTTACTATCCATGTAAAAGTCTCCAATATAAGGGCAATCTACGTTTTTCACAAACACAATGCTTAGCCAAAAACCATTTAATGGTGGCAGAATAAAACTACTATCATAAATTAATCCTACTAAGGTAAATGCTTGTCCCAAACACTTTACTCTTCCGAACACAAATTTCATTGGATCCTCAAAATAAAAACAAATTCCAAATACATGGAATACTAGTTCATCAACCTTTAATATCCTTCCTCCAGTTGCTAAAGGGTATTCTATATCTACACCGATATGAGCAATAATACTCCTAATGAGAATTGTTACTCTTACAACCTAGGTAACAATTTGACTTCCGAACTAAACTCTCGTGCAATACCACAATCACCAAAAACAGGGGCTCTCTCGAATCCAACAGCGTATCTGCTACAAACCTTAATGACCTGACATTACCCAAAATAACAATAATGTAATAATACCATTAATTGCAATCTAATCACCCTTAACTAAGCTTAACAATACATAAGTCTTAGAAAAATACCAAAAATGTGTTTGCTCTATATGTTCTTATGGCATCAGCATCTGCCTCTCTAGAAGTGACTGCATACACTCGAGCTGGTACTGGAGGCCATGGCTTTGGTTTGGAATCTCCGTTGGAAACAATGCCATTTCTCCATCCTCTTTTGGGAAAATTTTTGATCAAGTGGTCAATTTGGCCAATCTGAAACAGAGTTCTAAGGTAAGTTTGCTCTTGCCTCCATGGTTCTGTCCACACATTCCACATATTGGGTGTGTGGACATCATTGAGCTTCCAGTCTCAATGCCTTTACCCTTATCTGATCCAGTAGACATCTTCTTCCTTTTTGAATTTTCTTCAGTAGTATACGGTGAAGTCCTCTTTCGTTCAGTATTGATCTAGATCGCCAGACCTCTCTGCTCAGCCTATGCTATCGTGGCCACATTTACCAACTCTTGGTAATTCTCTATTCTTAGAAAAGCTACTTGACTACGGATCATTTGCTGAAGTCCTGCTTGAAACTTCTGCGCCTGCATCATTTGAGTAGAAATCAAGTGTGGTGCAAACCTTCCTAACGCCATAAACTTAGTGGCGTACTATGCTATGGTCAAACTATCTTTAGTTAAAGTCGTGAACTCATGCGCCTTCAGCTGTTTGACAGAATCTGGAAAGAATCTGTTGTCAAAATCTGTAACAACCCGACCCTAAGTTTAGGCTATAGGATAAGTTTTATGTATTTTTCTTATAAATTATAAATATTCTATTGTTATTATTATTATTATTATTATTATTATTATTATTATTATTATTACTATTATTTTATCATATTTTGCAGTTATTAGTTTTAATAATAATTATTATTAGTATTATTATCATGATTTTTACATTGTTATTATTATCAATTTTATTATTAGTATTTTATCATGATCGGATTTTGTACTTTAGCCACAAGAATTTTTGTTTGAATTTAAACTTTATTCTCCATATCCACCTGCAAGCCTCATTTATATCTCCAAATATCATCTTTGATTTTCCTCCAGGTTGATATCGGAACCAACTCGAAATCCTATCACAAAAGCCCTAACTGATTTTATTTCCATAAATTCCAAGCCTCGCACGTCTCCACTCCCATGCTATCACATGCATGTCTCTATTGCTCTAGGTTTCCTTTTATTCTCAAACACTTATATATATGTATATATATATATACACACACACGGTTAGATCTCCTACATGAAGAAAACTCCAAGCCGAACTCCTTTGAAGCCCTCCACTCGATGCACCATGCACTCTGCCCCTTCATAGTCCACGCACATCTCCATTCTATTTTTCTGTAAACCGTCCCTTTATATATAGAACTCGTACGTGATAGACGAAAATACCATCGGTTGCAGCAGCTCCATGGTTTCGCAACAAACCACACGGACACTACTCAGTGAGACGCAGCAACTGAAAAGGGACTCGATGATGGAAACACCACGAACGAGCACCTTCATGGCCAGCCGTTTCTACCCAAGCAACCTGTGAGCTTCACTCTTCGGATCATCCCAGTAACCAGCAGCCACCCACACGAAAACCACCCCAAACTCCTCCATGTCGCCTCCCCAGCACCAACCATCACTCATTGGCATCACCGTTGCCCAGCACCTGAAGCCAAGCTCCACGCACGGTAGCCCCTGTTTTTCACACCGAAAAATAGAGCATCGGTTCTCCCGATGCACGGCAAACCCGCAAGCTCCCTCAGCCATCCATTAGACCACCCACATGGCAACCACCATAAACTCCTCCATGTCTCCTCCCCAGCCGAAGCAACACCACGGAAGCAAGACCCACAACCTTTTCCTCTCGCACAGACGCAGCCACGCAAAACCATGGAACTAGTGTAGCTTCTCCACATTGAAGCAACTCCACGCTGCCCAGAACACGCCGACACCACCATCGACCACCTTAGAAGACCTCGCACCACCCCAGTAAGCCACGATGGTCGCCACTCCCGGATGTCTTCGGCTTGATAGTATACTCGCTCCCTCTCTCAGTGTCAAACTAGCGTGCTCAGAGGAGCCTTTTGTTGCGCCGCCGGGACCCCCACTAGCCACCTAGCCGCCGTCGCATTCAGCCTCTCTCGGTCAAGAGCCCCTACCTTGTATGTCTCTCTCCCTCTCCCTCGAGCCTCTGTTGCTCTTCACGCTGTTAAGTTGTGTTTTCTTTCTCTTAGTTTTAGTTGCTGCAGGATTTAGAGGAGATTACATATATGCCCTTTTCTTAATCTAGTATATTGGAGGACTATTTTCAATTATATTTATAAATTCACAGTACTTGGGTATATATTAATTTTGGAGACTATTACATCATTTTATTTGAAATTATGTTGGGCTAAATATTTTAAATATGAGTTTTTACTTAAATATATATATACATTAGTTAAAGAGTCATTTATTATGAAGACGTGTGTTTGAAAGAATTTGAAATATATTTTAAAGTATGTTATTGAGCCTAATATTTTGTTAATATTTCTTTATATATTTAATAGAAGTTTAATAAAAATTATTATGGATACTTTAAATAGAAAAATTAAGAGATTTCTTATAAGATTAAATAATTATGTTAAGGAAGGAAAACTATTTTAAAAATTTAAGTTTATGACTTATTTAAAATAGCCCAAGTGTTTTACTAAAGTATAATATGTTATTAGTATTTTTAAGTAATTTAAATACCAAGATTTATTGATTATGGTGTTAAACAAAAGATTTATTTGACTATTTCCTAAATTTTGATTTTAATTAAGTAAGAATATGCTATTAGTATTTTTAAATAATTTAAGTTATAAACTTTCATTGATTTTATATTAAACAGAATATTTTTATTCATTATATTATACAGTATGAATTTTGTTAAGTAGGATATTAGGATATGGTTCCTAGACAGATTTAGTGATGTTTAATACTTTATATAGGTAACGAGTTACGAAATGAGATTCAGGAAGTAGCACTACGAGGTAAGTTATTTGATCACAAAATTAGGATCATCACAGTTTAGTTTATATATAAGTATTATGCAAGCCAGTTATTTGACAGCCATTTTTATGTATCATTCATGTCATATGCAAACATGTCATTCAACATAGCATACGATCATGTCATTCCGCATCATGTTCAGATTCAGAAATTATAATTATGTACATATTATGTCATGCATCTCATGGTCATAAAACACGTAAGTTATCTTAAGTTCAAGATAAGATTAGTTCAGTTAATCAGATAGTCATTCAGATGCATGGTACCAATGCAGTTCAGATCAGGGTGGATGTGCAAGCCATAGACTCAAGCGTGGTCCACCATAGTATGCCAGAATACTATCAGCGGCTCCCCTCGTGGCCACAGGACGTGGGGCCGGTGCACAACCTCGCACACAGGGTTAAGTGTGTTGGCCAGTCAGATAAGTCAGTTAAATCAATTCAGTCAGTTAAATCAGATCAGTCAGTTAAGTTAGATCAATCAGTTAATTCAGATAAATCAGTCATGCATAGCATAAACATTAGTACGAACAGTCATGAATTTTAAGTTCTCAGCATGAAAACTTTTACGAAAACCTTATATTTAGTATGTTAACGATGTGATGGATTTCTTACTGAGTATTCGACTCATTTTAGTTCATTTTCATGTTTTTAACCACCTAGGTGATGATTATGATTATGAGCAAACAGGCCAGGATTAGAAGGAGCAGTTAATTTAGTTTCAGACCTTCTAGAATTAAATTTATGTTATTACTTGTATGACATGACTTTTTATTCAGTTTATTCATTTAAGTTTTAGAAGACATTTTTTATCAGACAAAGTTTTATGAAATAAATCCAAATTTTTTTTTATTAAATATGAGATCTCTTGACGAGTTTATTTTATGAAAAACACGTGACACTCCTAGCCTACGGGAAGGGGGTGTTACAAAATCTTCCTTAAATCTCTCCCATGATAGTGCAGCTAGGCTCCTAGTTCCCGAACTAGAAGCTGCCTTCGAGTATCCCACCATATTCCAGCTTCTCCTTGAAATAGGTATCCAGCGTATAGAACCTTCTTGTCTTCAGTACATCCACAAATCTCATATATTCTTTTTAGATCGATAATCCATTTCTCAGCTCTCAGTGGCATTTCATTACTATAAACATTCGGGTAACTGTGGATCAAGAACTTCTCATATGGACAACCCCTAACTTCAGTTTTGGGTACGTGTGCTTGCTGATGTCTAAGCACATCAACTAGAAGATGTACAACTTTAGCTAATCCTTCATCCATTAGGAGATTCTGATTCTCCTGATTCATGGCTCCTTCAGGGTTTCGAGGTATCCTACCTCGAGCCATGTGTCATTTCTTGAAACAGACAAGTACACGTATTACAACCACGAACTATCTCTCATACTTTGAGAAATTCAAGCCTAATGAAGACTAAAATTTCAAGCCTAATACTTGGGACATTTCCTAAGGACACATGGATTTAAAATCCAGAAACGTATTGCTCTGATACCATCCTGTGATGTCCCCAAATTCTCGCTTAGGAACGGATGGACATCTAAACCATTGGGACATGCAACACAAGATTAATTGCTCCTATTCATAATATATAAGATGCAATGTTCCTAACATGCATTTAGCATTATGCAATATTCGCAGCGGATAATTTTTTTTCTTGAGCAATACTATGCACCAAACTGATAATATCCCAAATAATTAAAATATAATCCATGCATACTTGACAAAATAAACATCCATGATTACAGTACGAGAATCAGAAGATTGTAATCTCAAAACATGGGAGACTGGGCTCCATAATTATATCACCAAAATATACTAATGGGCTAGTTCATCGAGTAACTCGCATAACTCGACTAACTATGCTAAAATACTATCTAAAAACCTAACTATGAAGGTTGTAAGCTCCGTGTTGCGTCTACGGCGTCTAATCAACCTCCTTCAATCTGCCAGTGTCCACTCCCAGCTCTGGTCCTAACACATCGCCTACCATTCAGGGGGAATGGTAGTTATGACTATCACGGTGATATTTGATTACAAATCTCAGCAAGTTAACAGGAAAATTCCACACAGGTTAATGATGCATGCATGGCAGTAAAGGGATGAATGTATAATCAAAGTCAATAATAAGCATAACGTAACTTGACATAACATGGCATGAACTAATATAACTTGAACCGAAATGTGAACTAAACTAGAAACATGACATGACATGAACTTGAAACTGAGACTTGACTTGACGTGACATAAACATGAACTGACCTGGACATGAATGTGAGCTTGAAACATGACTAAGCATGAAATTGAAAGTGAACAGACTTAGACATGAATGTGACCATGAAATATATGAACTTGAAACATAACATGAACGTGAACTTGATACGTATTATTGTCTCATGGGGTCACCATGATAGAGTAGTCTTATCTCATAGGGTTACCATGGTAGAGTAGAGTAGTCTTATCTCATGGGGTTACCATGGTAGAGTAGTCTTGTCTTTTCCAGTGGCCAACATGCTACACGCGCCCAACCATGGGTATCCTTAGTTGTCGATATTCCAAATCACTGAATACGGCACCATAAGGAGCGGTGTGTAGCACATACGTGTGGGTCATCGCGCATGCGTGGCTTCCACGCAGAAGGCTTGTGCTGCAGCCATGCGTGGCATTTTTAAGGGCCAACGACTCTAGTATCCTCAAGATCGACTATCTGACATCCTCCTAGAGTGGCGCGTGTCCTTCACGCGCCACTATAGCCACCTGAAGTGTCTTTACGTGTCTGTTGCAATGTTTTTTTGCATTGTTTTTAAGTGTCTATTGTTTTGGCCTTTGTTTGTGTTAGGAAATAAAAGAAATAGACTATTGGACTTTGGTCCATAGTAGGAAAATCCCCACCTCTTTTGGAGGAGAAGGGTGGTCTAGTCCTTCTCCTCCTTTGGAGAATGGGGGTGGTTTGTCCTTCTCTTCCTTTGGAGTGGGATGGTTTATCTCTATTTTTTATAGAGAATGGTACTCTCAGAAAATTCAGTTTTGTCAGTAGAAAGTTTCTAGAAATTAAGACAATGTTCGTTGCAAAGAAATTTGTGTGTAGGGAAGCTCTCCACAAATGAGTAGTTTGGTTTGTAATCTGAGTTTTTCTCTATATTGATGAGTCACAGCTGTAACTTCGATTTCATGAATGAAATTATGTCAATTTCCTATAAAAAAAAATGATGTGAAAGGTCTGGAATACACACATGCACAAATACGTGAAAGAAAAACAATTACTTGATGTAAAGTGAGCGTAATAAACCCTCAAGCCCGAGTCTTGTCCAAAAATTTCAGAGTGTTACATGGGAAACATACAATTAGAGAAACCAACAGCTTTCAACCAAGGGATGATGTTAGAAACATTTATCCAAGAATGACACATCTTCTGAGAACACATTAAAAGGTAGACAACGGAGTTAGATAACTTCAAAGCCAACAAAAGAACTACATGCACAATAAGTACAAAGATTGATGAAGAGCCACATGATTCGATGATCAAAAAACCGAATCTTTGGCCCACCGAAACTTTACTACCTGAAGCATAGCTGTGTTTGGGGTATTGAGTGATCTCTCATATTACTTCACTATTATTCAATATTTTAACATTATTTTTTTTTTATATTTTATGATTTTTTATTACTATTCACTATTGTTCAATATTTTATCTGAATGGGATATAATATCCCAAATCCATATGAATAGGCCCAACACACTAAAGGGCCATTACAGGACAAAAGAAGAGAGGGAGAAGGGCAAGGGACAAAAGGTGTCGGGAGGAAAGGATGGGAAGGTAAATGAGAAAGTGGTGAAAAGAGAGTTAGTCAGAACATGCAAGGGAAAGGCTGTCAATTCTCACCACTCCATAGGGGCGCACGAAAAGAGAGGACAAATAAAAGGAACAGCCAGACGACTTCTAGGGGACTTCGACTTCTTCTTTAATCTTGACTTTGGCTTCTTCAAGGAAGAAATGAACTCTAGTGACGATCTCTCCATCAAAAGACAAATCTCCGATATCCATCGTATAGTGAGGATGAGAGACTATAAATAAGCTTATTATAGTGGATATTCCCTCCCAAAACCCTTATGTATGTAGGCTTTATGTCAAACCACGTAAATCTGTATATCTTTCTCTTTTTTACATTATTAGTATTTATTTTTCATTCACTGTCATGGATGTATGCACAATCACATCGAAATGTGTCGGGGGCTCCAAACCACACCGATCAACGCTCAGATCATCATTGCAGGTTAGGAATGACTCTTTCTCCCCTTACGACTTGTGCGATTTTTGGCATTACTAGTTGGTGTCGTCTATGGGATACTGAAGTGGATAAAACATCCCAAGCCCATATAAATAGGCCCAACCCAACAAAGAGCCATTAGAGGACAAAATAAGAGAGAGAGAGAGAGGGGACAAGGAAGAGATTGTGTTAGAAGGAAAAGAGACAAGAAGGTAAAGAAGAGAGTGGAGAAAGAGAAGTAGTCAGAACATGCAAGGGAAAGGCTACCAATCCTTACCACTCCTTAGGGGCACACGAAAAATAGGGTACAAATAAAAGGAAACGGCCAGACGACTCCCAGGGGACTGCAACTTCTTCTTTAATCTCGACTTTGGCTTCTTGAATGAAGAGATGAATTTCAACAACGATCTCTCCATCAGAAAATAAACCTCTCATATCCATTGTACAGTGAGGACAAGAGACTAAAAATTTGTAAATAAGCTTATTATAGTAGATAATCATTTCCCAAAACCCCATAGACATAGGCCTTATGCTAAACCACGTAAATCTGTATCTCTTCCTCTCTTTTACATTCTCAATATTTATTTTCCATTCATTGTCATAGGCGTATGCACAGCCATCACACGAGTCGCCAGTGTCTTTTGAACCTTTCGACGTGGTCCTCGACCACCCCTCTGAAGCAGGGACTTCATCACATGACCACATGCGTGGGACTACTCGTGGCCGAGATCTCCTTGGTGCATGATTGAGCTGCATTATTACATAATTTATATAGTTAAAATCAATATAATTTTAATTGTTTCATCATATTATCATTGATTTTAGATGGAAAAATGATCAAGAGGCAATAAATTCAAGTTATGAATTAAATTGATTAAAAGCATAGTTTATGCTTATATTTTATAACTTGTAATTTAATTTGATTTTATTGTCTCACATGCACAACACATTTTTAATATTCTAGTTTAGTTGTTGTTTAATTTTTAATTAATTAATTATTTTCTTTTTCTAATTTTATTTTTTTTATTATTCTGCTTGTTTTATTTTACTTTATTTTATTTTATTTTATTTTATTTTATTTTATTTTTATTTTTATTTTTTATTTTTATTTATTTACTGCGCAGGCTAAACGACATGTCGTTTGGCCTGTAAGCTAAACGACATGTCGTTTTCTACAAGCTCTGATTCAGCCGTCCAAGCCAAACGACCTGTCGTCTGGGATAAGCTGCACGTCGTTTGGCTTCGTCTTCAACCTCTCGACCGAACGCATGCAATCTCCATGCATGCGTTCCGAGCTTGCGCAGCCGCGGCCCTCCGCCTCTCCACCACCGCAGCACCTGCGCGATCAGTTCTCCACCACCATGCACGGCCCAGCCACCCTCGGCTCAGCACCACTTCATGCATGCACCATGCACGGCCTGCACGTCGAAAGCACTCACGGCTTCCACCTGCTGCCTCCTCAGCCAACCACGCTGCACAGCACCACCTCCGCCAGCCTCCATGCATGCGTTCGGCGCATGCACAGCCGCAGCCCACATGCACAGCTCAACCGAAACCAGTCCCCTGTTTTGACACTGAAAAACAGAGCAAGTTTCCAGCTCTTCCACCCGCTGCCTCCTTAGCCACGTACGTCGCCAGCCTCACCCGAAGCCACCACACTGCCCAGCCATGCCAGACGCACGAAAGAGAAAGAAAAAAAAAAGATGAAAGGCTTCTGTTTTCATCGGACGCTGCACAACGACGCACGGAAAAAAGAAAAAGAAAATAAATAAATAGACAAGTCGGCTGGAGTTCGGTGCAGCAAGAACAAGAGTTGGAAGAGATAGAATGAAAGAAAGAAAAAGAAACCGAAACAAAGAAGAATAGGTTCGGTGTCGGTGATAGCAGTTCGGTGCAAAAGAAAATAATGCACTTGCATCTCGGTGCATGTGTTGTGGTTCGGTGCAGCAGACAAAGAAAAAGAAATGAATGGGTGCAGTTCGGCTCAAAGGGAAGAAGAAAATAAACGGACGTGAAGCAGTGCAGTCTCGGCTGGAAGCGAGAACAAACAAGAAAGAAAAAGAAAGAAAAAAAAAGGGAAGAAAGCACGTTGGGTGTTTCGGTGCAAGGAAGAAGGAATAAGAAAAAGAACTAAAGCTGGTCGGCTGGCTTGCTTTTGAGGCTGGACGCACGAGAAAAAAAGAATGATATGAGGGAACAGATGCACATGGGAGTTCACGGATTAAACTAAACACAGTGAAGTTTGAAGCCTATATAAAGGCCTGTAAGCAGTCGAAGAATGGTGGCAGATGTTAGACGCCCAGTAGCTGTAGAATAGAATAGTGGTAGTTTTTCAGTTTAGGAGACAACGCAGATGAAGTGAGGGAGTTCGGTGATGCAGTTGAGAGCCTAATGGACCAACTGTGTTATCGAGCTGTCCTCTCCTTTATCTGTAGTCTTCACTTTATTTTTATTTTTTTTATTTCAATTTATGTCATTTAATTTTATGCACTTTAAATTTATGCACTTTAAATTACTGTCATTTATTTTTCTGCAATTTAATTTTCTGCACTTTAAATTACTGCACTTTATTTTCCTGCACTTTTAATTTCTGCACTTTATTTTATTGTCATTTATTTTTCTGCACTTTTATTTTCTGTAATTTATTTTTATGTCATTTAATTTTCTTGTTCTTTTAAATTTCAGTCATTTAAATTCCTGGCAATTTTAATTCGCTGTCTTGCACGTTAATTTCTTTACTTTTAATCACTGCATCCAAAACGCTCAAAGCCAACAAAAAATGAATCGGGTTCACGACCAGTAAATTTTCTTTTTCATTACACTCTTTCATCCATTGTAAATATCATCACTTTTTATTTTTATTTTCTCATTGTAAATAATTCCATTATTTTACACGAGTTTATTTTTAGCACTTTCCCTGTGGAGACGATCTAGGAATTTATTCCTAATTACTACGCGACACGCTCCTGCACTTGGGATAGCCTTTTGGCTGCTCATTTTCGAACGAGTCAAGTTTTTGGCGCCGTTGCCGGGGAAAGTTGCTTAAATTTAGACTCGTGGTTTTTATCTTTATTTTCATTTTTTATTTGCTATTTTTTTTATTAAAAAAAAAAAACCATGTTAGCGTCCAGGATTTCCTGGCATGATGAAGTGATACCGACACGCGATTGCACAATGATCGCAAGTGTCCGCTTGGCAGAGTAGTTATCTTGCATGTTATCCCATTTGTTTGGCGGTATTACTTTAGGGATATTGAGTCTTAGAAAATCCGCTTTTGAAAGAGTCATCTATTTTCTGTCTTTGTTTCATAAAAAAAAAAAAAAAAAAGTGTGTGCATGTGATTACACAATTTTTGCCTTAATGCAATATGCACTGAGATACACATGATTGACACACACTCTATTCTTTCATTTTGTGAAATTTGAGCATCTTGGTGGTGTAGATGAACGGAATTAATTTTTTTTATGAAGATTTATTTTCAACCCTGAGCATAGAACATAATTCTTGATGAATCATATTTTGTTTGATGTGTGTGACTTGAAACACCGGGATGCTATATTTATTGAGATAGACTTGGCATGACTTATATATAATGAAGGAAAATCTTGAAGGACATTTTGCACCTACTTACAGTGTTCTTTATTATTGTTCACTGATTTAACACAGGAGAAGTAAACTGCAGGACTACCGAGCCTTTTATTAAAAAAAAAAAAAACTATCACGGATTTGCCTCAGTGGTAAGGGCGAACTTGGGAATGTGTGGGTTAGGCGCACGGTCCTAGGTTCGATTCCCCACTGTTTTAAATCTGTCTAAAAAAAAAAAAAAGGTGTAATAAAGGATGAAGCGTATGAAGCTTTCCTAAGAAAAGGGTTAGAAACAGTTACCTAAACTTTGGGGGTTGAATATTCAACCTTTAAACAGAGTTGGCGTGAAAACTGCTAATCCCTTGGGCTTTGAGGTAGTTAGAATCAGTAATGATTGATCTTAAAGTTGAAAAATCCTGAGACAAATCCTGGCTAGTAATGAAGAACACACAGTCTATATACACATATCTGTGTTCAAAGATATTTTCCCCAATTCTTTGTGAAAGATTGTTGAGACAGTCTTGGTGAATATAGCTCTCGGGGGTTGATAGTCATGTGTTGCATTTGTGAGAATTCATTATTATGTTTGATTGCTTTTGTTTGAATTTCGAGCTTGATGCAATATTCATCTCAATTAATTTTCACTATTTTGCTCAGAGACTAGCAAAAAGTTAGTTGGGGGGTGTGATTGAGCTGCATTATTACATAATTTATATAGTTAAAATCAATGTAATTTTAATTGTTTCATCATATTATCATTGATTTTAGATGGAAAAATGATCAAGAGGCAATAAATTCAAGTTATGAATTAAATTGATTACAAGCATAGTTTATGCTTATATTTTATAACTTGTAATTTAATTTGATTTTATTGTCTCACATGCACAACACATTTTTAATATTCTAGTTTAGTTGTTGTTTAATTTTTAATTAATTAATTATTTTCTTTTTCTAATTTTATTTTTTTTATTATTCTGCTTGTTTTATTTTACTTTATTTTATTTTATTTTATTTTTATTTTTATTTTTTTATTTACTGCGCAGGCTAAACGACATGTCGTTTGGCCTGTAAGCTAAACGACATGTCATTTTCTACAAGCTCTGATTCAGCCGTCCAAGCCAAACGACCTGTCATCTGGGATAAGCTGCACGTCGTTTGGCTTCGTCTTCAACCTCTCGATCGAACGCATGCAATCTCCATGCATGCGTTCCGAGCTTGCGCAGCCGCGGCCCTCCGCCTCTCCACCACCGCAGCACCTGCGCGATCAGTTCTCCACCACCATGCACGGCCCAGCCACCCTCGGCTCAGCACCACTTCATGCATGCACCATGCACGCCTGCACGTCGAAAGCACTCACGGCTTCCACCTGCTGCCTCCTCAGCCAACCACGCTGCACAGCACCACCTCCGCCAGCCTCCATGCATGCGTTCGGCGCATGCACAGCCGCAGCCCACATGCACAGCTCAACCGAAACCAGTCCCCTGTTTTGACACTAAAAAACAGAGCAAGTTTCCAGCTCTTCCACCCGCTGCCTCCTCAGCCACGTACGTCGCCAGCCTCACCCGAAGCCACCACACTGCCCAGCCATGCCAGACGCACGAAAGAGAAAGAAAAAAAAAGATGAAAGGCTTCTGTTTTCATCGGACGCTGCACAACGACGCACGGAAAAAAGAAAAAGAAAATAAATAAATAGACAAGTCAGCTGGAGTTCGGTGCAGCAAGAACAAGAGTTGGAAGAGATAGAATGAAAGAAAGAAAAAGAAACCGAAACAAAGAAGAATAGGTTCGGTGTCGGTGATAGCAGTTCGGTGCAAAAGAAAATAATGCACTTGCATCTCGGTGCATGTGTTGTGGTTCGGTGCAGCAGACAAAGAAAAAGAAATGAATGGGTGCAGTTCGGCTCAAAGGGAAGAAGAAAATAAACGGACGTGAAGCAGTGCAGTCTCGGCTGGAAGCGAGAACAAACAAGAAAGAAAAAGAAAGAAAAAAAAAAGGGAAGAAAGCACGTTGGGTGTTTCGGTGCAAGGAAGAAGGAATAAGAAAAAGAACTAAAGCTGGTCGGCTGGCTTGCTTTTGAGGCTGGACGCACGAGAAAAAAAGAATGATATGAGGGAACAGATGCACATGGGAGTTCACGGATTAAACTAAACACAGTGAAGTTTGAAGCCTATATAAAGGCCTGTAAGCAGTCGAAGAATGGTGGCAGATGTTAGACGCCCAGTAGCTGTAGAATAGAATAGTGGTAGTTTTTCAGTTTAGGAGACAACGCAGATGAAGTGAGGGAGTTCGGTGATGCAGTTGAGAGCCTAATGGACCAACTGTGTTATCGAGCTGTCCTCTCCTTTATCTGTAGTCTTCACTTTATTTTTATTTTTTTTTATTTCAATTTATGTCATTTAATTTTATGCACTTTTAAATTACTGTCATTTATTTTTCTGCAATTTAATTTTCTGCACTTTAAATTACTGCACTTTATTTTCCTGCACTTTTAATTTCTGCACTTTATTTTATTGTCATTTATTTTTCTGCACTTTTATTTTCTGCAATTTATTTTTATGTCATTTTTATTCTTGTTCTTGTTGTCTTTTAAATTTCAGTCATTTTAATTCCTGGCAATTTTAATTCGTGTCTTGCACGTTAATTTCTTTACTTTTAATCACTGCATCCAAAACGCTCAAAGCCAACAAAAATGAATCTGGTTCACGACCAGTAAATTTTCTTTTTCATTACACTCTTTCATCCATTGTAAATATCATCACTTTTTATTTTTTTTTTCTCATTGTAAATAATTCCATTATTTTACACGAGTTTATTTTTTAGCACTTTCCCTGTGGAGACGATCTAGGAATTTATTCCTAATTACTACGCGACACGCTCCTGCACTTGGGATAGCCTTTTGGCTGCTCATTTTCGAACGAGTCAGTGCAGTCCCACCATGGAAGGCAAAGGAGTCAGCAGGCACCACTTGGAGCACCTAACGCAGTCTTGTCCCTACCTAAGTGCCAGTTGCATGCACTGATGCATGACGGGCAATAGTGGCCTTGCCGTGTACCCTGTGTACACGCAGCAAGCTCACGACAGACCGCCGTGAGCCTCTTGATCCCACTAGTGGTCACAACTTAGACCGTCGGTGTTCTCTGACTAGCTAAGGCAGGGCTCCCAAGATGCTACCGGGGGTCCCGAAGCAGAGAAGGCTCATCTCTGAGAGGAGCCCGAGAGTGAGACCAGGCCCCTTCCCTCCAACAAGAGTTCAAGAGGCGAAGCTGGGGGGTCCCAGAGTGCTCGCCCCAAACGCTTTGAGGTCCTGGCTTCTTCCTCCTAGGAGTCTCCCAGGAGTGGGCCGGGGGATCCCAGACTCTTCTATTCCTTCCACTTGGGGAACTACTTCCTTTCCCGTGCACCTTGAGGTCCCAGCTCCCTCTACTCAATGGCTTCTGAGACCAGGGGATCCCTAGGTGAGCCCCATGCGCCCCGAGGCCCCCGCCACTTCTACATAGGGAAAATTTTCCTTTCTACTACTGAAGCCCTCTACATCTACCTCAACATCATTTTATCAGCACCCTCCATCCCAGCTTTCCTTAATGAAGAGGAGGGAGACGGCAAAGTCTTTCAAGTCGTCTTACTGGAAGCCTTCTCTCAGCCGGTCCCCTGTAGGGGCGTAGCTATGGACTCCTCCTTTTCCTTCAAGGAGTCTCTAGCTCGGGAGACCGCTCCACTAGTCTCACCTGAGGCTTAGTCCCCAATCTCCCCTTCTCTCCTGGAGGTCATTGTTCAAAGAAGACACCGCCCCTTTAGTCTTCCTAGACGTAGGACGCCCTCTTGCTTCGGGATCCTGAAGACGGACAATGGGAGGAAGCCGACCTGAGCTCTCTGTTCATCGTGGAGCTAAGTGATGACTTCATATCAATCCCATTGCCCTGCTTTCGATCCTTCCTGGTAGCCGGAGGTGGACTCCTACTTTGTTCCTCCTAAGAAAGTGCCTTCGTCAAGCCCCCAACATACAGGCCATGCTCGGCCAGGGAGGGGGCTCAACCTTATGACCAATAGGGGACTTTCTAATGTTGAGGAACCATCCTAGGGATCGAGCTCCCGGGCCAGTTGAGGCCGACCTTACAGAAGCCTCCAGTGTGGACCCTTAGCAAGAGCCCGTTGAGGCCTCATGCTGCCTTTGGCAAGTGGGGCCTCTTCTTCTCGTGCCGGTCTAGGATCTAGCCAGTCCACTGGTCCAAAACTTCGTGCTGGCCCGAGCGGAGGCAATCGAGTAAGAGGCTCAAAAGTTGAGGCTTCTCTTCATGCAGGTACATCTCACCTCTTTCTTAGCTTTCCTCGCAGGGAGTTTCCCATTTCTATTTCTAACGCCTTCCTCCTTGTATGCCAAGATCAGTTGACAGGCATCATCGTCGAAGAGCACGTGAGCTCGAGGAGGATATCTAGGCCCTCCGATCCCTAGTTGTCCTTGCCCACTTGGAGGTTCACAAGGCTCAACAGGAAGCTGAGGCCCTCTCAGTAGAGTGCAATGTGTTGATAGAGGACCTGGAGTCATTGAAGAAGCGTCATGTGACCTGTGGGACAAGGTCTAACAGCTGAAGAGGAGAAGTTTGGGCTAAAGGTGGAACTGTCCAATGTCAAGGTGGACTTCACCCGAGCCTCTCTAGAGATCTGACGCTTCCGGGGTGCGTTGAAGGATTTGAAGAAGAGAGAGGAGGATTTCGGAAGGGGATCCTAGTGCTTCAGGGGGGAAGAAAAGCCAGCTAGCCTGGGAGCTGGCATCTGCCGTCAGGCAATGCTCCCAACGTTAAAAGGCCAAGGTGAGTGAAGGGACTCACAATCCACAGTCTTGAAGCCGAGGTACTACATGCGAACAACTTGATCTCTGGCCTTCAGCGTAGAGCCGAGTACCAAGTCTCATATGCATCTTAGGAAGGACTTCGGAAAAACCTTTCTCTAAAGGACTCATTACACCAACGTGAAGCATGCGCTCTATTCTTGATCTTTCGTGCTTCCTCCCGATGTCAAGACCAAGCCCCCATTAAGGAACTTTATGATGGTCGACAGCCCATTCTGGCTACGAGGGCTAGACCATGGACATGTCGATCCCAATGACTGTGTGTCGATCGTTTGAGCTATGATATGATCCTGAAGGGGTCCTCTTCCTGGCCCGAGGCAGCCTTTGCCAAAAGGTCTGCCTTTGTGGTTTTCTCCCCTCGGGATTTGCTGGATATGAAAGTACTAGAAGAGGTCGCGCACCTCTCCTACCTGTTGGAGGTACTTCTTCAGTTTCTCTCCTTTAGTGGCAAATTGCCCAGTTACCTGGCCAACCACCCACCTGCGAGTTGGCTCTCACTTTGACCTCAGTAGCTTCTAATGACCTAGCTACCACCATTCCTACCATAGTGCTTCATACTCGGCCTCGTTGTTTATGGTTTTGAAACTGAGCTTGATGTGTAGTTATGTTCTTCGCGACACTCTGTGACTATGCACCACACCTTACACCCCCCAAGCCTGGCAGGATGAACCGTCGACGTAGACCTACCAGGACTTGCCTTGGGGTGCGACAGGTATTTCTTCAGGGAAGTCTGAGAATCGGCCACAAAGTCTGCCAGCACTTGCCCCTTGATCGTTGTGCGTGGGAGGTATTCAATGTCGAATTCACTTAAACTCAATTGCCCAATTCGTCATTCAACCAGACACATCAGCTTCTAGAATATTTTCCTGAGGGGGACATCCATCTGGACAGCAAGGTCAGGGATAGGGATTGTCCCTAAGGGTCGGTCAGTTATGGTGCCAGGCTGTTCTGTCTTACCTCCCGTCCTTTTGTCAGTGTACCTTGCCAGTGCTTCTCCTCTTGGGCCTTCGGGCTAACTTGGCCCAACTCAGGCCTTGTCAGTGGGCCTGGGCCCGAGCCTTCTCTCGGGCCCCTAGGATTACTCCCCTCACACTCATGACTGATAAATTATTTTTAAAAACTTAAAGATTAATCAGTATAAGTTTGTTTTAATACATACATTTAATCATAAATTTTATATTTTCACGTATTTGTTTTGGCGCTAATTAGAGGCTATAAATTTTATAGATTAATCAGTTATATGTTTTATATTTTCACATATAAAATTTATATTTCCATGGGCCCAATGTTTAGATTTTTTTATGGGTTTCATTGGCCTTGATAGTTCACTAGGTTGGATCTTAGTCTTGGGTTTTACTTAATTGGGCCTATAGCCTTAGATCTTAGTAAGTTGTGTCCAATAGTCTTATGTCTATTAAGTTGAGTCTAGTGTCTTATGTCTATCAAATCGGGCCTTTTTTAGCCTTGTGTCTATTCTTAGTCCTCATATCTTAGTAAAGTGGGCCCTAAGAGCACTAGCATTGGTTTTTATCCAAATGCCAGTTCATTCAAATTTGAAGAAATAGAGATGAAATCATCTGCATTGAAAATAGTTAAATACTAGTGGCTTCAAATATGAGTTAAAGTGTTTCTTCATATTTGAAGATATATTGTTCATCTTTTAAAAATGATATTTTATTCTAAAATATTAGACTCAATTGCTCATAACTGCTTCGATATATTAAAGTCTACTTATATATTATACTCGGTCTTGTATATTATACTTGATATTGTATATTTAGGTTCACAGATCACGTTCACATATCAATCTTCAAGAATAAGTTAGTTTTATAAATTAGTTTGAGGAAAAAATTAGTTGGGAAGAAATAATTTAAGTAAAAAATTAAATTATTAATTTACATATAGTTAGTGTAATTGTAAAATATGAAAATAATATATATAAATATTATTATTAAAAAAATAATTTTTATTATTACTTTGACTAATCCAACGTGAAATTATGGCTTCAATGGTTTTTGAATTTATAAAAATATATACTTTTAACTAAATTTTAGATATGACTTTAACGAAACCAATATAATGCTCTAAAAACCACAAAAACTCATTGCTATCACCAATTTAACAGTTTCTTTATTTGCTGCATCTCTTCTCCAATTCCATCGACGACTTCCTCTTACGAAAATGAAACACGAACTCGAACATAAGTTCCCGCTTGCTAGTCGGTCTGAGAGGAAATTATGGAAAAAATGGCATATCTCGAGTTGCAACGCTGGAGAAGTTTAATCATTATTTTTTTACTCCCTCTCGAGTCCGACCCAAAAAAATAGAAGGCAAAAAAATAATAAAGAACAAATAGGTAAAGAGCAGAATCTTCGAGTCATGCACTAAACTATTACTGCCACAGAAATTAGGAATCCGAGGATAATCTTCGGGAGCTAGCAAGACTCAAAAATATATAATAAGTTTTTAAACGAGCGAGAATGTAGCTATAGTACGGCCAGAGACACCATTCATTTGGCAATCAACTAAAAGGAGAATACACAAGTTGGGGGGAAAACAAGAGAACTTGAACAAATAAATAAGGCCTGGTTACTTGCTTAAACACTGGAAGACTGTAAACTCAAGTCAGAGTTCTGTTGAGGACTTACAAGCAACCACTTGATGCGACAACACTGACAAGGTAGCTAAGAAGTTACACAGATCCAAAAATAAGATCCAAATAAAAGATCTAACTAAGGAGTGCAAAACGGGGGTGTTTTATAATTTCCAAAAAATCCAATATGAAGGCTTTTTGTCACCCAAACTAAAAATACATACACAGTAAGACACAAGTTATTTTGTTTACTGGGCTACTGAACACGATGGGGCTTGATTCACCGGTAAGGTAGCAATCGGCATCCTGCAAAATCTCACAAGAAGTTAACTTACAGTTCAGCAACCCAGAAAGGTATACAATAACTACATTACTTTTGGCACAGAACAAGAATGGGGAGGAAGATATTCAGGGTATTCAATGGCTAATAAGAAGGTAATTCAAAAGAAATAAGCAATAAAAGCATCTTCACTACGCTGTATTGACATTGAAATAAATAAACTCCGCAACTAGATATGGCATGATACGAACATCCCCATGATGTGTAGAATGATTACAAAATAAGCATAAGAGGGAGGGATTATAGCCAGACAGCCAGGGAGTATAGAAAAATTGTAAAACACAGGTTAGATTACAACATGCTCCGAAAGCCAATTAAATTGGGCTGAAAACTGAATACCAGTACCAGAATGCAATGCAAACACTCATGCACAAGCAATTACAAAGTGTCTAAACCAGGTATGATTGTCAAGAGAATGAAATACACTTGTCTAAAGCAGGTATGATTGTCAATAGAATGAAATACACCGAGAATGAAATACACTCCACACAAGACCAAAGAATAATGCCAAGTATGAGAAAAGAGAAACAAAAACTTACTTAGTGTCAAGACGTGTTTCTTGTTAGCTTTTTTCTTATTCTTCCTACGTTTTCTTCCAGAACTTGGACCTACACCCAGAGGCTGTTGCAACATAGGAGGCACAAATGCAATTGGAAGATTGACAGCCTGAGATGACAGTTTTATATTGATAGGTTGAGATGATGGTTCTGGTTTTGGTAATTTGAATTCATGGCGAAATGGAGGCATTCCTGAGGAAGACCCTGGATTTGCACCTCTTCTTGCGCTGTTGTCAACAATCACTTCAACATCTTGATCAATGCTGAGTTCCTGGTGCACCAGAGGCATTCCTAAGGAATACCCTGGATTTGCACCTTCTGATGCGCTATTGGCAGCAAGAGCCACTTCAACATTTCTATCTTCACTGATTGCCCCAGAAACTTTATCTATGCTTATTCCTTGGGATTCGGAGTTAATTTGTCTATGCTTACCCCCTGGGGTAGAACGTTAATATGGCCAGAACATGGGCTCTTCACCTTATGCAGTGCAGCATAGAGTTTGCCTTTAGACCTAATTATCTCCGAAAGAATAGTTCTTGACCCAGCATCACCTGATTGCATCTTCCACTACTTAGCCATACCATAAAAAAAAAAAAAAAAAAAAAAATGCTTGGCATAAAGCACAAAAAAATAAAAATTCATATTAATATACCCAATATCGATAGAATAACGGCACGCGCTGCCAATTGTTCAGCTTCTTTCTTGTTTCTTCCAGCTTCACCGGTGTACATTACACCATTGAAAACCAAAGAAGATACGAAAACTGGAAGCAGCCCTTGTGGTTGAATAGTGTTATAACTAGGCATTTCCAGATTCATCTTGACAGCAAATTCATGAAGGATAGACTTGCAAAATACCGTATCCTACAAAGTAACCCTCAAAAAGTTAATTGACAACAGTAAAAAACTAAGATGGCGGACAATATTGTAAACTAAAACAAATAACCTAGAGTAAAATATTACAAACATAGATAAACAAATGAGACTAAGGGCATGCTTGGATGCTTGAATATCTCCAAACTTTACAAATAGTAGTGAAATTATTTGAGTAAAGATGTTTTATTGGGTTTTGGAAAATGAGAGAAAAAGTTGAATAATTTTTTTTAAAAAGAAGTATTGTATTGGATTTGGTGAAAATGAATAGATGAAGTCAAAAATTGTTTGGATGTAATTTTGTAATATTATTTTTGTTTTGAAGTTTCTAAAAGTTGTATTAATTTTTGTATTTGATTAATGATTAGATGAAAAGTTTAAAAATTTAAAATAGAAAAGTATTTTTGTGTTTGAGTGGTGTTTGGAAATGAAGTGAGAAACTTTGGGAATGTGAGAGTTTTGGGAATGTTTGGTGGTTTCCAAACATGCCCTAAGCCTCAGCAAATTGAGCCTAAATGGCATTTATAGGCGGATTAACGTTATGCCTTATGTCTGCATATATCATCCATAATTCCTTCCATTGCCTTCAATGCAGATTATTTAAATCCTACCAATGTTTTTTTTTTTCCAATCAAAGAAAAGCCTCTTGCCATTCTTCATCAAAGAAACACGAGATTTTAGTGTCATCAGAGAAAATAGAGAGATTGGGATAAGATATTAAAAATTGATTTATAAAGGGAGTACCAACTGAAAAATTCCTTTCCTTCTAAATACAAGACCATGTTTGCCAGCTTGTAATTAAGAATACTACCTGCTTATCACTACTCATAATGACATTTACCCATTTGGAGAATGAGTCTTATGGCACAACTTAGTCAGTTATTCTCGCAGTTCAAATAAGATTCGGACCGCCACTTCTCTGAAAGCATGGTTCTTGACTCCTTCTCTCCTCCCTCCTTGGAGCTCATTCATTCATTGGGTGATCCCTTGCTCACGTGTTTGCTCATCATTTAGGTCGGTGAGTGAGATTTCTACTCATTGCAGACACCTAGGTTCTTCACACCTTGATACTACTAGGACCCTTGTGCCCTGCCCTTGATCAAATAAAGTTGCCCGCCCTATGACCCACAATTCAAAATGAGCCTTGGTAAGAGACGTGGACATTCCCCATTTTGCGGTTCCCTCCAGTCCATTCTCGAGTTGGGATAGGGGAAAATCTTAGCGATTGCCTTCATGGATCCAAACAAGCTCACAAGGCACACAATAAGAATAAGACCAATAGAGACTTCATAAGAGACCATTTGAGCGCAGATCGTAATGCTCCTAGAAAGGCATATTTCAAATATTGAGTAAAAGTTCCCAAAATCAACGAGTTAATCATACCCTTCTTTGAACCATACCCAAGTCATAATGAGATTAAATAAGAAGCTTCCTTGGCTATGTGGAACATGGATTAGCATCATGTCATTCCTACAAGCGATCCCCCATCTAGGATTGGAACAAGTGCTATATGAGGACTTCGAGATCAAATAGAATATATTTCTTTCCATTCCTCATACGCCACTTAATTCTTCGAAACAATAGATCAAAGTGATTTTCCTCCCTTTTCCCAATAAGTCGACGGCATTCCACCGTTGGGATACTTCGAATAAACTAGGGCACATATAGGATACACCGGTGCTAAAACCTTTTCTCAAGATATCTTCCAAACTGTTGGGGTTATTGCTCGATGTTGTTCCCTCAGTTTGAAACCAGTTCGTTCCGTAGTTTTAGAATTCTAAAGATCCCAAGCCCCAAACACTTACTATTGGGAATGGATTACTGCTTACTGATATTGAAAAGTACTTCACTTAGAAAAGATACAACCTGCATATTAATGTTCTAAAGGTCTACCAGAAGTTTATTGTGAGAAAATTCTCTTGAGAATTACATTGCCCATATGATATTACAAAACAATTTTTTTTTATTAGCACCAGGTGTCTGAGAAAAAAAATCCTGACTAATTCCAGGAGAGAACAAGCCTTTAGCAATGAGTTTCCTGCAAGTGCAATCTGGAGTAATTCAAGGGAAAGTTCCCTCAGTCCAATGGTCCCTAGAAATTGTTTACACCAAAATTCAAACCTTATACTTGAAGGGAGCATATAGAACGACAACTAAAATAGGTCCAAATTCAACGAATTCTCAAAAGTGAATTACGACAGCTACCTCCTAGCATTCCTTTATGAATCAAGCTTGAACATATGAGCCAAGACCAATGGTTCACTAAAAGGGGCCCATGTTTTGTATGATTTTTTTCTTGAGCAGGTCAACATTCTACACTGAAACAAGACAACTAAAAAGGGAGAACCTAAATCGTGTAAAAGATTTTAAAAAAAATGCAAATTATGACTACCATGAAGATGTAAATCAGGTCTGCCAATAAATTGGCTGAGGTTCTTGCAACCTCAGACAATTTTCCAATAAAGCAAGTGGGATTTATCAACTAAAATTGACGGGAAAAACAAACCTAAAACTCCTTCGAGTCCCAAGTTCAAACTAAAAAATAAAATAATTAACAATTATAAGATGCTAAAAAAGTCATATGAACCCTCTGGATAAATAGAAAAAAAAAAAAGAGTTGCATACGCCCAAAGTCAAAAAAACAATCTTGAAGCAACAAACCTGATGAATGAGAGGGCAACCTTCATTCTTTATCTTTTGTAATATGTTCTCGAGTGCAACTTTGGCTACATCTTGCTCTGCTGCTTTTCGATGTGAAAACGTGTTGGGAGAAGTATAATTTTCCCCGTCCACAATCACAGTCGACCTAAATTGCGGTGCATGTTGAGGCCCCTCATTAGCAGTGCAATACAATGGTAGTGAAATTGCAGACCTTTGAGCGTATTCCTGCAAACGGTTCTTGTGCATCAACTGTTCTGGAATGCCTAAACAAGACATGACCCACATAGCTTTTAGAGATTACTTATTTACCTCTGTTGGTGTCACAAATTCAACAATATATGGCTCATCCATAAAAATAATCTTAAATATAAACTCACGACAAATGCAGCAATAACAAAAAATGGATTAAACAATAATTAACACAAACCAATTTTAACGTTTTCGAGAATCATATGATAATTAGGGCAGTTCCAAAGTCACACAAATTGCTTAATATACAGAAAAATAGAGGTGAATTAGCACACTATTTAGGCAGCATCTTGTACAAGAAAAACAAAGCACCATCAACAAACTACAAGATCTTGCTCATCTCATTGAGTGTACGT